>CM076578.1:1042799926-1043125457 GCA_034641835.2 Pinus albicaulis | reverse complement strand
TGCAAGTGAACAAAATAAGCTTTGATTCTAAAGAAAGATGATGGAAAGTTTTCAATCCATTGGGCTATGGAGTCATAAGAGAATTTAATTGAAACATCCAGGTTCAAGAGTAATCTATGGGCAAGTCATCTAGGCCTAAGGATCTCTTTGAAGTATGATTTATGGAATGGGGTGATTACAAAAAGGAAGGGAATTAACAGATGCAGAACAAAGAGCAGCCCAGGATCTGGTAAGTACTTTGAAACTAGCCAGCCTTTGACCAGGCACTTAAGAAAAACATAGAAGCAAACTAGGATCTGGTAAGTACTTTGAAACTATCCAGCCTTTGATACACTTCTAATGGAAAACAGATTAAAACAAAGGGAAACTTGAAGGCAACCTTTGGAGCAGAAACTAGCGGGCAGGGCTCACCTTTCTCCTCATCTTAGTTCTTCTTTACTTAGTTGCTTCCAAGACAATCACCAAGATAACACAGAATGGCCCAAGATCTGATAAGTACTTTGAAACTAGTTAGCTTTTGACACATCCTAAGGGAAACAGACAAATAGTTGAGCAAGCAAGAAAGGGACTCAGGGCTAACCTTTGATTTCCTCAATTCATTCCTCACACAACATATATGAAAGTAACATTTAAAAATAACATTCAGCAGTGACGAAAAGATGAGGGAACGCCAACATCTCTGTGCTTAGACTGAATTAAATCATTTCTAAATAACACAATAAGAAGAAAACATTGGGATAAAGATTTTTCATCCAGAGAAGGTCACTGGTATACAGCAAACTCTAACACTGTTTAAACTGTTCTTTATAGTGGAAAATGAAACAAATTGAAAACAGAAATAAAATGACAAGTTACAGTGAGAATAACATCACCATTAGCATAGACCAGGATCCCATAAATCAGCTTGTATTGATTGCTTCAAACCGGTTACAATCTTCAAATCCAATGTTTTAATTCACCTCTCTTCACAACCTAACCTATCTGTTACAAGAAGAGCTCCAAGGGCCCATGAAACCACTATTTACATTCAAGAGTTTTCCACTCAGAAACAGCTACAGCGCTTCAGCAATTACATTGACAACCAACTAATCCAACCCCTCACTCATCTTCTTCTGGAGTATTTATAGAAGGATGAAGAGGTGAGATCTGATAAAAAGATCTCAAATACAATCAATGCAGAATTAATGTCTTCCTGACCCCGTGAGGCTCGATGAAGAAATTCTACAGGTGTTATATTGCATTAATGTGTTTATTCTTAAGAAATAAGCTCGAAGGGAGCTTTTGTTGACCTTTGAGGCTCTGCGTACTATTAGGGTTACTCTGCAAACATTCTGTCATTAAATCTGGTGCAGTAATAACTTCTTTGGTTGTTCCGAGGCATAATATCTGATCTTGCTCAATAAATTCATCCTCTGATTGAGCTTTCTGAGGAAATAGGTGGCACTGTGGTGGTTGAGGAATCAATTTTCCTCAAAGTATGGCGGTGGAGGCAATTGTCTGATGAACACTTTTAGGTTTTTCTTTAATCCGTGTTCTGAGCCGGGGATTAGGCTTTTGATAACCGTCTTAGCCGTAATCCCCGCCAATCTACCCATAAAACTACTGCTCTGGTTCACTCTGTCTTCAATCCGATACTCTTTCTCTGCTCTGATACTGACGGCATTCTTCAAGCTTTACAGGGATGTGCGGCAACCAAAGCTCATGAAACTTTGTAGATATCATTGTTCTTCTCCGTATGATCGATTCCCTGGATAAATCGGGAGGACTGGAGTCGTCACCCTCATCCTTTAGATTTTCATAGAATACGAAGAAAAAACCTTAAAAACCTGCAAAATACAAGAAAAATGAGGAAATCCTGCGTTATATGGATAGACTGCATCGGAAGTCGTGCGGGAAAGTGGAGAGATCGGGACCGTTGATCGTATCGCGATCAACGGTTGGGAGCAAATTGAACAGTCAACGGGGAAAAGGTGGACTGTACAACGGAATCGGGAGAATAAACGAGAGCCGTCGATCTGTGGAGATCGATGGTGGGGATCGGCTCTTGAATGCGCCGGGGAAGATTTAACGGGCGGGCGAGTTCGTTAAAGGGTGAGCGGAAAAGGCGATCAGGGACCGTCGGATGGGAGGGCCCAGATCTGACGGTGGGGATGAATCCAGCTGCGGGGCCATAGGACGAGGTTTAACGCGCGGGAAATAGACATGGCACGACGGTTTTGGGGTGAGGTGGAGAACACGTGTCGGCCAGCGGGCGGAATCGCTGGCCGACGGGAGAAAACCGTTTAACGCGGAAAGCGGTGCGGGATACTTACCACGGTTTTGAAAGCAAGCGTGGGGGGAAAAAGGGGGGGGTCCACCAGGGTATGGGGGTACACTCCGCACCGTTGATCTGTGGGACAGATCGACGACTGAGTTTTAATATGATATTCTTTGGTGTAAAAATAAAATAAACCCGACTTTGCATTTTACAAAGGTTTTCAATGTTTTCGGGTAATAAATAAATTCCAAGTGTTAAGCGCCCGTAGGACTTAGCACACGGTTCTGGCGTCGGGGCATATGGAGGAAGAAACGAAAAGGGGCTTAGCCTGAGGGGCTAAAACCTAACGCATAGAAACACATGTTTTTCTATGTTTTTTAACTGCTTTTTGCAAAAGGAGAAAGGTTCCGATAGGGTCAAAAGTGGGTTTTTAACCTTTAGGAAATGAGATTAATGGAGGAATAAGGGGTAATACATGATTTAGTGGGATTTTTATGAAGAAAAGGAAATTGGAGGATGAAGGTAAAAATGGAGGAAAGGGAGGGGAAAAAAGGAGGAGGATGCAGCAATACTTGACTTGGATTCTCGGGGAATCAGAGGCTGGGGAGAAGGAAAAGTATGAAGAACCAACCAGTAGTTTAGGATCTTACCGACAGACTTCAAGTACCAACAACTTTAGGCCTGAATTTGTTTCTTGAAGGCTGCAAAGAAAATTTAGCCACCAGATGATATAACTGAAAAATATAGGTGGCTAACAGTGGCTCCACTTGGGGATGGTGCCTTCTTGAAGGCATCAAGAATTCAGACTTGATTTCTCTGGGATGTTGACTGGTGTCTGACTCATCACTTGCTCTTGCTTTTCTTCTGGACAAAATAATGTCAGTCATGAAAGAGAGATGAATTTCATCAATACAACTTCTACCTACCCCAATCCTACTGATCTAACATTTTTTCTTCATCAGAGTGCACTTGGATTGGCAAACTCTTTACACAACATTTTATTCTTTTGAAAACAGGAAATCTAATCTATTTCTACTCCTTATTTCTCCCTGAGTTCAGATTAAACAGTTGAGCTCAGATATTCCTCTACCTATTCTATTGTTTGTTGGGATTAAACAGTCCAACAAACTTTCATTCTCTAAATTCTACAACATAAATTTAAAAATAGCTAAGTCAAGATTGAGCTGTTTGACTTGCTATGATCTATGGCATAAGAACAAGTTGCACATAGATTATTATTTGCAAAAAATTTTAAATCAAAACAGAAGGCTTAAGATCTGAAAATTTCTCATTATGGCCTTCTCTTATATTCACAGCTCTGTTTTTTCTTTCCAGTGAGCTACCTTTGCTTCTCTTCTGGTTCAAGTTTGGAGTGAATTAGAACCAGGTCTTTTCTCTTTGACTCATAAATTGGAGTAGTTTTGAGTCAATTCTTCGGAAACTTTGGTTCAGATTTTGAGTTTGTTTGAACCTTCATTTCTACCCTAATCTATCTACTGATAAGCCAAGATTAAACAGTTTGGCAAATCAAATTTGCTACCCTATCAGCAGAAAATTGAAAGCTAATTAGTCAAGATTAAACAGTTTGACCAATTAGAAGTGTGTTTCAAGGAGTGGCATTTAAGCTTGCACACTTTCAGATTCATTTCTCTTTTTTGGCATGGGGCTTTGCCTTTTCTTGTTTTCATTTCTGCCCTCTTTTCATTTTTTCTTTGTTTTTGTATTTTCTAATTTTTCATAACTTTGAATACAAATGATGGATGGAGTATTTACAGTGAAAAAAGGTTTCAAAACATAGAATAGCTTAAGAAAGGTAATGTTTAAGCATCCTGCCATTGACAGGACCCCCAAACAATTCTGCTCCATTCAGCTCTTGTAAGAAAAATGCATTGTTTCCAGCAACTGAATGGATGGAGTAAGGGCCAAGCCACAGATTGTCAAATTTACCATGCTTTCCCTTGTCCTCCCTCTTTGAGTCCCACTTTAAAACTTTGTCCCCAATTTTGAAATTGCTGGCCTTTGTTCTTCTGTCAAATATTTTCTTGATATTGTCTTGCTTCTGCAATGCTTTGTTGTACACCTCCTCCCTGGTTTGCTGAAGATGGATGGTCTGATTTATTCTTCTGATTATGTCATTTTCTTCAGTCTGCAACTCTTGAATTAACTTCATAACTGGTACACCAAGGCTGTTAGGAAAAATTGCATCTGTACCATATACAAGCTGGAAGGGTGACATACCAATGGATTTCTTCAATGTTAATCTGTCAGCCCATAGTGCATGGATCAACTTTATGTGCCAAGACTTCTTGTTGTCCTCCAACAATTTCTTTATTATGTTCACTAAGCTTTTGTTGGAAGATTCTGCAAGTCCATTACCTTGAGGGTAATAGGCTGTGGAGTGTCCCAATGTTATCTGGTATTTGTGACAGAACTCTACCATTCTCTTTGATCCAAATGCTGCTGCATTATCTGTGATGATTTTTGTAGGACAGCCAAACCTGGAGAGGATGTTGGTTTCTATGAATTTAATGATAACCGAATCATTGGCATGTCTACATGGAATGGCTTCTATCCACTTAGTGAAGTAGTCTATGGCAGTAAGGATCCACCTGTGTTGAGCGGAAGATGATGGGTGGATTTCTCCTATGAAGTCAAGTCCCCACTGTTGAAAAGGGGCTTCAACAGTAATTGGATGCAGAGGAAGGGGTAGTAATTTTCTCTTGCCCTCGAACAATTGGCATTTATGGCAAGTGGTTGTCAGTTTATGTACATCAGGAAAAAGAGTAGGCCAATAAAAACTAGCCCTCAAAATTTTGTTGGCTGTTGACTTCCAGTACAGATGGCCTCCACACTCTCCTTCATGGAATTCCTGCTTAATCTTTTCTGCATCCAACTCAGGCAAACATTTAAGCAATATACCACTAGCATTTTTCCAATAAAGACATTTTTCAATAATGCAATAGTTTACAGCTTTTAACTTTAGGAATCTTGCCTTTGTTTTGGATAAACCAGGAGGTGTGTTTAAATTGAGCAAAACATAAACAATATCAGTATACCAAGGAGAATTCGCAAAATAATCTTCAACAATGGGAGTTGAGAATTCTTCTTGGTCATCCAAAGCATTAATCATATTAATATCAAGAACTTCACAGTTTGATTCAGCCATTAACCTAGCTAGACCCTGGCCTTTGATGAGCTTAGTAGGTTTTATCTCTAAATCATATTCAAGAATAACAGCAATCCACTTACCTCTTTTACCATCTGGATCCTGGGTTAGAATGTCTTTTACAACCGAATTTGGGACAAAGGCAATGATGTGTGAGTGAAGGATGTATACCCTGAAGTCTTTTAAAGCTTTTACCAAAGCAAAAGCCTGTTTTTCCATAATGTTATACCTCAAAGGGGCATCCCTCAATGCCTTGCTAAAGAATGCAATGGGCTGCTCTTGTCCTTGTGGGTTTTTCTGTAAAAGGACAGCAGCTATAGTATGTTTTGATGCAAATGAGAAGATATAAAAATCTTTTGAGAAATCAGGACTTATGAGAACCGGTGTTTTGGTTAACGCTTGTTTCACCAGTTCAAAGGATGTCTTTGCTTCTACGGTCCATTTTACCCCTTGCTCCTTCTTCAACATGTTTGTGATATTTCTAAGGAGCTCAGCCAAGTTGGGGATGAACCTTCTCAAAAAGTTAATCTTCCCTATGAAAGACTGCAACTCTTTGATATTCCAAGGATGAGAGATTTGCAATATGGCTTCAATCCTCATGGGATCTATCTTTATACCCTCTTCTGAAATGATATGTCCAAGAAGCTTACCTTCTTGGAGACCAAATAAAGTTTTCTTAGGGTTCAAAGATATCCCAAACCTTCTGCACTTCTCGAAAACTTTCCTCAAATGTTCTAAGTGTTCTTCATCTGTTTTTGAAAACACAGTTACATCATCAAGAGAGATAATGATGAAGAAGCCTAATTCTTCCGAGAATGCTATGTCCATGGCTCTCTGAAAGGTTGCTCCAGCATTCATTAAACCAAAAGGCATTTTCACATACATGAAAGTGCCCCATGGTGTAGTAAAAGCTGTCTTTAACTGATCATCAGGATGGACTAGGACTTGATTATACCCCGAATAGCCATCTAGCAAAGAAATTCTTTTAGACCCCACCACCCTTTGCAAAATATGATCCATTTTGGGCAAAGGGTAGTTGTCTTTCAATGAAGCTTTGTTTAAATTCCTGAAGTCTATACAAAGTCTGATTTCTCCAGTCTTTTTCCTAACAGACACCAGATTAGATACCCACTCAGAATATCTAATAGGGACAATAATACCAGCATCGTGCATCTTCATGATTTCCTTCTTAACCAATGGAAACTGGACAGGGTTGATTCTGCGCAGTTTTTGTTTGAATGGTTTTTGGTTTTCTTTAAGAGGGATTTTGTGCCGTATTATTTCAGTGTCATAGGATTTGAGATCTTCATAACTCCACGCAAAAACATCAGAAAACTCTTTGAACAGCTCTAAGTATTTGAGTTTAATGTGAGCTGGCAAGGTTTTAGACAGCTTGATCAATTTCTGTTTTTCCTCACTGCCTATATTACATTCCTCCACTTCAGTTTCTACAGGTTCCAGTTTCGGTTTGTTGGCCACATCATCAAAATCAAATAGTTCTTCTAGAGGGGCCAAACCCTTGGGCAGACTATCATCTTTAGAATGCAGAGTTTCCATTTCTTCTATTTCAGGTTTTGGACTTAATTCTGTTTGGTGTGTAGATGTGATAGTCTGAAGGTTTATATCTACCAGCTGTGGAGATGGTTCTTCTTCGCCAAGAAAATTTTCTTCACTGCAGTCTGTATCATAGTCTGAATCTGAACTATGGGGTTCAAACTCATTTCTGAATTGCATTAAGTCTTCTATTTGTTTATCTCCATCAAATACCTGCCAATATTTCTTGTTATCTGGGATAGCTGGTCTGAATTTTATCTGAGAGGTGTCATCATACAGTATTGGGCAGGTTCTAGCAGCAAAGGCTAAATTGTGGGCTGCAATGTTTCTTTTTCTTGGGACAAAATATAAGGTGTACTCCTCGAATGTTTTTAAAAGATCAATGACATCATCTCTATAGGCCCTAAGTCTGGGGTGATTTGCATTGTACTCCCCGTTGACTTGCCTAATGACTAATTCGGAATCCCCATAAACATCGATTCTCTTGGCACCTAATTTTTTCAAAAGATGCAAGCCTAAGAGAAGGGATTCATATTATGCTATGTTGTTGGAACATTGAAAGTTTAATTTGCATGAGATGCATTCTGTATGACTGTTTTCAGTGTTAGTGATCCAGACACCTGCACCAGCATTTGTTTTGGTGCATGACCCATCAAAATACATAGTCCAGAGAGGCAGATTTTCGGCTTGATGAATGGACTTTGCATCATTTGATTCCTCAAGTTCTTCATTGGGTTGAGGACTGTCTTTCTGACTGTCAAGTTTTAAGTTCAACGGGTTGTTGACTTGCAGTTCAAGATCTGTGTTTAATTTACTAGGACCTTCAGATATAATAGACTGCTTTGGCAATTCAGCGTTGTTTTCTTCCTCTTTTACTCCAGCCATGGATTCTATTGAAATAATTTGTTTTGTGAGTGTTTCATTATTAAACATGATAAAAGAATCAAGGCTCGTGTTTATAGCATAGAGAGGGGAATTTTGAGGCCTATCCTGACTTGTCACTGTGTACTGCATGTGGGATTCCCTATAAAGCTTCCTAGTTTGGTTAAAAACAGGGATAGTTGCATAGGTCATGTCCATTTGCATGGTCCCCTGTAACTTAGCCCCCCAAGATCGTGATAAAAGCATTCCATACTTTGGGGGGACATCAGCCACAACAACATCCATGACTAAACATTTAGCTGGAATTTGGGCTAGATTAACACACAGATCTTTAATCAATCCAAGACACTTAACCCTGCTTGAGTCAAAAGAGTACAGATCTTTGTAAGTTCTGGTAATTTCAAGACCCAGGTCTTCCATTACAGCTTTTGGCATTAAATTATGGGAAGCACCTGAGTCATGCATAGCATTATGCAGAATTTTGTCATGAATGTTTAGGCTTACATAAAAGGGAGGGACAGGACCTTCCTGGAATTTTCCTTCAATCTTTGGACCAAAAATAAGCTCTGGTTGGTCATCATTAAGATTGAGAGTGTCTTCATTATCTTCTAAGTTTAAAGCCTTCAAAATTTTGGACCTATACACGTGTTGGGCAGCTAACTCAGTCAAAGGAACAGAGATTTTGATTTTTGAGATTTCCTGTTCTAGGCTAAAAAGGTTTTGACTATTCAAAACATTGACTTCAGCCTTGTTTACTGCCATTTTATCAGCAACAACAGCTTGCTGATTTGGTTTATCTACAGTTGAAACAGTTGTCTTTCCAGGAGTACTAACCAAAGTGCTAGTACTACTAATGTTTGCACTCTGTTTTTCAATAATTTGAGTGTCTTTCTCTTTACCATTACCAGAATTAGCAGCCACTGTTTTGTCCTTTTGCTTGATTGTTTTAGACTTGGTTGCAGTGCTGTTTTGAGAAGGTTTTTCAGAGGTTTTATTATTGGGGTTTTGTTGATTAGATCTACTTCTGAGTTCATATTCCCTTAAAGGCTCTATGACAGTGCTCTCCATGTTCTGATAGCTATTCTCATTATCATTTCTTCTGTCATCGTAAGGTGTATAAAGACCTTTTTTGTTATCATAATGAACCTCAAAGTCATCATCATCTACCCCAAATAAGTTTATATCATCTTCCTCTGTTATTTGATCTGTTTGTTCAGCCTCACTTAAAAAGTTCTGATGAAAGGGAGGAATGACCTGCTGATCATCTTCCCTGGGTCTGTTTGGAGGCTGATTTCTTCTAAGATTCTGATTCTGGTTTTGGTTTCTATTTTGAGGAGCGTTTTGATTTAGACTTGCTTGTGCTCTCTCTAGAATGCTCATTTTCTTCATCATTTCTTCCATCATTCTTTCCATCTTTGAGCTTTAAGTAGAAGGGGTGGATTCCTCTCTAAAAGATACTCTTTTTTCATCTTTCATCCTTGCTCTCTTCTCCATGAGGTTTACCTCCACAGAAAGAGCACCTCTTTGCATATCTTCAAGGGTTGCAAAGACTCTTTCTCTAAGTGAATAAGTCATGTCTGGATCAAACCCTTCAGGGAATTTGTTTAAGGCTGATCCCTGAGGAGGTTTCAGTTCAGGGGAAAGTGCATTATACACACTATTAAATCTGGTACAATAAGCTTGTACACTTTCCCCAGGGTTCCTATGGAGATTGTTATAGTCGGCAAGGACTTGGAGAGGGTTTTTCCTTACTTCCCATTTGTTTAAGAATGTTTGATGGAAGGCTTGGAGATCGTTAATACTGTGGGGGGTTAAACCTTTAAATCATTTTCTCACTTCTCCCCCCAAACTTTGAGCAAACAATCTGATTTTGACAGATTCATTATCGATTTCATTTCTGTCAAAGTAGTCATTCATCTTATCCACATGTTGAGATGCTGTTATGGTATTATTAGCATCATATAATGGAATTTTGGACTGATAGTCCTGTGGAAGGTTGACTAATGGTACAGGAAGGACTAAGGGAGCATACCATGCTGCCATGATATGTAGTGGGGGTGGATTTACAAGAGGAGGTGTGGGTTGAAGTGGAGTGGTTTGAGCAGTGGATGAAAGATGAAAAAAAGTGGATGGAACAGCAGTAGATCCCTGAGCTGATCTCGGATGAGAGACACCTAGATTATTTATGAAATGTAAATCAGGAGGTGTTGATTCTCTATTCCCAGGAGCCTTACTTGTTTCGGGAAATGAAAGTGTAGGCTCAGAATCTAACTGATCTAAATCCCCAAATGACCTAGTTCTAAATGGGTTTAATAAGTCAATTTGTGATTCATGAAGAGCTAAAAGATTCTCAGGAACTGAGTTAGCTCTTAGGGGTGGTCTGAAAATGGTTGAAGACTGTATCCTAGGAGACTTCCTAAGAATTATTTCTGGGTTATCAACTATTTCAGGAGGATCTGGGTCAGGATGGGCTCTAGTGTGAATCTTTTTAGGAGCCACAATGTTTATGTGTTTAGACCCAATCTAAACAAGAAAAGTTCAACCAGATATGACAATCTTTAGACGGTTAACTAATCTGTTTTCTCAATTCGAATCCTACAGCCTTCTAACTGAGTTTGAATGATTTTATAATGATAAGGGTTCTTTCCAGTGGAGTCTTAAGGTCTGTTCAGGATGGTGGAGTCGCCAGGTGGAAGGTTCAGAGCGTTTTCAAAAGAGTACACTGTCCACCACAGTGTTTGTGAAACATTTCTTCTCAAGGGTATCTCAAAACACAACAAACTCTAACCAGAGGTTGACTGGGAGGGCATTCACCAGATATGTCACCCCCAAAAGAGGATGAGATCCAGAGGCTACCTGGCCCTTTCCAGACTCTGTCTAAGAGTATAGGGTAAAACACATGAAAGACGTATACAAGATATCAAAACTACTGTTTTACTACCAATCTGAAATGTTTTTGGTATTTTCTAAATTGTTTATATTTGTGGTTTAAAAGAATGTCCTAACTTTGCCCCAAAACTTAGCTATGGTTATGAAACAAAGACAGTCTATCCTTATGGCTAAGCTAGCTGATTTTCCAAGGTTAGATAAAAACTTAAAAGAATCCTAGGATTGACCTAGTTTGTCACCGATTCAATTGATCTTCATCCTAATTACCATTTTCTTGGCAGTGCTTAAAAAGGCTGCTTATGACTCTCAAGGTGTTAGGAGTTTCTGGGTTTGCAACGCAAGCTTTTTATGAATAGATTTGAAATAGATTTGAATGTACAAGACTCTAAGTTGTCCCCAGCGGAGTCGCCAGAAATGTTAGGTCTCTGTAACAAGCAAGATTGGCAAAGTCCGATCACAGAGTTAACATCATTTCAGCCAACTTTGGGATTCTAGGATCTAGCCCTCCTGAATCCGGAGAGGGATCTCTCCAATATGTACAAAGATGGATATTGTCTTTGAAGCTTAGGGTGATGATATTAGGCTAGTTATGAAGGCCAAGGGTTTTGTTTGGTTTTCTTGGATGATTGAACATAGTTGCTGTCTGAGACGGAAAGATCTATATGCAAATAGGTTCAAAGGTGAGAAGTTGCAAGTAAACAAAATAAGCTTTGATTCTAAAGAAAGATGATGGCAAGTTTTCAATCCATTGGGCTATGGAGTCATAAGAGAATTTAATTGAAACATCCAGGTTCAAGAGTAATCTATGGGGCAAGTCATCTAGGCCTAAGGATCTCTTTAAAGTTTGATTTATGGAATGGGGTGATCAAAAAGAAAGGGAATTAACAGATGCAGAACAAAGAGCAGCCCAGGATCTGGTAAGTGCTTTGAAACTAGCCAGCCTTTGACCAGGCACTTAAGAAAAACATAGAAGCAAACTAGGATCTGGTAAGTACTTTGAAACTATCCAGCCTTTGATACACTTCTAATGGAAAACAGATTAAAACAAAGGGAAACTTGAAGGCAACCTTTGGAGCAGAAACTAGCGGGCAGGGCTCACCTTTCTCCTCATCTTAGTTCTTCTTTACTTAGTGGCTTCCAAGACAATCACCAAGATAACACAGAATGGCCCAAGATCTGATAAGTACTTTGAAACTAGTCAGCTTTTGACACATCCTAAGGGAAACAGACAAATAGTTGAGCAAACAAGAAAGGGACTCAGGGCTAACCTTTGATTTCCTCAATTCATTCCTCACACAACATATATGAAAGTAACATTTAAAAATAACATTCAACAGTGACGAAAAGATGAGGGAACGCCAGCATCTCTGTGCTTAGACTGAATTAAATCATTTCTAAATAACACAATAAGAAGAAAACATTGGGATAAATATTTTTCAGCCAGAGAAGGTCACTGGTGTACAGCAAACTCTAACACTGTTTAAACTGTTCTTTATAGTGGAAAATGAAACAAATTGAAAACAAAAATAAAATGACAAGTTACAGTGAGAATAACATCACCATCAGCATAGACCAGGATCCCATAAATCAGCTTGTATTGATTGCTTCAAACCGGTTACAATCTTCAAATCCAATGTTTTAATTCACCTCTCTTCACAACCTAACCTATCTGTTACAAGCAGAGCTCCAAGGGCCCATGAAACCACTATTTACAGTCAAGATTTTTCCACTCAGAAACAACTACAGCGCTTCAGCAATTACATTGACAACCAACTAATCCAACCCCTCACTCATCTTCTTCTGGAGTATTTATAGAAGGATGAGGAGGTGAGATCTGATAAAAAGATCTCAAATACAATAAATGCAGAATTAATGTCTTCCTGACCCCGTGAGGCTCGATGAAGAAATTCTACAGGTGTTATATTGCATTAATGTGTTTATTCTTAAGAAATAAGCTCGGAGGGAGCTTTTGTTGACCTTTGAGGCTCTGCGTACTATTAGGGTTACTCTGCAAACATTCTGTCATTAAATCTGGTGCAGTAATAACTTCTTTGGTTGTTCCGAGGCATAATATCTGATCTTGCTCAATAAATTCATCCTCTGATTGAGCTTTCTGAGGCAATAGGTGGCACTGTGGTGGTTGAGGAATCAATTTGCCTCAAAGTATGGCGGTGGAGGCAATTGTCTGATGAACACTTTTAGGTTTTGCTTTAATCCGTGTTCTGAGCCGGGGATTAGGCTTTTGATAACCGTCTTAGCCGTAATCCCCGCCAATTTACCCATAAAACTATTGCTCTGGTTCACTCTGTCTTCAATCCGATACTCTTTCTCTGCTCTGATACTGACGGCATTCTTCAAGCTTTACAGGGATGTGCGGCAACCAAAGCTCATGAAACTTTGTAGATATCATTGTTCTTCTCCGTATGATCGATTCCCTGGATAAATCGGAAGGACTAGAGTCGTCACCCTCATCCTTTAGATTTTCATAGAATACGAAGAAAAACCTTAAAAACCTGCAAAATACAAGAAAAATGAGGAAATCCTGCGTTATATGGATATACTGCATCGGAAGTCGTGCGGGAAAGTGGAGAGATCGGGACCGTTGATCATATCGCGATCAACGATTGGGAGCAAATTGAACAGTCAACGGGGAAAAGGTGGACTGTACAACGGAATCGGGAGAATAAACGAGAGCCGTCGATCTGCGGAGATCGACGGTGGGGATCGGCTCTTGAATGCGCCGGGGAAGATTTAACGAGCGGGCGAGTTCGTTAAAGGGTGAGCGGAAAAGGCGATCAGGGACCGTCGGATGGGAGGGCCCAGATCTGACGGTGGGGATGAATCCCACTGCGGGGACATAGGACGAGGTTTAACGCGCGGGCAATAGACATGGCATGGCGGTTTTGGGGTGAGGTGGAGAACACGCGTCGGCCAGCGGGCGGAATCGCTGGCCGACGGTAGAAAACCGTTTAACGCGGAAAGCGGTGCGGGATACTTACCACGGTTTTGAAAGCAAGCGTGGGGGGAAAAAGGGGGGGGTCCACCAGGGTATGGGGGTACACTCCACACCGTTGATCTGTGGGACAGATCGACGACTGAGTTTTAATATGATATTCTTTGGTGTAAAAATAAAATAAACCCGACTTTGCATTTTACAAAGGTTTTCAATGTTTTCGGGTAATAAATAAATTCCAAGTGTTAAGCGCCCGTAGGACTTAGCACACGGTTCTGGCGTCGGGGAATATGGAGGAAGAAACGAAAAGGGGCTTAGCCTGAGGGGATAAAACATAACGCATAGAAACGCATGTTTTTCTATGGTTTTTAACTGCTTTTTGCAAAAGGAGAAAGGTTCCGATAGGGTCAAAAGTGGGTTTTTAACCTTTAGGAAATGAGATTAATGGAGGAATAAGGGGTAATACATGATTTAGTGGGATTTTTATGAAGAAAAGGCAATTGGAGGATGAAGGAAAAAATGGAGGAAAGGGAGGGGAAAAAAGGAGGAGGATGCAGCAATACTTGACTTGGATTTTCTCGGGGAATCAGAGGCTGGGGAGAAGGAAAAGTATGAAGAACCAACCAGTAGTTTAGGATCTTACCGACAGACTTCAAGTACCAACAACTTTAGGCCTGAATTTTTTTCTTGAAGGCTGCAAAGAAAATTTAGCCACCAGATGATATAACTGAAAAAATATAGGTGGCTAACACCACCATTACCGGAACCAGTTGCTACCCCTTATACCACTCGTTCCTCTAGGAGGAGTCATCTTTCAGCTCTTTTATGACTCCCTAAACATGAAAAGATTGCCGAGTCCCTTGTCATTTTCAATCTCGTTAAAGTGGACATGAATCGAAATCTACCCAAGATACGTTACTCCCCCTTTTTTCAAAGCCGATGGATTGACATGGTACATAAATACCCCAGCCTATCGCAACTAGGAGGTTTTCTTTGGATATTGTTTTCTACCTTTTCGGATCTCGAGAAACTATTTACGAAAAGGGACCTCTGGAGTTTACTTTTCTGCTGTCTTTTCAAACTCTCTAAATATGAAAAGATGCCGAGTTCTTCCTTTGTCAGACTCGTTAAACCATGATGACATCGGATTCAGTCGAAATGACGTTATTCGAGTCGCTCCTTCCTAGGGCTCGTTAAATGTACTAGGATGGATTCGTCCGAAGGATGGATTTATATGACAAGAATATGGTATCCTCTTCAAGCTTGTGTAAAAATAAAGAGGTACTCACCGAAATGGTGGGGGAAAAATTGGAACCGTCATCGTTGTCGTCGGCAGTATGTCGCTCTTGAACATGGCACTTGTCTGCATTCGTGTCGGGTTGGGGACATCTCATCTCGCTTCTTCACTTTTCCTCCGTGGGTTTGGATAATCCCTTTTGACCTCTCATCTGCTCATTGCCTCGTCACCATGACCTCTGATCCGTTGATGTCAAATACTTCCAAGTCCACTGTCGTGCCGTTTATATGTTCAAGAGAAGTTGGCCTTTGCGAGTATCAACCTTCTCCGATTCTCATACGATCCTCGATTCAAAACAAAACATCATATTCCTCTATCTCATATCGATGATGTGGGAAACATTATGGCCCATCTTTGATCAGGTCACTTCCTATCGACTTCAGCTCATTATCCAAGAATTTGATTGAGAGACTCTATTCTAAAACCTTGGAGCCCGCATGCCTTAATGGCAGGTTTTTCGCGTTCGACGCAAGGTCCACATCATTAGCCTTCGATCGAGTGATTCTGCGGATGTTCAATGCCAGATCACTGTTCACATTCCATGGATTTTACCGGTTGTACCTTGAGAGCCATTGTCATTATTGGTGGTTTCTCTCATGCCTGTTAACAAATTTCATCATTGGCTGGTAATCAGACGATGTTCTTGCATGTTCGACTTCAGCTCACATATTCGCATGCTTGAACTTGTACTTTGTTTGGGTCGAGATGGAGCACAAGACCCTGAATTGTGTCTGTTGTAATCCAGGTTGCGATTGTGGATTATTATCATTATGTATATGACTCATTGCTTGGATGGCTGCGACCATACCTGAGTCTATTTGTTTGATCCTCGCTGGATGGCTATGCCCATACCCTGGATCCAGATTATAGTGTACTCCGTTTCGGATGGCTGCGCCCATACCAAATATACATCATGTACTTGAGATATCAGTTGTATTTTTCTACGCAGGTTTTCTAACGGCAGGGCTTCAGTTGAACATGTTCTCGTAAAGCATTTCACCCCTCTCTCTCTCTCGGGCCTCATGCTTTAGGGGGCATCTGTTACACAGTAATTTGTCACCATCCCTGCAATCCCCGTCTCGCCCATTGCAGGTTCATTTCTGTGACCAATAAGCTGTGTCATGCCTTGCAAATACCATCATTGCATCCCTTTCCATGATGACAACATTCCTTCTGTTGATTATTTCCTGAGCAGACCCCTAAAAACACCTGTTTTTGCCTTGGCGCTGGTAGCCCGTTATGTACCCGCGCCAATGGGGGAAAATTAACACTGAGCCCATGCCAATTGGTGCTCTGTCCCAGTTAAGCACCCGTGCCACTCTGCTTTTGGAAAGTTTTTTAAAAAAGAGGCGAAGTTTTGATTACAACAACTTCGTGGATGAGTCATCAAGAGTGGTTTCGCCTGAATAACCACGAACTTCCTCCTTTGGCCTCTTGTTTCCACCATATGGGGAACCTCCCAAAGGATAAGGCCTCCCTTCCACTATTGTAGGGATCCCAACCTCCTCCTCTCCTCTATAAATATAGCCTTCATCCATTGATGAAGGGGCTGAAAGGCTGATAGTCTTGAAGTGCCTAAGATTTGAATCTCCAAATTCCCAAGAGCCTTTGTGCTGTAAGAGCCCTCTTTCTTCCCTTAAGGCCGACTCAAGTAAGGAGACTATCATCGAGAGACTCAGGAGAGGTTTTCCCTTTCCCTGGCGAGCTTTGCGAGACGTGAACGACTGGAGACCCATCCGAAGGAGACCACGACGTCAGAACTTTGGTTGTAATCTCTTTCGATCGTTATTTAATGAATGATTATGATTATGGTTCCACTCTGTTTTCAATGATGTTAATATGAGTAATATCCTTTCTGACTGATATTGAGTTACGTATGCCTGATTTTATGCTTGTATCTGTTTGTTTCTTGCATGTGCAGGTGTCCATCCGCGGAAATCGTTAGAGGATCATGATCTGTCGAGGCTGAGGAACGGGAACGCTCTCTTCTTCAGATCACAGCATTGGAATCCAGGTAGGCTTCTATCTTTAGTCTTTTCATTCGTAACTAGGAACTTGCGTCGTAACATTTCTGATTGTTGCTAGACCCCTGCTGGGCTAGTAGGGATCGCCTCTGTCCGCAGAGGGGATTTACCTCCTCAACACCATGAATTTTATTTGACCCAGGTCACACATGTGGGTCCTTAGGAGTTGATTAATATATTTGCTCAAAATGTGTGAAGTTTCCAAACTGTCATGTTTGACCTCGATGTGTGTGCATCAGGAGGTGTATCTATAAAATATAATCCAATGGGTTTGTTAAAAATATAACCAATTATGTATATCCAAAATATTTTCTAAAGATTCGAAATTTTCTAAAAGTTATGTGTGGGTCTTGGAGGCAGTTTTGTAAAAAATCACCGTTTTTTCAGAGTTCTAGAACATCGCAAAAAAAATCCAAACAACCAACTTTAGGCACGATTTCCGAGGATATGAATTTGAATGAGACAAATATAAGAGAGGTTTTTGTTGGAAACATAAAAAATTAGTCTCCCTTTGAACATTTTTCCAAAATTCCTCATGGTTAGGAATATATACCAATATCTTTGAGGTCAGTTTGTTAAAATTGTTCAATTTTCCAAAATTGAGGAAAATGAATAATTCGCCTTGTGAATCTTATAAATGGCTCAGCCATGGTTTGTGTTGTAAGCTTGGGAATTTTTTGAAGGAGGATGAAAATGTGTGAACATGAGACAAAATATTGAAGGAATGTAAGTGAACTTATGATTTGAATCTTAATACAATTTGACTTTGCCATGAATTCTTTGTAAATGTTATGGTTTTTTTTTAATATTTAGACATTGATTTAGTTTAGACTTGCTCCAGGAGTGGCAAGGATCCACCATCGCCTGGAAGAAAGTTTTGTAAACATCATAGGATAGAGGTAGTGTGTTTGATTTAGATCTAGGTGCATGGATTTTATCTTGAAAGCAATTGTTAATTAGATCTCATAATTTTGATTAAGTACTTAAGACTGTAATTCGTTTGTTTTCTTAAAATTAAATAGACATATCATTTTGAACTCGTTGCAAGATAATGAATGGCGTTGATCAATGATTTTATTGCATGAATAGCCCCTTTGTTACAGGTTTACGATTGAAATATTTAAAGGTGCTTCTTAATTGGATAAACAAGAGATCGATAACTCCATTTGTTTTAAATATGAATTGAAATCTATTATGTACCTTATTGATTGTCTTGTAACATTGTGTTTTGGCAACCAAGTATTTGAAAGCAATGCAATGAGATCATTAAATCATTGTTTGAAGTTGTAGTTTAGTTTGAAATTCATTATGATTGTAGTTAGTTATTGGTAGAACCATTCGCCAATGTGCTCATGTTTGAATGATTTCTTGAGTTTGATTGAAGAAGTTTAAGGATAGGATAGTTTCTTATTTTTTAGTCTCTTAGATCTGAATCATGTCAATTAAAATCTTGGTTTACTTAGTTTCTTTTGAAGCAATTGCAAAGTGGTGTCAGAGGTTAGTTTGAATTCTTATTTGATTTTTTTAATGCATCCATGGAATTAGATTAGTTGAAGTCTTGTTTGTTCATTTCCTTAGTTTAAGATCATTTGAATGAGATTGAATTTTATTGGGATTAAGATTTAGCATAAGTTTGGTATCATTTTAAATTAATCTTGATTGGTTTAAGATTCTTGTATTTAGATTAAATATATCTTAGTATTTAGATTGAGATTTTCATTTAGATTAAAATCATTTCAATGGTAATTTGTATTGCTTGGTTTATGATTAATTAGAGTTAGTTTTGTTTTCACGGTGATTAGAATTTCTTATTTGTTTAAGAATGTTTTCCTCAATTGATTAGCTTCAATTAGAAATAAAATTTTGTACTTAAACAACAAGTTGATTCCTATTGTAGTCTAGGTTAGATGCTCTGAACATGCATTCCCTGTGCTTGTACCTCGAAGGTTACGAGCCCTGGATTGGTAATTTAATGTTGGAAATTATAGCAATATATTTCCCCAACATTTTTGGCGCCGTTGCCAGGGAGGTGTTAAAGGGATCAGAGCCTAGTTTCTTTCACAAGTTTTTTTTGTGTGTGTGATCTTAGTTGCAGGGAAATCAAAGGGCGGAGAGTGTATGATAAGACGTGAGTGAAGAGCCACACATCCACTATTGTGGGGTTGCTCCAAAGTTTGGTTGCCCAATCAGGTGAGTTTGGTGAGTTTTTATTGCAACTAGCAGTCTTTAATTCATTTATATTAAAAATTAAAGTTCTTTAAAGATAAACCATTTTTGGGGTGCTGTAAGGACCCCCTATTTTGTACTAATCCATGTTGCGAGTAGGAGAAATTCAAGAATGACCGAGTGCTTGAAGAATGTCCATCGAGGCACTTTCTAAAATCCTAGCAGTAGCTAGGGTATCTTCTTCTTAGGAAGAGTTAATCTTGATTGCATTCAAGAAATTATCTGTCTCTCCACAACCAGAACATGATTTTGAAATATCCCTTGAGTCCTCTTTCCTATCTACTAAGGAGATCGATGAGCCATGTACCAATTCTGATTGGGAGCATCCAGCTGAACTTGAGATCAAGGAACCTTCACCATGCCCAACAACAAGCCTTGTGTGCATTCCAGAGACCAATTATCTAAGTTTTCTTGGCATGACCAAGGAGGACATTCAGAGCAGTCCAAAAGAAGAAATGAGCCAATACCACTAGGATTACATCGAGGATTGGTTCTAGATCATAATCCAGCCAAAGTACCACTCTCATCTTCAAATACTCTTGGTATCATATCAATCGAAGCAACTGGTTTCTCATACTCAAGTATGTGTTGAAGTTTATTCTTTTAAACTGAGTGTGAGTATATTTAGCATATTGTTACGAACTTGATTGCATTGGAAGTACTCCTACACTTGAAGGAGACCTTCCTCTCTCTAGGTTAGGGTAGGGTAGAAATGAATAAAATTGTTGTTACAACAACATTCTTGAAATTTCAATTCCTAAGGCATAACCATTGAATTTTTTGTCATTATGCACTCTTGTGGTAACACTTGTCAAAATAAATTCACTCTTAATGCCTCATATTTTATAAAGTGACTCTGATTATTGGCCGAGATTATTCATTGGGTCAGTTAGGGGAATTTTTATTGTTATACTTTCCATTCATAAGCTCAACATACTATCATCCAAGAAACCTTTTCAAGTTTCTATTTGAAGGTATTGATGAAAAGCCTCCTATGGTAGACCACTCCTATAAAACCATCATGAGATCTCATAAGAACCCTAGCATGACCTATCAAAGGAATATTTCGGTCATTATCTGAGTTATTTTCTTTTCTTGAGTGTTTAGGGTAGAAGGATCAAACAATAAACATTAGTAATTAAAAACTTTTAACGCCATCCTACTCTCTTAAGGAGTAGATCTGTCTCCCCACTTATTAAGTAACCTCTAAGGTTAATCATAATCAGAGTCTAAAAAAATATTTAGGGGAGGATAGGAGGTCTCATAATGAGCTGACCTACCACGATCATGAGACCTAACATGCATGGCATTACTGCTCCTGATCACCAAGCCAGAGTAATGGCTTTCAACCCCAAAAGCTAGAAGATAGGAGGTCTCATCACAAGCCAGCCTATTCATCCATGTTGCTTCTTGTGAGTGGCACTTCCATCATCTGGTTACCAAGTTAGGACAGTGGCCTTTATCTAAAATTAAAATAAGCTAACTCTGAATCTATATCTAGTAAGTGGGACATAAACATTTCGTTAGGTTAAAATGCATCCTTGTCGAGGCTATAAACGCCTGCTGGCAGTAGGGCCATGCTTGTTGTATCAAATTTAATTTTACACTATGATTTACTTAGTTGTTTTTACCTTTCCCTGAACTCATTATCATATCTCTCTGAGAATGGCTTTAATATCCTTCAGTAGTGTGCTTTGGAGTTCTATCTTTCAGAAATAATTTGGTTTTTATGGATGTGCCACCCTTAGTGCAGGTGATTCACTTTGCTTGAATAAGAGAAGCTTTAACTATATTCTTGGGTAACGGTATGACAATCATCCTTGGAAGATATCATTTTGTAATATTTATTTTCCCTACTTTCAAACCATTTTAAGGCCTTGGCTTTTAAATAAAGTCACTTTTACTTGTATTAATGAGGCTATTGAAAGTGAAGACCTGCTGCTTTGGATTACTATTGAGATGCTTTGTGGAAAATTTTATGGTTAATCATTTTAGGATGACATTATCTCTGCAGTAACGACATTGTTAAGCATTCCTTTAGTAACGCTAGCATTAGTTACTCTTTTGGAATAATAAAACTCAGTATTAATGTCACTGGATCCCTGGTCACTACTTTTCTTATCTTATTGATGCAAAGGAAGATGACATCCAATGAAACTTACTTACATGCTCTCACAATTATCCCTATGGTTTAAGTCAATGAAACATGACTGTAATATAGAAACCCTAGCCCTTCAGTCTTTGGTCTCTATCAGAGGTTTTTCTTGCATGAGGACATGCAATATGATAGGCATGGGGGGGAGAGATGTTAGGAAAAACTGATGAGAATTGTCAGGTTTGATTCATATTTTCACCCTATGCTTACTCATGGTTTTCATTATCATTATTGGGCTAGTATCTTAAACTTGGAGCATGATTAGGTAATTGTTTATTATTTAACCTATTTCCTTTATTTCGATAAGGTTTGCATGAAAAGAAGATTATTGATGATGGTGCTTGTGTTATTTCAGAAAGCCGTATGAAAAATACAAATGCATTGACATTTTCAAGATAATATGGATATTGAGACCTTTTTCCTTCTTCAGCAGATCATATCAACAGACACATCATATTGAGCCATTCCATCATTTACTTCATCTTGCAGCACCAAGGACATCAACAATAAGGGTAAAAATTGAGGTAGAGGTGGCTTAAGATTCCTTAATTGATTAGATATTTAAGTTAGCTTTGATGATTAACCACCACATATTCTGTATATTTGGTTTTCCATATACCCTCCAATTTCATGCTAATCTAGGTCATAATCATATTGGTTCATGTAAACAAAAGTAGTAACTATAATTCCTTCCCCTCCTATATTCACACATATTGTTAGTTGAATCCAATAGAGGATGAATTCATTGTTGCCTTTCATGAAGGAACCATCTATAGGCATTGGCCCCATGAAAATAGAGCATGCAAGCACATGTCTTCCCACCTCCATCACCACCTCATCTCATATACCATTTCCATTGTCACCTATAATCCTATTCATCATTTTCCTCCTACCATATCTATTTTTTTTCCTCGATTTGTATCGCTCTTAAAATCAAATCTATGACAATCAAATCTCCGTGCAGTGTTGCTCCACAAGAACTAACCCTACCTAAAGCTATGATGCCATAAAAACCTAGATATGAATAAAGTATTTGTTTGCATGAGGACATGCAAAACCGCAGGCATGGGGGGATGTTGGGCCTCGTATATGCCCATGTTTTCATCATGAAATATCACTGATTATACCCTAAAACCCTAGGTTTTTAGCCCATTTCGTACCTTAATTCCATCACTCGCCGCCATATACTCTCTATGGTTGATTATCATCAATTTTCTTTAATTATCTATGATTAAATATTATTATGTCATGTTTTACTAATGATGGTTTTGCTGAAGTGCATTTACCATAGGGTTCCATCACTGAAATCACTCACAAGCCAGTTAAGGATGAGATGTCTAATTTAGGGCTTTAGCACTTTCGGCACGCTTCCAAGGAAAAAAAAGGACGTTATGGTCCAAAATAATGTTTTAATACCTTCCCATGCATTTTATTTCACCCAAGTCGCACATGTGGGTCCCTAGGAGTTTATTAATAAATCTGCTCAAAATGTGTGAAGTTTCCAAACTACCATGTTTGACCTCGATGTGTGTGCATCGGGAGGTGAATCTATAAAATATAATAAAATGGGTTTTTTAAAAATATAACCAATTATGTATATCCAAACTATTTTCTCAAGATTCGAATTTTTCTAAAATTTATACGTGGGTCTTGGAGGCAGTTTTGTAAAAAATCATTGTTTTTTCAAAGTTCTAGAACATTGCAAAAAAAAGCCAAACAACCAACTTTGGGCACGATTTTCAAGGATCAGAATTTGAATGAGACAAACACAAGAGAGGTGTTTTTTGGAAACATAACAAATTAGTCTCCCTCTGAAAATGTTTCCAAACTTCCCCATGTTTAGGAAGATATGCCAATATCTTTTAGGCCAATTTGTTAAAATTGTTCAATTTTCCAGAATTGAGGAAATGAATAATTCGCATTGTGAATCTTATAAATGGGTCAACCATGGTTTGTGTTGTAAGCTTGGGAATTTTTGAAGGAGGAGGATGAAAATGTGTGAACATGAGACAAAATATTGAAAGAATGTATGTAAGTGAACTTATGATTTGAATCTTAATACAATTTGACTTTGCCATGAATTCTTTGTAAATGTTATGTTTTTTTTTTAATATTTAGACATTGATTAGTTTAGACTTGCTTTAGGAGCGGCAAGGATCCACCATCACCTGTAAGCAAGTTTTGTAAACATCATAGGATAGAGGTAGTGTGTTTGATTTAGACTTAGGTGCATGGATTTTATTTTGAAAGCAATTGTTAATTAGATCTCATAATTTTGATTATGTACTTAAGACTGTAATTTTTTTGTTTTCTTAAAATTAAATAGACATATCATTTTCAACTTGTTGCAAGATAATGAATGGCGTTGATCAATGATTTTATTGCATGAATAGCCCCTTTGTTACAGGTTTATGATTGAAATATTTAAAGGTTCTTCTTAATTGGATAAACAAGAGATCGATAACTCCATTTGTTTTAAATATGAATTGAAATCTATTATGTACCTTATTGATTTTATTGTAACATTGTGTTTTTGCAACCAAGTATTTGAAAGCAATGCAATGAGACCATTAAATCATTGTTTGAAGTTGTAATTTAGTTTGAAATTCATTATGATTGTAGTTAGTTATTGGTAGAACCATTCACCAATGTGCTCATGTTTGAATGATTTTTTGAGTTTGATTAAAGAAGTTTAAGGATAGGATAGTTTCTTATTTTGTAGTCTCTTAGATCTTAAGCATGTCAATCAAAATCTTGGTTTACTTCTTTTGAAGAAATTGCAAAGTGGTGACAGAGGTTAGTTTGAATGCTTATTTGATTTGTTTTATGCATCCTTGGAATTAGATTAGTTGAAATCTTGTTTGTTCATTTCCTTAGTTTAAGATCATTTGAATGAGAGTGAATTTTATTGGGATTAAGATTTAGCATAAGTTTGGTATCATTTTAAATTAATCTTGATTGGTTTAAGATTCTTGTATTTAGATTAAATAGATCTTAGTATTTAGATTGAGATTTTCATTTAGATTAAAATAATTTCAATGGTAATTTTTATTGCTTGGTTTATGATTAATTAGAGTCAGTTTCGTTTTCATAGTGATTATAAGTTCTTATTTTTTTAAGCATGTTTTCCTCAATTTATTAAATTCAATTAGAAATAAAAATTTTGTACTTAAACAACAAGTTGATTCCTACTGTAGGCTAGGTTGGATGCTCTGATCCTGCGTTCCCTGCGCTTGTACCTCGAAGGTTACGAGCCTTGGATTGGTAATTTAATGTTGGAAATTATAGCAATATATTTCCGCAACAATTGGGGTAGTTGATAATCCCTTTCTTGTTGAGAGGGAGTGTTGAAATTCAACAAGAAAATGCACCACATATTAGTGTGGGATTCTAGTCACACATGAGTGAGGAATTCAGTGACACATTAGTGCTAAATGTGGGCATCTAATTTTTAAATAAATTGTAATCGTATCTCATAACAACTTGTAATAGTTAACTAAGTGTGATAGACTGAGTTAGCTCAATAATTTCGAGTTGAGGGTCAAAGGTGAGGCATGAAGAGTGATTCTATTATTTATAGGGCCCAATTGCAGTTGTAGCACTAGTGTGGTGTGAGTGTAATCAGTTAACTCAAATTAATTGAGTTAAAATTAGTTTAACTAGTTCTAACTCAGTGATGAGCTAGTGGAAGGTCAAGTGAATTAAATTAGATTTAATTCAAAATTAGTGATCTACCAAGTAACTGATGATTCACTATTAATAGTTGCAAGCATGTCAATTCTGATGATGACCCAGTTGAGACAAAGGTTAAAGGTAAGTAAATTATCAGTTGTATTATTAGTGAATTGCCAAAGCGCAATTATAAAGCCACATGATTCCCATGATAGATTGCGTAATCAAGGAAGGTTGGAATTCCTATTTTATAGGAATTATTTTTCTTAGGGATTGCTTGAGCAAGGCAGGCTGAAGGTGGGTAGGAAATTGGCCATGTATTGGTCCAATTTTGCCTATATTAGTGTGAGACAATTGGTAGAGTGTCTGAGGTTCTTGTGAGCACACATGCATTGTATTATTTCATGATTCCTTGGTTGATTATACAATAAAGATGGAGGGGTTTTGAATAGTTTCTTTCCCCAGTAAAACCTTGTGTTTTACAATTTATTTACTTCTTTCTCTTACTTGTATGTGATTGAGCGATCGTGATTTATATTCTGCAAATATTGTAGAATGATTCAATATCTTGTTTTAGTACATTGCATGATCAGATTGAATCCATTGGTGTAATTTCTATATTTACCACCCACCAGCCAACCACCATGCTATGTGGTGGATGTGATATCATTTCCCACCAAGCATAATATAAACATTCAGCAAATCATGTGACGAGGGAGGGCCGAGCAGAACTCAACACATTGGAACCAGGGTCGGGAAACAGGAGGGCTGATGGGGAAAAACAGGCATGGTAGAACCTTGATGGCATGGTTCTAGAGAAGGAATATTGCAGGAATATTCTTGTAGTAGAATCTGTTGTGGAATCTAAATATTCTCATGGGGGTCCAGAGTTGACAGAGGCAGAATATAGTTGAGTTTATATTGATTTTAACTATAATTTCACTAGTGTAGTCTGCTTTTGCATTTGAGCAGCCTATTTTCAGGTCATCCTAAAAAATTGAGGTATAATGTTGCATTTTTCCATGTACTCATTTTAATTTTTGCTAAGATGAATGAAGTATCCTCCCCATTGTTGAAGCAGGGCCCAGAGACACAGTCTACATTGGACGAACTTCGTTATCAAAATTTTGTGTGCATTGCGTATATGGTCTCATTTATGTTGCTTCTTCTTTAAGTATTTGCACATATGTTTTTTACATGCTCTTTCATGCAATTATGCTAACATCAACCCAAGAAATTATTTTAGATAATGATGATATCAAAGGCATACCAGATCAACTTTGGTATAATATTGGTCTTCTTGCTGATGTGAATTGCGAGTGTGAATGATAACCAAGGACAAACTCAAAAATGGTAAAGGAAAACTTAAGTCATTTGACCTAGATATTGGACATGCAACACAAAGAAGGAAAATGGCAGATGATGATGTTCACACCGAGAATGAAAAAATTTTCGAAAAAAAAAATTGACTTGTAAAATTTTCCTTTCCGTTGTATCTCCTTGGTAATGTCCATCAACACCTCCTTTGTGATCTTCACCTATGATAGTAATATTTTCATGTTCTAGAAAACACCTTCAAAGTATATCATCAGTTCCCATTTTATGATAATTGATCATTTATTAGTGTAAATGGTGTTGCTTTTATTGCTAGGGTTTTTTTTTTTAACAGATAATCCATTAGGTGCTTTCCCTGTATGCATGAGTTGAGAGATTTCTACAAATTTTGCAGGAATTGCTTCAATTTTGAATAAGTGTGCATTAGCATTAGGTAAGTCGTGATAAAGTTCTACCAATTCCTCGCCTATCTCTAGTCAGGATAGATGATCAGGTCTGATGTTATTCTTTCCTGGTCAGACTATCACTTAAAATCCAAATTCCTGGAATAACAATAAATATTGACAGATTCAACCCTAATGGATTGGTTATTAATTAGGTACCTCAAATTGTGATGGTACATAAAAAATATAAAAGGATTGGCTAGTAGGTAGTGGAAAAATTTATTGAGCACGATTATCATTGCAAGTGGCTCTCTTTCCATCGTCAAATAATTTTGTTCAAATTTATATAATTTTCAACTACCATAAGCATTCAAATGGTTTACATAATCACTATCAGGTTGTTCTAGTACAATGCCAAATGCCATGTTAGATGCGTCGACATGTACGTGGAACTTCTTTAGCCAGTTGGGGAATTTTAATATAAGGGCTTCAACCAACTTTATTTTAAGTAGTTGGAAATAATCATTGCATTCCTTAGTCAAAATGTATGGAACATCCTTACTTAATAATTCGTCAATTGGGAAAGTTATATCAGAGTAATGTTGGGTGAAATTTTTGTAGTATCTTTTATGCCCCAAAAACATTTTGAACTGATTTTCATTAATAGGGGGTTTTAGGTCAAGGATCACCTTTCCATATCCACTTGGATCCCATATTTGTAAACTACATTCCCCAACAATATTCATTTTGGAGTAGCAAAGATACATTTCTTGATGTCGAAAGACAATTGGATTTGTTTGCATCTTTCTAACACGATTCTTAACCAATGGGCATGATATTTTAACAATATATGCATGGTAAAATCATCAAAATATACTTCCATCCTTTGTAAATATAATTCTAAAATTATTTGGCTATTATTTTAAAGAAAATTACAACGGTGCATTTTTCAAACGAAAAGGTGTTACTCCATATCCAAAAGAGCCAAATTTTGTAGCAAATGCAATTTTTTCGAATGAATAACATTGACATTGAATGAGAAACCATCTGTGAATGAATAATATTCATGTCCTTCCGCCTCATTTATAATCTCTTCTATGAATGGATTCGAGAATTGATCATTTATCGTCAATTTATTCAAATCGTGAAAATCCACACAAATTCTCAATATGGTCATGTCATCTTTCTTAGGTTTCACAACCATGTTACTTTCCCATTCTAATTTTTCAATAGGATAGATGATGCTAGCATCCAAATTCCCTTCTATTTATTTTTGCATGATCAACTTATATTTGTGATCTAGTTTGTATGGACTCTTCATTATCGCATTGACTCCTAAAATGAGGTTAATTTTCATCTCCCCCATTTCGTGTACAAGTCCCTTCAGATATTTATAGTCATGAGTGAAAGCATCTTGATATTAACTAAGTAAATCAATAAAAAATTTTACTTGTCTATCCAACCGATAAATAGTGTCGAGCTAGTTTTGGTTAGTCATAATTTGAAATATCGACTTCTTTAATTATGATTTATGCATCCATCTAGTTAGGAGCCTTCAAATCGTTGAGCCTCTGGTCCATTTTTTTTATTTCTTAGTAGATGGGTAGAAGGTCTATTTTTTTGGATTTATAAATTTCCTCTTTAGAGACTTTAAGTATCATTTTAACGTTTCTTCGAATGATTCTTTTTCCAACAAAATATTTGGCCTACAATATGGATATTCTACACTTCCAAACAATTCGTCGTATTTAGATATGATGAGAAAAATACATAATTATATGCAAAAGTTTAGAAGTAGTCGATTGTTGTTCCTCTTTTTAATTTTTGTTTGGTAAGAGACTTGGTTTCTAGAAATTATTTAATTTGATGTGTTGTCTCTAACCATTATTTATCCTATAGTTAATGTTAGTGTCAGTATTTGCATCCTGCCATCAGAGATCAAAATATACTATTTTCATATTCATATTAGGGGTCCCACTCTGAAATTATTTTTATCATTCCTCTAGGGCATGCAAAAAATTAGTCACTGATGGTAGCCCTAGTCCAAAAACATCACTCTTCCTTAGAATTAATTTTCTTCCTGGCACACTTCCATACCTTGTTGACTGTACATCATCCATAAAGTCAATTCATCATGTCATGTCACCATGGAGTCAAGTCTTGTCAAGTTCATCATTAGGTTTTCTAGGGTTTTCATGGTCCAATAAAGCTCCATTCCATTGCATAAGGCCAACAAGTAAAGATTTATCAAATAACACCTTTTCACCATGTGAAGATGATTCGTAAAGAGAAATGCTTATTTCATCATGTAATATTAATTTGAAATGTGAGTTTCATTCCAAGATGTAACTTTATTTTTATTCATGTAATTTTATGTCAATTCAAATGTAATAAGTAATCAGTCTCCCAGAGGCTTCCAACTCAGTTCGACCTGCCAAAAAATAACATGTCAAAGTGCGAAATTTTTTAGTTCATCAATTGATCAAATGTCAAAGGGAGTTGTCTTTTCCCAAGGGTGCCCAAATCATCATTTTCCACAAGCACTAAACCCTAATTTCTTCTCCCACTGAGCTAGGGTTTGCTATGGAATCAAAGACATTCGAGTAGGGGAAGCATAAGGTATGTCATATCGATAAGTATGAGGTAATTTCAGGTCATAAGCATCATGTCTTCATAATTTTTCAAGAAGTCATTCCAAGAGTCAAATCATTTGCCACTCATAGGGCCAGTTTTTCTTCAAAGTATGTTTCTGACCAAACAGAGATGAAGTTGATAAAAGTGGAGAGGTTTTTGTCCATAATAGGTCAAAAAATAAACACCTCCTTCATTTTTTACATAGGTATCATGGTTTTGGAGAAATGTCAAAAATACAGGTGCTACAAGAGGTTTTTTGCACTTCTAGAGTGACCTTGGGAAAATCAAATTTTCTCCTAGCTGGAGTGTCCAAATGACTTTCTTGATAAGTTAAATGACAACTATATTAGAATATATTTCCAATGAGCTATCATGAGATCAATGTGAAGTTGAGAAAGGCCTCCAAAAGTTTCCTGCAACAACACACTGCATTTTTGCACCCTCATTCTGCACTTTTTGACTAGTCTTGGGAGAATTGATTTTTGAGGGGTTATTATTAATTATTTTCAGTCCTTGATAGGTCCATTGTATATCCAAGAGAGAGATACTTCCCACAAGATATAATTAGCTCAATTTTGAGTTTGGGAAGGCCTCAAAAAGTGGTCTACAAAAAGGCGTTGCACACCTGCTTCTCGGAGGGCGCACTTGCCCAGAAAATCCAGAAACGCTTCAAGACTTTGCCAAAATTGCCTCCAAAGCTTCAGAAATGTTGTCTTCAACCTTCAAAACGTAAGTGACAGTAAATTACATCATTCTTCTTCCTCCTACAATCATTCTCTATGCTTTTTTGAAATTTTTATTAAAGATTTGGTGTTTTACTAATTTCAAAACCTAGTATCTCCCTCAAATCACCATTGCACTCTCAAATCCAAAAATTGCAGTCCCTAAACCTTCATTACCCTTTCCACATTGTAAAAAATCCTTTCCCAAGTCTCTATATCACTATCCCCTTTGTTAAGCCATTTATTCCCAATACCCTAAGCCCTAGGCTACTCATTTTCCTAGGCTTCCAAAAAACCCCATCCCTGTAATAAATTTCCCTATTCCAAACCCCTATACATTCCTACTCCTTGTTACATCCCTAAAATCATAAAACCCTTCCCCCATATCCCTAAATTTCCCCATCACATTCCCACTTCTCAAAATTCATTTTTCACTATCATTCCATCTCCCTAGGGTTTTGACACTAAGACATAATAGAAGAAAGAGAGGCAGAAGAAGCCAATATTTTGCTAGATGAGACCCTAGAGAAGCATGATGTGCTTGAAGAACAAGATGAATAAGCACCAAGAGGCAGACCTAGAACCAAAGGCTTGAAAAGAGTCTTGGAAATTGAAAGGCAAAGAGAGATAGTTCATGAAGCCATGCTTGATGATCAATTTTTGGATATGATCAAAGAAGACAAGGAAGGTTGGCTTCAGGCCGTCAATGATCACTTGGAGAAGTTGTTAAAGGAGGCTAAAAAGGACAACAAAATTTAGAGGATGGCCAAACATTATGCCAAAAGAGAAAGAATTGTAAGGACAAAGCTCAAGGTAGCAAATGCAAAGATTGAATCCCTAACTCACCAAAAAGAGAAAAAGAAACTTGATATACTTGCAGAGGCTTCACCCCAAGCCAAGCCACACCATCATAAGACACTTCACCAATTATGTAGCCATTTGATCCATTTTTAAAAAATTTGTGTTCTTCTATGTATTCCTGAATATGTTCATATCAGCAAATTGGTCATATGCGTAGTGCCCTAGGCGCTGCGCACTTTTTTGAGCCACTTTTTGGAGAAAAGGAGACCACCAGTGGATTCCTAAGGAAAAATACATCTAATAAAACCACTTTTCCAACCCTAGTTTGTATATTTGGTAGGAAAAAAGTTCAAAAAACTAGCTAAAAATCATGTTTCTGCCCCTATTTTGGCCTAGGTGCTGCACAAATAGCAGTCTCAGGAGAATGAAGTTTTGAGGGATGAAATCACCTTAATTTTCCAAAATGGAGACATATTCGGAAAGTAGAATTGAATATCTTTCCAACAAGCCATTTTGGGCCTGATTTGGACACCTACAAGTCAGTCAAAATCAGCCTTGAATAGGGAAGGAGCACTTGACATAGGGAGGGCACACTTGACAGAAAAATGGCGCACTTGACCAATTGCTGATTTTTTTTGAAACTTCACTATAATTTGACTTTATCTCAGAAATTGATGTTTCCCCCTATGTAATTGAGGATGGTAAATGTAATTATGTTATGGATAAGTTACCTACAGGTAGATTCATCAGGTAAAAGTTGTCATTAAGTCAAATGAATAAGTTTGGATGTATTTAGGGAGGAGTCACTTAGAGCTCCCTATACTCCAGCTTTTAGTTCATAATTTTGTGGATCTCTTCCTCACCTCATGGATTCGACCCCTGAGGTTTGGAGAGGTTGTTTGAGGTCTATATCTTGTACTTTTTTACTCATTTTCAAGGGTTGGAATAAGTTTGGATGCTAGTGTATTGATCAAGGAATATTTTACTCTCTTTGGCCAGTTAATAAAGAAGAGTTGCAGCTATTTTTTGGGATACATGTGGTATGATGTTTATCATTGTTTTTCCTTAAGTTTCATATGTTATAATGTGTTTTCTTCATGTTCATTACATCTCTGTTGTATGATCTCTTTCAAGTTGATAGGCATAATACATGCTTTCTCATGCTCTGTTTAGGGAAAGTTATCATAATTTGTCCATTTTCCTTTGTTTAGGAAGAATACATCTCCTATGCTCTTCCTAGCTCCTCATTAGTATTTAAACCATCTCATCACGATCATCTTAAATTGTTAAGCCTTATGCCTACTTTTCCCCATTGAATCTCTGCAACCCTATCTCATTTTCCCTAACCTAGCTTCCTTGATCATACTTTCATCCAACAGCCTAATCAAAATCAATTATCAAAACCCCTGAACTCACACCTAGCCTAAAATCCTAATCCATTAAGCCTCCTAGGCTATGTTTTGTAGAGAGATCCCTCTCTGACTTAGTAGGGCTAGCTACCAAGTTAAAAGGTTGGCCCACGGTTACCTCTGTTGGTATTTCTTCCTGAGCCGTAGAAATCTAGCAGAGTGATAACATATTGGCGTCGTTGCTCAGGATCGAAAGGAAAATATCTTCCCTGGGAAAGAATGACAAAGTTTAGATCTGAATGTTGGTGGTGGACAACAATAAGATGCATATGAAGGCTGAACCATTCACCTGGAAACTCCAACTTGATGTAAAGACTCCACTAGAGGATTGACCTTGCCAGTAGGATAATAGAAGAATCTCACACAAAGGTCAGGTATTCAAAGTGGAATTGTATTCGAGATGTAATATGCTTTATTGTAAATTACTTCTTTTATTTTCCTAAAACTATCCTGAAATTTTTCTAGAGTTTGTTGTATGAAAAATATGATCAAAGTCTTGATTACGCTTATTTGAAGGGTGTAAATACCGAGTTTCCCTTTCATTTTGTTCAAGATCAAGACCTCTTACCTAAAATTGTGCATATCCTTTTCACGTTGATGAACCTCAAGAGATCAAGACTAATCCTATAGCTTTTGTAAATACTCCTACACCTTGTATAATTCCAAATAGATACAAACCACTCATCTTACCTCTTATGCTCCATGAATTCCCTAAAAATTATTACAAATATATTCCCAGGTTTGATGGAGAATATGGTAACATCATTGTTGAGAAACACATTCAGAGTTTTGAAAAAATTTCTCAACATTTTTGAGGTCGATGAAGATGATGTTAGTAATTGATGTTTTTACTCGCTTCACCATTTTAATGGGTTTGGTGAATCTTTGGTCTACTAACTTGAGGTAGGTGGATATTCATTAGAGAGTCACACTTCCTAGCTTTATCCATGTTTCTATTGCAAGGATGTTTACTTGTGATTGAAATCTTACAATGACATATTTTATCATGTATCTGTTTATCTCAAGGTCTACTTGAGGATCATAATCATCAAATTTGTTTCCCTAAGATAACTAGTGCAAGTTTCTACATTGGTTCCTCTTATTATTATATTCTTTCAATATATTGAGAAGTTTAATCAAATGATTGACTAACTACTCTTCCTTAAATAATTCTATAAATTCCTCTAGTATATTATCCGTCATTGGTTTTTATTTTCGAGTTTCAATTTTGAATAATTTGACTTCCTTTTCCATTGTATCACTATGTTGTTTCATATCTAGATACTAGTCAGTGTTCTTAGAAGGTCAAAGAACTTACTAATTTCCTAAAATGTTCTCTTGAACAACTCCCAATCTGGTAATAACATGGAGGTTTTTTTAGTTCATAGACTCTTTCCTTGTGGAAGTTTGAAGAAGTTTTACAACTATTTTGTTCACATTTTTTCTAGTATTTTGGGGAAACCTTCTAGGGAATGATTGACCAATCCACACATGTTGCAGAATATTAAATGTTTTAAAGGATAAATAGGCAAGACATGATATTCCTACCAACATGTGAAGTAGTAAATACTCCTTCGACTACGACTGTAGACTTGACCTCATCCATTATAACCATATCGTTGTCCACCAAATCCTCCTCTACTATTTCCTCTTCCTCCTTGTATATTTGGTTCATTAAATTGATCATATGCCTGAGAATGATAAACATCATGGTAATTAGGATTTTCCTTGGCATTCAACTGAAATTCTTATATAGAGTATGTATTATCCTCACCAATGGCACAACATTTAGATTTTACATTCCTTAAGTTATACTAGAATTCTTTAGTATTATGACTTGATGCAGCCTGACAAATGTCACAATATGTGTCTGTGTGGACACGTCGGACATTATGATAAAAAATAGTTTTCAAATCCAGAGTTGGTGTGCCACTCGTTCCTACAATCAGTGCACCTGAGGTTTTTTTTCTGCAAGGATAGATTTAGAAACAACTATTGCAGTTGTTTAAATTTTTCTTCTAATCTTTTGTCATTCATTGAGGAATTTGATGCTAGTTGTGATTTGCCTCAATTATTTGGGCCATGTTCAAGGCTTCTTCACATGATTTTATTTCATGCATTCACAATGGACCTAAAATATTTTGTAATAACCCAAAAACATACCACTGAACCAAGAGGGCTTCATCCATATTGAAAGGGATTTGGCTTAACAAATCCTTAAGTCTTTTATCATATTCTTGATTATTTATTTTGGTTGTTGTTTGATTTCTTTTAATTTTTGGGCTTCAAGATGCTTAACGTCCTAATATTTAAAAAAGGATGAGAAATTATTCTTGGTACCACTTTTGTATCTAGGTTGGTTCTCTATGAAATTCATGAACCATGTAAGGGCTCTCTTCCAGAAAGTTGTTACGCATTTAGCTATTTGTTTATCTTCATCTATGATATCATTGGATTTCTATAATTTATGGTATTTGAACCAATATTTTTTTGGATCTTCATTGCTTTCATAGAGAGGGATGTGATTTAATCCCATTTTTACTTGAGGATATGGAATTTTTTCTATTTTATCAGGGCCAGCCAGCTAATTTAATTTTTTCATCTCCACAACTAATGGTTTAGTTATGTGGGGGGTAATTTCCTTTTCTATTTCTTTGAATGTTATATAATTTGTCCAATTGACATTGGTTTGACACCCCTTATCTATATATTTGATGAACTGGTTCATACAAGGTTACACCAGTTCACCATCTCAACTTGTATTTCTTTCTTCTTCAATATATAATAATTATGGAAGGGGGGTACCTTTCTGAGATTTTGAATATGGAGAAGTATATATTCATTTTTTTCATTATCTATCCAATTTTCGTTAACAATATGAATTTCAGTTTTGAGACAATCTCTCAACTTTCCATGCTGGTCTCTTCTATACCTAACTGTGGATGGCTCCGATTTAATATGGAGTCTTTTCTGGAGGAATTCTTTGATAATGGGACTTGATATATTTGTGACAAGAGAACTCAAAATCGCTGGCCTAAAGTCATCGACTTTGATATTGTCTACATTCCTGCTAGGGATTTGTTGTAATATACTAGTACATTCCATTAGAGAAATTTTGAGGTCAAACATGGGACTCAAAACAAAAATGTACAACCAAAATAAACTTTAAAAAGAACCAATAGAATTGAAGATGATGATGTCAACCATGGGGGATGATTCACCATTTTTGGAGTAAAAAGGTAAAATGAAAAAAAAAACTATTTTTTCAACTTATCTCCCACTCGAAATTTGAGTAAAATCGTAGGAAGATAAGTTAAAAATACAAGTTGAAAAAGTAGTTTTTCCTTTTTTCACTCCAAAATTTGACGAGGTATTCTAATATTATTTTATTATTTCTGCTATTATTTTATAATTTTCCTTAGGAGTCCCATTTTAGACCTCAAAATTTCTCGAATATGTCAGAGTAGGCAGTTATTACTCTCAATGTTGGGTGATGTCAGTTGTCTTTAGAGGATTCTTGTGCATCATCACTCTCATGCTCTCAAACTTCCTTAGGTTTTAATCTATGGTTAAATTTTTCACCCCGCATTTCTTACCATGTTTTTTGTCTCTTGTCCCTCTCTATTTTTCGAATATCTTTTAGTTTTTTATACATACATGTATGAGCTTGGGTTCTCCGTTGAGTTTCTTCCTCAAGCATATCTTCTCATGAAGTTGCAACTAACAATCTTCCTCTCATTTTGGATTCAAATTTATTATTACTTCTCTCTTCTTGTTATTTTCTTTTTTTTTACCTTATTTATTTCTCTCAAACATTTACTCCCCCATTGCAGACCTAAATTACTCCTAGTTGGAAATGGTGAATCCTACGAACATTTTTATTTACTTAATAAATAATCCCACGCCTCTTTTGTATTTTTGCACTGGGCATCAAGGAACTTCTCCCAGTCATCCTGTCAATTATTTCGGTTGGAGTGTATTAGAGTTTGTAGGGGTGGTATGTATTCAACTATGTAACTGAATCCCCCGTCGAGGATAAATTTATGTAATAAAGCAAGTATAGTGAAAAATAAACTTTCATGAAAATATTCAAAGAACCGTGCTTTAATTTTTTTAATAGAAATGCATTTTTTTATTTCTTTCTCCTTGTAGAATTCATCTAATATCTTATCGACCCACTCATGCAAGTTTGGTCTTCCTCCACTTGTTAAATTTTAATTTAGTTGGATGCCAGGTTCTATATATCACATTAAGGAAGTAGTTGAGATGTTTCTTTATTTCAACAGGAGATGCTTCAATAAAATTTTCATGTGCTTCTATGAAGAAGTACACTCTAGCTTCTGCAATCTATAGTCGGTTTCTCCTTATTCAGTTCTTCAAGTAGTAATTATTTTTTTTCTCCCACCACTCTTGCATCTCTTCCAATGTTAACATCTATGCATTCATATTGTGTATACTCGGGTTCAACACTACTAGCAACGGAATCATTGTTGTAATCTATCGAAAAAATATGCATTGGTTACTAGTAGGAAGGAAAATCAAGTAAACTACATAATCATATGCAATACATGGAAGAGTAAAGAGACAAAAAAGTAGTGGAGATCCAACAAATAAACACTTGTATTAATATATTCTCAGAAAAAAATTTCACTAGTACATAGAGTTGAGAACATGCATATTTATATCCTAGATATGTAGTTATAGGAGTTTAACTGTATCAAATGACTTAACTAGACCAACTTGGTCATTTGATTAGACTATAGAGTCAACTAGCCTCTAGCCTGTCCAACAACCTCCATCCATTTCATGATGTAATCTACACCTACCAAGATGTAGGAGTTACAATTAGAAGGAGGGTTGATTGGCACAACTAAAAAATGGTTTCGATACTGACTATGGTTGTAATAAAACCTTATCGAATTGCATAGGTCTCCTCATGATCTAGCAACTATCACACCTTTTTACATACTCCTTTGCATCCTTCAGTAGTACCCCCGATGAAGTAATTTTTACCCTATTATTTTATCAACAAAGTTCCCCCCCCCCCCCCTCCCACACACACACCATCATAGAAATATTTTAGGATCTCATAGATTTCATATTCTCTTGCACATCTCTGAATAATGAGATTGGGGATTGTGTAAAAGAGAAACCCATCGATCCATGAGAACCTTCCAATTTTCTTCACAATATTTTGACATTCCTTTAGCGAGAGATGGTGTGGAAGAACACTGACATAGTATATTGCATGTCGATTTCCTCCTTCAAGTTGTCCTAAAACAACTCCTATAATGGATTTTAAGGCATCCATGGATATATGGAATGGAAGGGACAAATAATGTCCTCTTAAGACTGGAGCCTCAGACACTTTGGACTTTAACTACTTGAAAACCATGTTGGCATTTTTCTATCCATTCAAATACAAAATTTCTAATTAGTAAAGCAAATAATGAAAGAAAAATTTGTGAACATTTTTCAATTAAATGTCAATAATAACCAACATGTCCAAAGAAACTATGTACCTCTTTCTGTAACTGAGGAGTGGAAAATTTTAATATTACCTTAATCTTTACTAGATCCACTTGAATACCTTTTTCTAAGATACGGTGGCCTAATACAAACTCATCAGTTAACATCATTTGAAGTTCTAAATAAATAAGGGCCACATTGGATTCCTTACACCTTATTAATGTTTTCTCTAATTTAATTAGCTAGTGCCTCATTAAAGTTGTCACCATAAGTCACGAAATCATATAGATATATCTCCACAATGTCATGTATTAGATAAGATAATATAACAACTACAATTCATTGAAATATGGTAGGGCCATTACAAAAGTAGATTCGTAAGACTCGAGGAAAATGTCCCCCATGGAAAAGTAAATGTGGTCTTGTATTGGGCTCCAGGCATGATTTGGATTTGGTTATAACCATCAAACCCATTTAGGGTAGAAAATATTTCTTCCCTGCTAAGGTTTTTGGGACTTAGTGAATAAATGGAAGAAATAAATGGTCTTTGCTGGTTGCTTTATTAATTTCTTGATATTCTACACAAATAATTTGTTTCCCATTTTTCTGGTGTATAATGACAAGAAGAGAGACACATTTACTATTAGAAATTAGTTAGATAAAATTGGATGCAAACAATTTTTGTAGTTCCTCCTTTACCATGCCTCTTAGTGTTGGATTCATCAGGCAATGGGGTTGGTGGATGGGCGTAGATCCTTCCTTTATATATATATATATATATATATATATATATATATATATAAAGGAAGGATCTACGCCCATCCACTATATATATATATATATATATATATATATAATGTGTGTACAAGATAGGATGGACCCCCTTCATGTCTAACTAACCCCAAGTGAAGGCATCATTGTTCTTTTGTAGCATCTTAATCAATCGCTCCTTCTATTGTTCATTCAATCTCGAGTTGATGTTCAAGGTTCGAACAAGGACAACTTATATGGTTTCCATAGTGGAATATTGATATTTTTTAGTTCAAGGCCCATTCTCTATGGATGAGGTGCTTGTTGAGGTAATAAAATCTTATGCCTTGAGGTGCTAAATATGATCAAGAGTGTGTGCATGATTTGAGGAAGAAGAGGAAGCTATGAAATCATTGATTTCATCATCCTTTTTTTTCTCAAGATTAGTAAAGTATTGGTCTATAGAGAGGACTTGACGAACTTCTCCCTATTCATCACTATCCTCCTCTTTAGTCCAAATAGGTATTTTTGAATCTATGTTGGACTTGGTGGGAGGATAGGGGGTCAATGTTTTTTGTAGAGGTCCCATGTGTGACGGTCATGTTTCTACTTGTAGCTAATGTAAGCATCAGTAGTGTCCAACTAAGGTCTACCCAAAATCATAGGATGCTCGCCCAAAGAAGTTTTGGTTTACAAAATCACGAAATCTGCAGGGTATTCTCATGAATAAATTAAAACTACTACACCCTCTAATGTCCCTTTTGCTTTGATGGTGGATCTATCAGCGAGTTGCAATATTGTGGGGGTATGCTTAAGATTAGAGAGTCTTCTTAAAGCTTCCATAGTTTCATGTGTCATGACATTAATGAAAACACCCAAATCAATTAATGTGTTAGGAATAATAATGTCATTAATATGCACATTAACCACTAGGTTTCCAAGGTAAGAATACTTGGCCTCTATGACCTCTCCCATCATTAATTATTCTTCTAATATTTTTCTTCCTTAATACTTCATATTGAAACCTTTTTTTCCCTTGAATCATTAAGGCATTTAGTTCTTTAATTTGTATTTATGAACTAGTTTTAATTTCATAAGCACCTTTATGCTTTGGTATTAGTTGACTTGTGTGTAGTAGTTCAACATGGAAGCCTTTTTTTCTCTATGGTATGTGGTCCTCTTCAAGTAGCTTTTTTTCTCTTTTAATTTAGCTTAGCATAACTCATTTGAATATGTTGCATTGGCCATTCATTACACTTGGAATCAGTTGTAGGACCACCCTCACTTGGGTCAATGGTTTGGTCCATCCATTTCTCATATTTAACATTTACTCAGTGAAATATCTTACCTTGCATGGGTGCCCCAATTTAATAACCCTTGTTTCATTTTCGAACCTAAGTTCTTGCTCCATCATTTTAATGGGGAGTCTATATAATATAAATCCTAAAGTTAAGACTATCTCATCTTTACTCATCATGTTGATAACCTTATCCCTTGGACTCCTACACTCTTGGTTGATATATCATTTTTTGGATATTGTGTCTCTTAACACAATGGTTTGGTTCTCTAGTGTGACCCTCGTCCCTTCTTGGTAATATTTCATAACATCCTAGCACCCCTTTTAAAATACTAGGAGGGTTGTGTGCTTCCTTGGCATGGATTTCAATTGTAGAAACATCCCCTTATTTTCCTTGTATGGAGTATCTATGACGGGTCACCCCTGTGTCCGATGGAATCTATTCAATTCCTCTCAAGTCCTACAATAGTTCATCATTGTCTCCATGAACTTCTCATGTCTAGTTTTGTCAATTTATGATCTCTATTTGTCTCTTGGTTTACTAATTCATCATTAAACAACCTTTTTTTCCCAATATTGACCATTCCCCTTGGAATGCTTTCAATCACTACCAAGTCAACCTTGCATTTATGCTCTAAGTAAGGAAATTTGTGAGCATGTATCTCTTTTCATTCTCATCCTCCCTTGGTGTCACTCCCCATTTTTTATATTCTATAGCTTCTACCTCATGCTAGTTTTCAAGGATCCCTTTGTCCCTTGACTCCAACAAGCCTTCGATTATTGAATTCAACACCTATATTCTAAGGGTTTGTTTTTGAGGATATTATACCATGGTCCCATCTTCCTCATTAATAGGTGAATCAGACCAAGCAAGGAGAATTTCTTTCTAACTTGGTTTTTCCCGTGTTCTTAACTTCATCTTATTATTGCACCATTTAGAATTGTACACTTGGATTAGTGCTCTAGTTGATTACTAGATTCCCATACATGTGTGAGTTCTATTAGCCCTCAGAAGGGATTATCCCTTGAGATAGCTCCCCATATGTTCCATCATAGCCTTTTTTCTGAGATATAGCTCCGATTGTCATACTCTAGATGTTGGTCCTTAGGAGTTCATCCTATTCCTAGGATTTGTTGGGCTTTCACCTATCAACATCAACACCTTGATTCTAGGGGCTATGGTTCAGTATTATGTACCTTGTTCCCATTATCCTCCTTAATGGGTTACCTCAAACTAAGATGAGAGATTCCTCATTTCTCTCATACTTGGTAGGTTATCACATGCTTTACTCCAACTCATTTTCCTGGTGTTGAGATTTCTACATATATTTTAGTGATTTAGCCTCAATTGTAGTTACTTGGATTTGGAATGCTCGTTTTTACCATTCTCAAAGCCACTAGTTTGAGTTTCCCTCTTTATATCTCACTTCAAATCTTAAGCCTCATTTCCTATTTAGCAATTCTCCTCTAGCTATCCCCCTACACTCCCCCTTGGGGCATTGTTTCCTATGTATTCATCTTAGTTGTGCCCTTTTTTATCTTTATTTGGAATTATACTGTCATTGTATTCTATTTTGGCACCTATTTACTATGATCATTTGTTGTATTGTATTGGGACACCATTTTTCTCATCTCCTAGCCCCTTTATGCCATTTCACACCATTATACAATTATTGTGAGATCTCTCAATAAGCATGGGTATTCCTACCTCATCCCTATTGATATATTCTAGATATATCACCATTTTGATTTGTTCCCAATAGGTGGTTATCCATTACCCTTCCATGGGCCATCTGTTGTCCTTCAACACTCCACTCCCTCCTTGGTCCTTCTTGTACTTGGGTAAAGAAAATGTGATGTATTTTAGTCAAATGATTTGTTCTTAACCTCAAAAATAAGGGGGAAATTTGTTATCACATCAAGATTGGTAACTTTTGATATTTTCAATTTCCATATAGAAATCCCTCACTATTGGTATGATTGGCCCTCATTTCCAAACCCTTTCCACCATCATATGACCTCAAACTCGTTAGAAACAACCTAGACAAAAATTGAAATTGACTAAAAGTGGCTAGTAGAGATATCACACCCAAAATGTGTGCTCAAATAGCATATATATCACCCCCCAAAAGTGAACGTGGATCACACATATATCACCCCAAAAGTTGCATTGCTTCATTAAAAAGCCAATTTTGATAGTTTATGACCCTTAATTATGCACTTGTATCGATATGATAGGAGGTAAGTTATATGTGGGCCATCCTAAACATCAATTGCTAATGCTAATATTGATTTAATCATCATGAGCCACTATTTGAAAGACTATGTCAACGAGATTTAACCATTATTTCGCTATAAATATAGTGCTTAAGGTTACTTCATCCATATCCATTATCACAAGTAGTTTTATGCTTCCAAAATATCACTAGAATCTTAAGGACCTCTTTCTCTTGATAGCACATTTATTCTCTAGGAACTTTGCTTATCAACTAAGGAAGGATTCATCCCAAGGAGGGGCTTTAAAGCCTTTCAACATCATCAAGCTCATCGATTAGGTGTATTCTTTGGCCTTCTTATTAGTAATGAAAATTCTTTGCATTCCTTCATATTTCTTGTTTAATTTAATGTAATGGTTTCTTCCTTTTGTTCTTTATTGCATGAAAAATGTAGGCTTTGACATCGGCAAAGTAGACTTATGGTTTAGTTTTCAACTCGCTACACTATCTTTTCTAGGCTTAATATGCAACCATTAAGCGAGTGGGATTTGTCTAGCCTTGTAACAAATATGGGTTGATGTCATTTAGTTAGTGACATATCATGAAAAAAATATAAAAGGTAATGAATTCATTGAAAAAGAACCATGAAGGATAGTTTGAGTTAGTCTATAGTTGAGCTTAGGATAGTCAAGTTTAACAATTGTCATGGTCCAAGGTGAAAAAAGTACTTACAAGTACCTCATTGTAATTGAAATTGTGTAATTTGTTTCTTAGTTGAGTTTAGGATAGTCAAGTTTAACAATTGTCATGGTCCAAACTGAAAAAAGTACTTATAAGTCCTCATTGTAATTGCAATTGTGTAATTTGTTTCTTGGTTGACATCGTTAGTTTATGGTTGATTCCTAGTTGATGTGGTTTGGTTATGGTTGTACCTAGCTAACAAGAGTCATACTAACAATTAGAGGGTCATAGAGTTTAGATAATGAGTCATGTCTTAGTAGAGCCTTAGAATAGTGAATTAAATTAGACTACTTTGACAAAGTTTGAAGATCCAAGAAGAGCACACATGATTGATAGTGTAACATCCCAAGTTTTTCTCCTTGGAAAAGTTGTGATTAAACTTGTTAAAAACTATTCATGGATATTTTATTTTTACTATACTAATCATGATGAGGTACATATACGATGGTGTTGTAAACAATGTAAATATTTTTCTTCTATAGTTGCTAAAATGCTGATGACCAAGAGTGGTAGACTATGAGGGAAAGGTAAGGGGATTTCTTAATGTTAAAAATTCAATGTTCTTTCTATCTATCCTAACTTATCATCTTCACCTTATTTAAGTCATGGGAAATAAAGAAAACAAATTCCTATAGTTAATCCAACAAATTCCTATAGTTAATCCACCATTTCTATACTTTAGCAATGTCTCCCCTACATTCTGGGAACAAGAAGCAGTTGGGGCAACCTCTCTTAGTCACATTCATGCATGGAAAATTTGAGTGGAAGGAGAAAGGCTGAGAAAAAGACAAGAAAATAGAAGTCTTAGACAATAGAAGGGGAAAAAGTAAAGTACAAAGATCACATTGATTGAACTAGCCATGAAATTTAGTAAATATACAGATTGAAAGAGCTAGGGAACCTGGAAAATATGCAAGAAGTTTTGTGACATCAGCTGGACCTTTCTATTTTCTCACCAGAGAACATTAATGGGAGGGACTTTTGAGAGATGGAGATGTTGGAAATATGATGCAGAGTGTTGTCCTTGATGGCAACCCACTAAATGAAGATGAAGACATGCGACTGTTGACATATGTTGTCTTTGATGGCAATCCACCTGATGAAGTTATGCTTGACTTGATGGACTTAGTAAATGATGTAAATCTGATGTGATATGATGTTTGTTGACAATATGATGCTAAGTGTTGTCCTTGAAAGGCAACCCACTTGATGAAGATGATGACAACTTACTTGATGAATTTGTGCTTGATAGAATATGTCCTTGATGAAGGAAATCTGATGTATCTACAGTGAGTACAGAAGGCAATGAAGAAAGGATTTCAGCATGTGCTAGATTCTATGATGAAAAAGAGTATGTCTCTAGGTATACGCGGATTGGCCTAGGGGAAGTTGCGTATGCACGCGGAAAAGAACGTGCCAAGTCGCGTATGGGCTAAAGCGCTCAAAAAGTGCAAAACCAAGGGTAACCACCATGGTATTGACCCATTGTATTGGGTAATGATCCGCCTAGTTGACCCCGTCCAGGTAGTTTTGGGCTCATGGTATTGTTTTGGCCCATGGTATTGAAAAAGGGGCTCATGGTATTGAAAAAGGATAAACCTATATAAAGAGATGAAATTCATTTTGCAAATCATGAGTGTGGGTGCAAGATGTCTGAGCTTGAATGAATACTTCTCTCTGAAGTATATCTGAATGGAAAGGGTTACACTTGAATGATAAATCTGAATGTATGATGCACCAATGATGAAGAAGGGGATCTAGATCTGAATTTCTCTTGTATTTGCTAGATATGATTATGGAAGGCTTAGATCTGTGATGAGGCGAGCATCTAGGCGAACATCTGTCTGAAGCAAAAGGGTAGATCTGAACTGAATATCTGATCTGATGAAGTATGCTGCTCTGCAATGATTGAAGATCTATACGCTACTTCGCCGCGGAGGAAGCGCGTATATACGCGGCTTCAGCAAAGAGAAAGCGCGTATGCGCAATAAAATATACACTGAGGTATACGCTGGTTTGTGTGGACGGAAGCGCGTATATACGCGACATCAGTGAAGTGAAAGCGCGTATGCAAACTAGGGTTTTCTGAAGCAAAGGGTATGAAATATCTGATCTGTTCTGCTGTGTTTCTGCTATCTGATCTGTGTTGTTAAGTATCTGTTGGTGATGTATGTTTGTGCTTAAAAGTTTGGAAAGGGTCCAGTCTGGAAATATGATGAAATGTGGCCTGCAAGTGGTGTTCTATTGAAGTTGTTGGATCCAATGTGAAAATTGATGAAACGTGGTCCAAGGTGGTGCTGAGGGTTGTAGCCTTCAGTCAGGGGGTTGTAGCTCCCTTCCAGGTGAGGCTGGTAAACGAGATCGGGGGTCGTAGCTCCCTTCCAGGAGAGGCTGGTAAACGAGTCAGGGGGTTGGAGCTCCCTTCCAGGAGAGGCTGGTAAACGAGCGCAGGGGGGTGCCTGCGTGCTGGTCAAGTCTGCGCCAGCACATATGTTGTAAGATGTTTTCTCTATAATAAAATATTGAAGGCTGAGCAACTGCAGCGGTGGTTTTCTCCCGATTTGGGTTTCCACCTAAAAATCCCGGTGTTCATGTGTGATGCTTTGTGTGATGGTTTATTCTGTTCTTACTGCACATGTTTACTGTTTATTGAACATCTGATGAATGAATGATGGAATAATATAAGTGAAGATTTAATGACAGATCTAGATCTCTGTGTATACGCTAGTTTCATAAAGGGGATCCGCGTATATACGCTAGTTTACTGAAGGAAAGTAGCGTATGGGTTTTAAGGAATGAAAAAGTAAAAAGATTTGATTATACAATAAATACTGATTCACCCCCCCCCTCTCAAGATTTTTCCCAACAATTGGTATCAGAGCAGGTCGTTCTGCAGAAGCTTGATCGCTTGAAGGAGATCCGTCGCAATGGGAAGTCAAGAAGGAGTAATGTCTATAAAGCCACCTCTATTCAATGGAAGCAATCTGATATTCTGGAAGGTACGAACAAAAGCATATCCGCAAAGTCTTGGTGTAGATGTATGGGCAATCGTGGAAGAAGGCTATCAATATCCGGCAAGTATTCCTACTGATGCAGCTGAAAGGAAGAAGTATGAAATCAATGCCAAAGCAGTGAATGTCTTATTAGGAAGCATGTCTGAATCAAAATTTGCTAAAGTGATGCAGCTACATTCAGCAAAAGAAATATGGGACAAAATCATTCTAAGCTATGAAGGAGACACAAAGGTAAAAAGTGCAAAACTCCAAACTCTTAGAATTGAATATGAAAATTTGAAGATGCATAGTGATGAAAGTGTTGCCAGTTTCTTTCTTCGTCTAGATGATATTGTAAATCGGATGAGAAATTTGGGTGAAACCATAATCGATACTACTCTGGTGGAAAAAGTCTTAAGATCCTTGACTTCAAAATTTGACTCTAAAGTTTCAGCTATTGAAGAAAGGCAAGATCTGCAATCGCTTACTATTGTTCAATTACATGGTACTCTAACTGCTTTTGAAATGAGACAAGGAGGTCCTTCTCAAATAAGAGAAGTTGCTTTTAAGGCATCTACAAAAGGAAAGGAAAAGGAGGTTGTCAAAGAATCCAGCTATGTATCCGATGAAGAAGAAGCAAATTTCGTGAGAAAGCTCCAACTAGGTACTGGAAGATTCAAAGGTAAGCTTCCCTTCAAATGCTTTGAGTGTGGTAAAGTTGGTCATTATGCTGCAAAATGTCCTTATAAAAGAAAAGAAGTAGTAAGAAGGAATAAGAACCGATCTAGCTCTAAGAAAAGTTACTATGCTAATAAAGATAGTGATGAGTCATCTAATAGTGAGGAAGAATGTGAAGAAGATCTTAGACTTCTCATGGCATTTGAACAAAAAGAAGAAAATGATACTTTTATGGATGCTCTAGAGGAAAACGATTTTCTTGAAGAAAATAATCAACTCAAACTACGCTTAGAAGATTACAAAATTCTCTTAGAAGAACAAAAGATAATCAGAGAGACCATTGAAAAGTAGCTTGAAGAAGCAAAGAAACATATTGAAAAACTAGAATGTGAAGTGGTAAGTCAAAGAAAAGAAGTTGAGAAAGCAAAAACCTTGAATCTTAGATTTGCAAAAGGATCTGAAACCTTAGATGAGATCATCAAGGTACAACGTTCTCCTCTTATAAAGACAGGTCTTGGATATACCGGAGAATCTTCTCAAACTTCAGCACCAAACTATCTAAAAGCAGTTACAGGTGGTTTACATCATTCAGCCACTCAGCAAGGGAATAAAGGATCTCTACAGGGAAAGCAAGACCATCTCAATTCAAGGAAAACTAACAGGGATAGCTTTCAAAGACACTACAACCAACAGGTAAATTCAAATAGAAGATTCCATGATCGCAGAAATTTCTACTTCAATGGGCAATGTTTCACTTGTCACAATTTTGGTCATAAAGCTATTCAATGTGTTGCATATAAAACCATCATGACAAGAGAAGCAAGAAAGAAAAGGTTGGATACTGAACCAAAGAAGAATACCTATAAAAAATTTTCTCCTCTTCAAAGTGAAGTTGAATGTACTTATTGTAATAACTTTGGCCATGAAGAATCTGAATGCAGGAACAAGATCCAGCCAAAAGAACATGTTCCCTCAAGCTCTAAAATATGGAAAAAGAAAGAACCACCAGTTGAAAATTATGGGATAGCATTATTTGCGGAAGGAGAAGAAAATCAATGGTACATCGATAATGGGTGCTCAAGACACATGACAGGTGACAAAAGCAAACTTCATACTTATAATGCTCTAGAAAAAGAAAAGAAAGTTACATTTGGAAATGATACTCCTGCGGTAATTAAAGGAAAAGGGTCAGTTTTTCTAAAAGAAAAGGTGAAGGCTAAAGATGTCATGTATGTGGATGGATTAAGGCATAACCTGTTAAGTGTTAGTCAAATGTGTGATCAAGGAGCAGAAGTGGTCTTCAGTTCCAAATAATGTGTGGTTCATGATCTTGATACAGGTAAAATCATTACAAAAGGAAAAAGAAATCCAAGCAACCTGTATGTACTAAACGGCATAGATCAATGTTACTTAAGAAAGTCTTCAGAAAATTGGCTATGGCATAGAAGGCTGGGGCATCTGAGTTTCTCTCAAATCAACAAAGCAAGCAGACTTCAAGCTGTTCGTGATCTTCCCAAGGTCAATCTTCCGGAAAGTACCATATGCATATCTTGTCAATTTGGTAAGCAGACCAGAGTACGATTTAATGCCAAAGAAGGATCATCAAGTAAGCCTCTTGAACTCATTCATACTGATATCTGTGGACCTATGAGGAAAAATCCATTACGTGGGGAAGAATACTATATCTTATTTATTGATGACTACTCTAGAATGTGTTGGATCGGGTTCATTAAAGACAAAGATCAAGCACTTGAAAAATTTCAGAGCTTCAAAGCATTGGCAGAAAATGAATTAGATCTAAAAATCAAGTGTCTTAGATCTGATCGAGGAGGAGAATATTCATCAAATGAATTCTTTGATTTTTGTGAACAACATGGCATTAAAAGACAGTTCTCTGTAGCAGGCACTCCACAACAAAATGGTGTAGCAGAAAGAATGAATAGAAAAATTGTTCAAATGGCTAGAGCTATGCTTGCTGATTCTGATGTTCCTGACATGTTCTGGAGTGAAGCAGCACATACAGCAGTTAACATTCTCAATAAGGCTCATGTTCGGGTAAATAGTGACAAAACTCCATATGAACTCCGGTATGGCAATTCTCCCACTGTGAGGCATTTTAAGGTTTTTGGAAGTAAATGCTTTATCAAAAATAATGATGAAAAGCTTGGCAAATTTGAACCTAGATCAGATGAAGGGATATTTCTTGGTTACTCATCGTCAAGCAAAGCTTTCACATGTTACAATAAAAGGCTTCGAAAGGTTGTTGAATGTATTGATGTTGTTATTGATGAGTCTCCTGCAACTCCTAAAGAAGAAAAACAAACAACAAAAGAAGATGATAGCGACATATGGCCTTCTACATCAGATGGAAATGATATAGACAATGGATCCAATGAAGAACCTGAAGATGATCTATCTGAAAAAGCTCCATCCAGATATGTTCAAAAGAATCATCCCGAATCTCAAATTTTGGGTGACAAGGAATCTGGTGTACGAACAAGGAGAACTCTTGTAGGATCTTCTAATCATTTGGCACTCATATCCACAATTGAACCACACAAGGTCAATGAAGCTAGCAAATATGAATGTTGGAGGCAAGCCATGGATGAAGAACTTGTTCAAATTGAAAAGAATGACACTTGGGATTTGGTTCCAAGACCTCATGATAAAAATGTCATTGGAACTAAATGGATTTTAAAGAACAAGTTAAATGAGAATGGGGATGTTGTAAGAAACAAAGCTAGACTGGTTTGCAAAGGGTATACTCAACAAGAAGGTATAGACTTTGAAGAAACTTTTGCTCCTGTAGCTAGACTTGAAGCCATCAGAATGCTTCTTGCTTTTTCAAGTTATCAACAAATCAAAGTCTATCAAATGGATGTTAAATCTGCTTTTCTTAATGGTGATCTAGAAGAAGAAGTATATATAGAACAACCAGAAGGATTCATTTTGGGAAATGATGCAAATATTGTTTGTAGACTTAAAAAGGCTCTATATGGTCTCAAACAAGCTCCAAGAGCTTGGTATTATCGTCTTGACAAATATCTTCATCAACAAGGTTTTTCAAAAGGGTTTGCTGATAGTAACTTGTACACAAAAATTGAAAATGATAAACGATTGATTGTGGTTGTATATGTTGATGACATCATTTTTGGGAGCAACGAAGAATCTTTGAGTCAAAAATTTGCTTCTGTCATGCAGCAAGAATTTGAAATGTCTTTACTTGGGGAACTAACATTCTTTCTTGGCTTGCAAGTGCATCAAAAGGCAAATGGTATTTTCCTATCTCAAGCAAAATATCTTAAGCAAATTCCGAAGAAGTATGGCATGGAAGAATGCAAACCTGTAAGTACACCAATGATAACCGGATGCAGTCTCAGTTCTAATGATGATTCTCCCACAGTGAATCAACCAGAGTACAAATCGATGATAGGAAGTTTACTTTATCTCACTGGGACTAGACCAGACATTATGCATGCTGTTGGGATTGTTGGACGATTCCAAGCTAATCCAAAAGAGTCTCATCTTCAGGCTGTTAAAAGAATATTAAAATATCTTCAAGGAACTCAAGACTTTGGTCTATGGTATCCAAAGAATGCCGATCTTACTCTTCATGCTTACACTGATGCAGATTGGGCTGGAAGTGTTGATGATCGGAAAAGCACTAGTGGTGGTGCATTCTACATGGGGCCCCGGTTAGTTTCTTGGTTCAGAAAGAAGCAAAATTCTATTGCCTTATCAACAGCTGAACTAGAGTATGTAGCTGCCACATCTTGTTGCACTCAACTCCTTTGGATGATGCAAACCTTACAAGATTTTCAAATCAAATGTACTCCTCCTGTCCCCATTAAGTGTGAAAATACAAGTGCCATCAGTATTTCAAAGAATCCTGTTATGCATTCAAAGACCAAGCACATTCCCATCAAGTATCACTTCTTACGTGAACAAGTGCTTGAGAAAACGGTGAAGCTGGAGTATGTTCCCTCCAAAGAACAAGTTGCTGATATTTTTACCAAACCTCTGCCCAGGGAAGCGTTCGAGTATCTAAGACAGAAGCTGGGAGTATTCTCTGCCAGTCAAAAGAACAAATCTGCATAAATTTAGAAGATGGCTTGGGATACGCGGGTTTCTTGAAACACAGTCGCGTATATACGCTAGTTCCTGCAAAGAAAACCGCGTATGACTGATTGCTGACAATTTTTGGTTGGTTCAGCTCTCTTCAGCACAGCTACAGTGCTGTTTGGTATCTCTGATACTGTTTGGTATCTCTGGTGGTGTTCCAGTTCTCATAATTCCGTTTCTAATGTTTTGATGACGATGCCTTGATGATTTGTTGGTGGAAGTTTTCAGGATGCACAAACTAAGGGGGAGCCTTAGTCATTTGGAAAGGTTACTTGGTTGCACAGATTCAGGGGGAGCATTAGCTTTGCTGAGTATAATGCAATGTTGGCATTATGATGATTTTGAAATATGTTCTCTTTCTTAAAGACTTTCTGGTGTTGGTCTTAAATGGTCATCTTTGTAATTTGTTGAAAAGGTCTTGTTGAGACCCATGATGTAAAATTGTAATATTCAGTCATGTAAGGACTTGTCAAATTTGTAAATCCACTTGGATGAATATTTGATGTAAGTATGAGTCATTGGTGATAGGAATGTCATAGAGTCATGTACTTCATTGAAAAATATGTTTCAAGATTCAGCATGAACTCAGGGGGAGCTTGGTCACTTCAGTATACATCGGATCTGCAAAACGCTTCTTCTACATGAGGAGAAAAGGGGGAGAGTATGTTGGTGTTGATCCGCCCTTTGCCCTTGATGTAAAAGGGGGAGAGTGACATGGTGTTTGAATGAAGAGATGGTGTCAAATACTTGGGAGAGTGACATGGTGTCATTGCATTCTTAATGTATCTATCTGTTGTGGTAACCAAACACCATCATGGTTTCCATCAAGTCCAAAGGGGGTGATTGTTGGAAATATGATGCAGAGTGTTGTCCTTGATGGCAACCCACTAAATGAAGATGAAGACATGCGACTGTTGACATATGTTGTCTTTGATGGCAATCCACCTGATGAAGTTATGCTTGACTTGATGGACTTAGTAAATGATGTAAATCTGATGTGATATAATGTTTGATGCTGAGTGTTGTCCTTTGAAAGGCAACCCACTTGATGAAGATGATGACAACTTACTTCGAGAAGTTGTGCTCGAGTAGAATATGTTCTTGATGAAGGAAATCTGATGTATCTACAAGAGTACAGAAGGCAATGAAGAAAGGATTTCAAAGAGGTGCTAATTCTATGATGAAAAAAGATCTGTCTCTACGTATATGGATTCGCCTAGGGAAGTCGCAAGGTGATGCTGCATCATGAAAAGAACGTGCTGTCGCCAGATGGGCTAAAGTTACCAAAAGTGCAACCAAGGGTAACCACCATGGTATCAATCTAATACTGGGTAATGATCCGCTTAGTTGAACTTCGGCCCGTAGTTTTGGCTCATGGTATTGTTTTGGCCCATGGTATTGAAAAAGGGGCTCATGGTATTGAAAAAGGAAAACCTATATAAGGAGAAGAAATTCATTGTGCATATCATGAGAGTGGGTGCAAGATGTCTGAGCTTGAATGAATACTTCTCTTTGAAGTATATCTGAATGAAAAGGGTTACACTTGAATGATAACCAATGTATGAAGCACCAATGATGAAGAAAGGGATCTAGATCTGAATTGCTCTTATATTTGCTAGATCTGATTATGGAAGACTTAGATCTGTGATGAGGCGAGCATCTAGGCGAACATCTGTCTGAAGCAAAAGGGTAGATCTGAACTGAAGATCTGATCTGATGAAGTATGCTGCTCTGTAATGATTGAAGATCTATATGCTACTTCGCCACGGAGGAAGCGCGTATATACGCAGCTTCAGCAAAGAGAAAGCGCGTATGCACAATAAAATATACACTGTGGTATACGCTGGTTTGTGTGGACGGAAGCGCGTATATACGCGACATCAGTGAAGTAAAAGCGCGTATGCAAACTAGGGTTTGCTGAAGCAAGGGGTATGAAATATCTCGACTGGCTCAGCTTTGCTTCGCTATCTCGATTCGTGTTGTTGAGTATCATCTGCTGGTGATGTATGCTTGTGCTTAAAAGTTTGGAAAGGGTCCGCTCCGGGAAATATGATGAAATGTATTCGTAAGGTGTTCTAATGGTTGTTGGATCCAAAGTGTGAAAATTGATGAAACGTGTCCACAGGCCGAAGGCTGTAGCCTTCACTGTTGTAGCTCTCTTCCGTGAGGGGCCGGCAAACGAGACGGGGTCGTAGCTCCCCTTCCGTGAGAGGCCGGTAAACGAGGCCGTGGGTTTTGGAGCCGCAAGCAAGTAGGCTGCAACGAGCGTTGTGTGGTGCCTCGCGTGCCGGTCAAGTCTGTTACCATATATGTTGTAAGATGTTTTCTCTATAATAAAAATTGAAGGCTGAGCAACTGCAGCGGTGGTTTTCTCCCGACTTGGGTTTCCACCTAAAAATCCTGGTGTTCATGTGATGCTTTGTGTGATGGTTTATTCTGTTGTTACTACACATGTTTACTATTAACTTAACATCAGATGATTGAATGATGGAATAATATAAGTGAAGATTTAATGACAGATCTAAATCTCTGTGTATACGCTAGTTTCATAAAGGGAATCTGCGTATATACGCTAGTTTACTAAAGGAAAGTAGCGTATGGGTTTTAAGGAATGAAAAAGTAAAAAGATTTGATTATGCAGTAAATACTGATTCACCCCCCCCTCTCAGTATTTTTCCCAACAGGAGAAGCAAGGAAGGAAATCATCCAAGTCATCCTTATGTTGTGAGGAGCAGATCATAAAGGTGCCTGGAGCTACTCTATCTTTTACAGACTTGGCAATGATAATTACCCTGGTTTAAACACCAAATAAGTTGAACTCGGGGCTTATTGGTCCTACTTCCTGGGGGTATCATAGCCTGGCTAGGGGGTGGGAGTTTTACAACAAGCTACCTGCAATTGGGCAGAAATTGCTTGGTGTATCTGGTTTTGCTGGTGATCCACATTGAAATCAGATAAGTCTGCAAATTTGTTTGATTATTTGTACATTGTAAGATAATCCTTCTGATGCATAGATTCTTCTATAAAAAGAATGTTTAGTCTGAGATGGAAGCCATAGCCTCTTCTCGAAACTACCTTTAAATGATTTCTAGAAACTTCATAAACTCTATTTCACACTCGGCTGACTCTATATGTATGTAGAGTTAAGCTGAGCCAGAGCCTAACTGATCAAATTTATTGGTAAAACGTGAGAGAAGTCGAATAGGACTAAATTTTTTACCTCAATCACGAAAATGGTTTGAAACAATGAAAAATAAATTTTTGAGCTGGAGTATTACACTATTGCATACAAGAGTATTGCAGAAATGATCTTTATATTGCATTCCTATCGTTTCATTAGTGTTATATTCAAGCATTAAGATCTCCAAATGCTTGAATATTGGCCTTTTCGGTGCACCATTTTTATTAGCATATAATCCAGTGTTTCTTTGTTTCTGAAAATAAAAAAAAGGCATCACCACTTCAGCATTCCCTCCCTGCACATAAATGCTATGCAAAATGGAAATACTACTATGGGGTTATGATTTAATAATGCTGCAATCGCCGTTGGAAATGGATCCCAAAGATTTGCTTGCTGCTTTATTTCCTATATGCACACTTGGTTTTGACTTCTTTTTCGATTTTCTGCAAATGATAGACCCAAAACTGTAAGTGAAATCAAAATTTTCAATCATGATACTACACAATCAAAGTGGTGGACATGAGGTTTCTTTTAAACATTAATGAACTTTTAAAGGTAGATAGGAGGAATGCAACCCTGATTGGAGTAATACTCTGTCCACCTCCTTGGCAAGATGAGGAGATTTTAACCTCTTCACTTTTTATGTCTGGAGTATTTTCTGATGCTTATTGTATTTTCTGCCAATTGACTTCTCCTGCCACTCTAACACATCTTTGTCTCTATACGAGATGTCTGAAATTGTGACTCTGCATTCTGGGCCAACACAAGGGTGGGTGGCATTGTTGCTGTGTACTTTCTTTCATTTTGTCAATTAGTTGCTCTGATTATTAACGCGTTTCAGTGTGGCTGTAGTGGTTTAATATATGCTATGAGTTTAGCTTCATGCTTCTAACCGTGGAAACCACTCTACTATTGTTGGAACCTCTTTGAAAATTGTATTTAAGTGTATTTGGAACTTCTTTGAACAGTGTATTTAAGTGGATTTTAAATTCCCTAGGGAATGGTTGCTTGATTGCAGGTTTCTCAGAGTATCTATCTTCAGATTGATTGACCTTTTAAATCCGGATTCATCTTGAAGACCACAAAACCATCAATTTGAATCCAGTTGTAGTCCTAAAGATGAATCCAATTTAGGATTCGAAACGTTGATCAATTTGAAGATGGATATAGTGGTTAATACTTCAGGAAACCTGCAATCAAACAAATTGTATTTTAAATGGTTAAACTAAGCTTCATAAGAATCGTCTATGCAAACTGTAATTTCTGAGTGCTACATATTCGTAGGTTCTATAACATGTAACGAGTGACATGAAAGTATCAGTACAAATTTCAAAATACCTTCAGACTCATGCATGACATCTGAAAGGAGAAAACAGGAACTTAATGAAACTCAATTATTATACTGCTAAAAGTACATCTGTTCAATTTGTTTTGCTTGCAGGTTTCGTGGAGTTGGAACGTTTTATTGTTTAACTATTCATAATTTGGTAGCAAGTTATGTATTATACTTTAAATATTTATGATAACTGCAATCACCTCCATTTCAAGTTGACATCAGTGCAACTGTTTTATTGCACTTTTCCTATACTCTTTTGAATAATATGGAGAAACGAGGACCAGAGAGGATTAAAAATCTCTGCTGTATGAAGTTAATTACAATTAATTGAGCCTAGATGTTTATTTTAGAGTCTTTATAGCTTAGCTTTGTTAAATGGAGTTTAGGTATGTCTCTTTTAAAATAAAAATAAATATTTTTTAAATGGAAAAGTAAGAGAGGCTATAATTAAAAACAAAAATAAATATACTATGCATGTTTAGTTAGTTGTTTATATGGCATAATATAATTTCATGTAAAGTAGTTAGAAGTAAAAAATGTGTAAAATGTGTAAGTAAGATATTGCAACATGATTTAAATAAACTATTTGAAAATCTACGTTAACTATATCAATTTCATATATATCTATATATAGAAAATAAGATTTTATGGTCAAAACATTTGAAGTGGTCTTAGTATTTTCAATTTTTATCAATGTGGGTCCCTTAGAACATATGCATAATGGGTACTCATTGGATGTAGAATTTAATTCCACATCCAATGAGTGTCTACACATGAAATTTGACTAAACTTAAAAGGAGATATGCTAAAAATACAATTAAAAAAAATAGTTTTTTTTTCTTTTCCCTCCAAAATATTTACATGTACTTCTTTTTAAATTTAAAGGGTTTTGATTGGTTTACATATTATGACATGGAAATTACATGAAATTTTAATGGCACTTTTAGGTTAAAATTTCCTCTAATTATATGTTTCTTTTCAAAATCCAACAAAGATTTTATGAACTTACAATCATAAGTTATGTACTCTATATAGCATTCAAAAATACAATTTAAATAATGAAAACTTACACATTGTATTTTTCACTCTAAAAGAAGTTTGCACTTAAAGAAATTTGATCCGTACTTAAGATGGATCTATACATATTGTATTGATCTCACATGTTACATAAGTATATGTATTTGACATGTCTAATCATTAGAAGTTTTTAATTTTTTGGTCGGGATTTGGTGATAATTTTTTTCTTGAGATTGTACATTTTTGTTATTTGAAATGCATAAGGCAAAAAAAAAAATTTCTTTGTAAAGAATGAGAGCTTTAGGGAATAAATCATGAGATATTTAGAAAATTAATCAGGGAGTGATTCATAGATGTAGGAAAATTTGCCTTTTTCTTTAAAGTTATATTTAGTCAATGTACGATTGGAGGATCACTTTGTGTTTGAGGACAAGGTTGAAAGTTTTTTTTTTTTTTGAGACAAAGGAATGAAGCAATTAGCTCTCATTGCAAAAAGTTGAGGAAATTACCACCACCATTAAAGAAACAAATTTATGTTTGTTGATAAAGATCATGAGATTTTCTATTTGTTGGCAGAAAATGTGAGTTGATCTATTGCATCTCTGATTCACTAAACGAGAGTCGTGGCAGAGTCTTCCATATTTGTGGATCAATTCCCCTATTTAAGTGTGAGTTTTAAAATGGTTTATTAACGCTGCAATATGGAAGAAAGCTGTTACTGACCATAGCCACGTTTTTCGCAATCAAGTTCTATTTTGTCACCATAAGCCAACATCCACACACAGGTTATAATAAATTGAAATAAAATAGGTCGTTACGATTTCCATACTTTAATGGTGTGGAGGTAATGATGCAATAGAAAGGCTTTCATAAATCTATCAAAGGTTCTAGTTTGAAAATTTACCAAGCAAAATTTTATTACATTTTAATATGACTCGAAGAAAATTGATAATTACATGGATTGACTTCTTGGAGAAAGAGAAAGAATCATTTGATTCTTTTAAGGTTATAGAGAATATCTACTATGGGAGGAGGTAACAACACATTTTTTGGATTAGGAATAATAGTGGAACATCTGAAACAGTAGAGCTATCAGAAGGATTAAAACCTGCAACAACAATATGCATATTCAAATGAGCTCGAACAAAGAGGTAAATGGTTTTTATGATTTCAATTGATTTGCGAAGTAAATAATTGATTACAAGTAGTAGTAATGAGGATGATTATAGCAAGAAAACTCTAACCAAGAACAGAGGAATTTCCTTAAGAACTTTTTCAACGAACCTTTATAAGTTCTAGCTGAGGTTGGAAGAAGGAGGAAAAACGAATGTTCTTATAAATGTGAAGATTTGTAGAAGCCTAAGAGGAGCAGAGAAGCTCAAGAGGTTCTAGAGGATAGAACCAAGGATACCAAAATTCCAGGCTCAGAGATAGCTTGGTGAGGTATTGTAACAAGTTAAGGAATAAATTATTATTGCAGAGGCTTGGATGTAGTCTACAAGAAGACAAGGTAAATTTCATAAAGGAAGGATCAATATGTCTACTGATAGTCATGTTATGGGTTCAGGTGTAAGCCATAGGAAGCTAAGTGATGAAATGTTTTAGAGGAAAGTTGTTGAGATAAAAGTACAGTTGCATGAACTAATGAAACTGCTACAAGAAAGTGAGGAAGACTGTTACACAGTAATTTGTCACCGTCCCTCCAATCCCTGTCCCGCACATTGGAGGGCCTCTTTCGTGACCTGTGAATAGTGACATAACCTAAAACCACTTTCATGGCATCCCCCTTGACAAGGAAAATCATTCTTCTGAAGAAATGTTCCTTGGAAAAACCCTAAAAACTGATCTTTTGGCCTTGGCGCGACTAGCCAGTTCAACCCTCGCGCCAATGGGGAAAATCCACCAAAGAGGGCACGCCAACTGGCGCTCTGTCCCAGTGTATTGTCCATGCCAAGCTTAATAAGGATTGATTTTTAAAAATAAATGGTGGAAGTTTGATTCCAACCAACTCCTGAACGAGTCTCTAAAATGAGTTGGGAGGTTTGGCTTTGGATCTCCATGTAGGGGAGGTGGTTTTCCACCTATCATGGAAGCTTTTTTGAGGATAGGGCCAATCCCACAATTGTAGGGATCCCAACTCCCCTTCCACCATCTATATAAGCTTTCCATTTTCCCTTAGCAAGCTAGAAGCAAGAGCTGAATCTGTAGCAAGGAGACTATCGCCAGACAACCTTTGAGAGCCAAGCTGAAGAGAGAGAGCTTTGTCCTATTCCTGACGAGCTTCATTGAGATGTGCTCCGCTGTCGACTTGCCGAAGGAAGATCCAGCGTCAGAGCCTTGGGTTGTATCTTTCTTTGTTATTATTAATGATAAGCGACTTTGATTATGGTTTCATTCATGTGTCTTTGTTTTGATGCAATGAATTACATCCTCTCTGATTGATGTATGGTTACAAGATTTAGATTCTATGCTGTGTATCGTTGTGTTTCTTCACATGTGTGCAAGCGTTCGGACATGTTAAGTGGAAGGATCGTGATCTGCCAAAGCGGAGAACGGGAAGCGTCATCCTTTCCTCAAAAACCATTGCGTAGGACCTGAGGTAGGCAACTTATCATGTTTTGTCATTTTTGTAACTAGAGACCTGCGTCACTGCATGTATGATTGTTGCTAGAACTAATCTGGGCTAGTAGGGATCGCCTCTGTCCGCAGAGGGGATTTACCTCTCCAACAAACTAACGACTCCAGTGGGGATTTGATTGGAGTTTTTCTTGTCTCTTTCGGTTGCTTTTGGCTTCTGTCTGCTTGATTTTCTCTTCTGGTCCATCTCTTTCTAGTGTAGAACCTCTGTTTAGCTCCCACCATACCTGATCTACTATTTACTTGCTCTTTTTCATTCCTTTCATTAGTAAACTCGATTGGCACGCTTTTTATCCTAACAGTCACGCCAGTTGGCGCCTATTGCTAGTTAGGCACTCGTGCCAACCCTGTTTTGGTGCTAGATGCAGCCAAATAGTCGCGCCATTCCTGTGTGGTGCTAGGGTTTTCTTGTTATGAGCTCTCTGAGTCTGATTTTTGGTTTTTGGTGCATCTTTTCCGACTGCCTGAGTGCTTTGGAGTTCTTGTTGACTGTGATTCACCTCTATCCTTCGGTTGTTTGCCCTTTACCATAAGTTTTGCATTCTAGCCCCAGGGCATCTAGGTGCTATTGTGTGCTGAGCCTCTCGTAGGAGTTTTTGGTTTTCGCTTGTTCAGTCCACTTAGTTTTTGCCTCCTTGCATTCGTTTGGTTGGTATTTATTAAATCATGGCGTTATTTAAGTGATTGCTCTTTTCTCATTCAAGTTTCGCTTTGTCTCATTTCGAGCCTAGATCACATGGCTCATATGAGTTTTTTGTTGGGATTCCTCTTGATTTGAAGGATTTCTCCGTCAGTTTGAGGTCTGATTGTGTGTTGAGTGAACTTTCTTGTTACTCTTTCGTTATCGTTTCTCAAATTGGTCTCTTATTAGTTTTCATTTTGTTTGGTGCATTTTTCTCTAAAACATTGAAAATACAAAAACAATTCTTTTTGCTCTTGATTAGTTAGTGAAAATTGAAATTTTTTCTGCATTATTAGTGTTATATAACTCTAAAAGAAAAGCTTTTAGTTTCATTAGCATGCATTAGAGACACTAGTGGTTGTTTTGTCATCATTTTTTTCTTGTTTGAAAAGCTCTCAACCTTCCCGTAGTTAGCTATTCATCAAACAAAGTGATTTGTAGTGGCATGTAGTGTGCATTTAGAGGATTTTTGAGACATAAAATTTGGTAGGGCCTGAAATTGAAACATAATTGAAGGTCAACTCTAAAATTTATTCAATTTACCTTAAGGCAGCATTGAAACATTAACGAAATATTTAGAGGTCTAGGCTAGTGACGTGTTCCGGCGTCGTTAAACCTAGTAGCTGTCGTTCGCCTCTTGGCTTTAGACAACACTAGTACGGACTTGTGCTCCCTGTATCGTCACGTATATAAAGGGATACCCCACTAGGTTTCTATCCTTTATGCATAGGAAGCCGAGTCTGTTGCCTTATACCTGTGATACACCGGACACAACATTCGGGGAGATTTCCTGCATGTAAATCAAGTCCTTGGTTGATTTCTCTTTCATTTTTGAACCAAGGTGTATATTGCAGTTCATGGATATCTGGTACACCTTCTTGCCAAGAGTTCCAGAGTAGTCATTTTGATCTTTTCTGACTCATTAAATTTGAAAGGATCATCAAACACTTGTCCTTTCGCGCTTGTTTCCAAATTGAAAGAGATAGAGTCACCTTTTACTCGTTTCTCGACTCTTAAAATATGAAGCGGTAAAATTTTTGAGTTTCAATGTGGTAAAATTAATCACCTACGATCACACGCCCTTTTAGAGATTGTTTGTTGGCAATTTGATTGTTTTCCTTGGTCTTAGCCCATGTGCTTTTGTTTTGATCTCTTCCTCTTTTCGTTACTGTCACAGTGGTAGAACCCTCAGTTTTGGCTACTGGCAGTCCTTACACAGACGATTCGTTAGAGGTCTCTCAGTCCTCTGCTGAACCTCAATAGCCTATTGTCTCCGAGTTTCTCGACGGGGGACTGGTTCTATCTGAGCTTCCCTTTGGAGGCCCGCTAGTTGAGTTCAATTGGCCCTTATCCAACGCTTGGTTTGGAATTGGAGTAGGGGACTATTTCCCTCCTCTTACATCGGGTTCACCTTTTTTAGCTGCTATCATACCTCCTAGTCCTTGTCGTCTTTTGGAAGATCTTGTGGCAGGGTCAGATATGGACTCACCCAATCCTTCTCCTAGTGAGGAAATTCCTACATCTGGTGAAGATTACCAACTTTTTCCAGATAACAACCCTGAGTCTTCTGTCATGTCTTCGCCTGGTCCTTCGCTTCCAGCATGATATAGGTCCTTAAGTTAGATTGTGGCCATTTTGGCCTCCATGGGAGTGTCGACTCCATCCACGAGGCCTATTATACCTTCGTTAGGGATTTCGCCATCGACACCTCTCACGTCATCCCCACAGGTCACATCATTACCTGTTAGGCCTACCGTCTGCGTAGCCACATCTGCACCCGCTGTTACTACTCAGTCCATCAGGACCACGTCACTTCTCGAAGACGTCTACATCGCATCTGCGATTCCAGAGAATATCTCTCCTGAGGAGTATCAGTTTTCTTTACAGCTGTAGAACTTCTAGGTTGGTCAGTCCTCCCAAGATCCCAACCGTCCTTATTTTTCCCATTATGGACCAGATGGCACCCCTATTTACGTTTTTCCATATCAGTATGATGAGCAAGGAAACCCTCTACGTTTTCCTGCTCCAGAGGATTATCAGTATGTCCAAGGTTTTCTATCTGCCCAGGTTGGGCAACCTTCTAACCCGCAAGGACAAACCTTCCAGGGCCAACCTTTGGGCCAGCCTGGTTATCTATATGACCTGCAAGGACAGCCCTTACAGGGCCAACCTTTGGGCCAGCAGGGGTTGTTGTATGGTCCGCAAGGGCAATCCTACAACCCTCAAGGTCAACCTTTACAGCCTCACTCTGTGGTCCAACCAGGGCAACCTCAAGGACCCACAGGCCAAACGGAGTATCAACCTGGACCGTTGTATGGTCCTGGGGGGAAAATCCACCCTTCCCAACCTATGGTGCAACCTCAGTTTCCCATCGGTTCGGATGTTCCATAGCCAGGGCCATCTTATGGTCCTGCCATAGGCCAACCTGGTTATCAGGCACAACCTAGCCCCATTTCGCCATCAGGCCAACTGGCTCAGCTGGGCCAACCTAGTGTCTTTCACCAGCTAGGTCAACCCGCTCATCTAGGACAACTTGTTCACCGAGGTCAACCTGTTCAACCAGGGCAACTCGCTCAACCAGGTCAACCTATTCAACCAGGCCAACCTGCACATCCAATCAACCCTGCTCAGAAGTCAATTTATTCTATGCCGCAGCTGAATCCGCCTATGCACCCAACTTATCAGGCTCAGCAGGGCCCCACTTACCAACAGCCCGCTCAACCCCAAGGCGGTTATTACCTTCAAGGTCAATATTGACTAGTTTACAATCTGCCCCAAGGTTCTAGTTATTACCTTCAACAACGAGGCTATACCTATACTCAACAGTAAAATCCATACACTGCTCAAACGGGGCCTACGTGTAATCAGGGTCAGTTTCCTGGTTATCAACCCCCTTACACTGGGTATCAGCAACCGTATCAGCCTAATTATATGGCTTATACCCCCTATGGTCAGAACCCTCAAGGACAGAACCAATGGGGGCAAAGTTATGCTCAACCAGGGTGTAGTACAGGTACAGGTCCTTATCGAGGGCCTGGTATGCCTTTCAATCCTCAGTTGCCTTTCCTTGCTATGTTGGAATTTCCAGATGTTTCTAAATTGACCAATGATCCAATTCTTCACAATCCTTATTAGCCTTCGGTTCCCACCAAGGTGCCTGGTGACTGTCCTAAATTTGAAGGTAAAGTTGGAGAGGACCCCCAAGCTCATGTCATGACCTACCATCAGTGGTGTTCTTCAAACTCTTGGGTGGATGATTCAATTCGTCTGCGTCTTTTCTAGTGCACTCTTACCAGTGCTGCTACTAAGTGGTATATAGAAATACCCCGCAGTATCTTTCAAGACTTCAATATGTTAGCTATGGATTTTATAACATAATTACAGTTACCAGTTCATTATGAAGCCGGGACGCATCTCCTGACTTCTCTAAAGCAGGACAAAGCCACCCACATATCTGATCATATTCATGAGTGGCAACGTTGTCATAGACTGATCAAGTTTGATATACCTGATCAAATTCTAACTCGTTGGTTCACTACCTCCTTCATTAACAAGATCGCTCAAGATATTGCTATGGGGGCATGTGTGACCGAAGAACAAGCCATCACTCGTGCCCAGTACCTTGATTTGGTATACTCTCAGTCCAGCACGCTATATGATATCTTGATTGATGTCCCGTGACCAGGTATCTCTAAAGCACCAGCTACCCCATCGGTGGATGGTGTTATTGGTTCCATTTCTCAGACTTCTCAGAAGTCCTCTAATGGGAAGCAGAAGTCGAATTCTTCCAATAATTGTGCTATTCGCGCCCCTCCATATTATGGTAAGACTGCGGAGGTCAATGTTGTTCAGGCCAATCCTGCGGAAAAGGCCTCCAAAGGGAAGAAGAAGGGAAAAGGAAAATCCAAACTCGATGCCCTGAAACCAGAGTCTTCTAAACCTCATGCTGACAATGGTTCCCAATGAAAACCGAAGTATCCCTGCCTTATCTGTGAGGGAGATCATTATACCGAAGATTGTCCCTGAAGATCTGAAGTTAGTCAACTTCTGAAAGGCTCCAAAGTGACTTTGGCAGTTCTCAAAGAACCATTCCTGTCTCAGCATACCTAGATGGTTGAGCAACCTTCACCATCTGCACCATTTGGGTCCCAAGTTTTTATGATGATTGGTGCTGCACTTGTTTCAATTGCTATGCACTCAAAGGATTATGCTGGATCACGCCAGGCAGTTGGGAAAGAAGTCATTGATGGCCCACCTCCCCCACCTGTCTCTGGTCCTTTAGAAATTGAGAAACCCAGCATTGAACTCGTTGTAAGGCCACCTTCGAAAGGTGTTTTGCGAAAATATTCCTATAATCCAAATGCCCGTGCCACTCAACACTATAGTATTGTTGAGAATTTGGCACATGCGCCTTCCGCAATGTCTGCGTTGGAAGTGCTTCAAAGTTTCCCATCGCAATGGAAAGCTCTGTTGTCCACAATCAATGGAATTGATCTTGTAGATTCTAGTCTTCTCACCTTTGACTTGGAAAATTTCGCCCTAACTTCTGCATCAAATCGCTCTTGCTATACAAGTCGGTATCAATGACCTCAACATCCATAGAGCCATTGTGGATGAAGGTTCTTCCACCTATGTTATGTCATTTTCCTATTGGAAGGCCATAGGCTCTCCAACTCTTACTTCATCTCCCAATGCCCTAGAGGCATTTGATGGTTGGGAATCAAAACCCCTAGGTGTTCTCGAGAGTTTACCAATCATGTTACACGGTAAGATAGTCAACGTAGAAGTAGAAGTGGTTGATGCCAAGCTCAACTACAATCTCCTTCTTGGTCGCAGATGGATTCACGCCATGCTATGCATTCCATCCACCCTCTTCTGTCTTCTGAAGTTTCCTCATGAGGGCAAGATCATCATTGTCGATCAATTTTCTTTCTTCACCTCATCCTCTGAGAACAACGTACCTTACGTGGATCAGATCCCCAATCCCCCCGACAATGTAGGACCCGATATTTTCAAGGATCCCATCCTCATAGGTATTTTTCCCGCGCCACCATCGCACACCGTTCAAGTTAACATGATCTCTAGGTCAGATGACCCTTGGATCATCCCTTCACTTAAACAAGTGACCTCGTTTGGAGAATCGATACCTTTAACTCCAGTAGAGATCAATTACTGTGAGATCGTCACTGCATCAGATCCTCCTCCTTCTGAACATGCTCCTCTAAGCATAGCTCTAGATGTATATTCTCAATCTCCTTGGCTCGACGATGCATTTTCGCCCGATCCTTTAAGAGAAGTCTTCCCCTCTAATGAAGCTATCGTTGAAACGATGTCTCTTGAAGATCTACCATGGAGCGATGGCCACCATCGTTCCTCGTTTATGCCCTGCCTGGGGGCAATGTCTAATTGTATAGAGCGCTTTGCATCTCAGGTTCCCACTCCGCCTCTTCAAACACAGATATTGACTCATGAGGTTATTTCGGAGGGAAATCTAAGTAATATCACACAAACGATGCCTATCGACATCTCCGTTAAACCAGGGGTAGTCAAGAACATTCACATGGGAGTTACCTGTTCTCTCGAAGAGATTTAGGTATACACGAACCTTTTTCATGAATTCAGAGATGTTTTTGCATGGTCCTATGAAGATATGCCTAGGATTGATCCCAGTATAGTCGTGCATGAGATTCCCACCTATCTAGGTGCAAAGCCCGTGCATCAGTTTCTATGCCCAGTGCATCCCCGAAAAGCCACAACTATAAAGGAAGAAGTTGAAAAAATTGCTAACACGGGCTTCATATATCCAATTCCCCTCACAGAATGGGTTTCTAATATTGTCCCTGTAGATAAGAAGCAGGGCACTATATGGGTCTATGTTGACTACCAAGATATTAATCGGGCTTGTCCTAAGGATAATTATCCCACTCCCTTTATAGATCAGATCATCGATGACTGCGTGGGGAGTGAGATCTATTCCCTCATGGACGGCTTCTCGGGTTACAATCAAATTAATATTTTACCCACTGATAAACATAAGACTGCCTTTATCTGTCTGTAGGGTACTTTCTCTTACAAGAAACTCCTGTTCGGCTTGAAAAACGCTGAAGGTACCTTCCAGCGCACTATATCCTATGCTTTGCATGACATATGTCATATTTTTCAGCCATATTTGGACGATTTTCTGGCCCATTAAGCTCGGCGTCAGGACCATCCTGAACACCTCCACCAGATTTTTCTCCTCTACAGACGTTACAATATAAGGCTCAACCCTCACAAGTGCGTTTTATACGTATATTCTGGTTGTATTTGGGATTCATCGTCTCAAAAGACGGAATTTTCCTTGACCCCCTCAAGGTCGAGGCCATTGTTAATATCCCATTCCCATCCTTGTTGCATCAACTGCAGATTCTTCAGGGGAAAGCCAACTTCTTACGTCACTTTATTCCAAACTATGCAGAATTAGCCAAGGGGTTTACGTGAATTTTGAAACAAGACGTTCCCTTCCATTGGGATGAGATTGCTCAACAATCCTTTGATAAACTTAAAACATTTATTATCAACGCTCCGTTAATACTTCCTCTCGACTATCATCGTGATTTCACCCTTTATTTGGCTGCCACTTTTTGCACGATAGCTATGGTTCTCGTACAGGATGAAGACGATGGGAATGAACATGTAGTTTACTATCTGTCTCGAAATATTCTTGACATTGAAACACGATATTCCCATGTCAAGAAGTTAGCGCTTGCCGTGGTCCAGGCCCTTCAACGGTTCTGCCATTACATCCTGTTGCGTACGGTAACCGTGATTTCCGACTATAACCCCATGACATACATCTTGTCTCGACAATTGTTGGGGGGAAAGTACTCCAAATTAATTATAATCCTTCAGGAGTTCGATTTGTAGTTTACAACCGCCAAATCGACGAAATCATTGGTTTTTGCGGATCTTATCTGCTCTATCCCAACGGACTCTGCTCCATCCCAATCTGAGGATCAAATCTCAGATGAAATTCTCTTTCTTATCAGCACTCATGACCCATGGTATGGTGACATCATCGTGTACCTTTAGACATCAAATTTCTGGTCTGAGTTGACGAAGGATGCTCGACGTCGCGTTCGGCATCAATCTCAACCATATCACATTGTCAGAGATACCTTGTATTGTGTCGGAGTTGATTTTGTGCTCTGCCGATGCTTGACCCTCGAAGAGGCTAAGAAAGTCCTAAATGACTGTCATCGAGGGCTAAGAAAGTCCTAAATGACTGTCACAGTGGTGCCTTTGGTGGTCACATGTTCGGATATGCTACCGCCAAGAATATTATGCATGCGGGATACTTCTAGCCGTCTATATTCAAGGACTGTATTGTTGCAGTTTGAAAATGTCATGCGTGCCAGGTCTTTCAGCGCAAGATACGTGCGCCACCCCTACCCTTACATCCTGTCATTACCGTAGGCCTGTTTTCTAAATGGGGCATATATTTTATTACATGTAACTCTCACTTGGCCGAGGGGGCATGCTTATATAATCATTGCCGTGGACTACTTTACTAAGTGGGCTGAGGTGATGCCTACATTAGCTGCTGAAGGTAAGACAACCGCTCAATTCATTTTAAACCATGTAATTACGTGTTTCGGAGTTCCTCAGGCCATTGTCACTGAACATGGCACTCATTTTCGGGATTACATGATGGCAGAGCTAACATCAAAGTTGGGCTTGCGTCATGATAGCTCAACGCCATACTACCCTCAGGTGAATGGCTAGGTTGAGGCCGTGAACAAGGTATTGGTCACGATGCTTCAATGAACGATTGGTATTCACAAATCCAATTGGCATCTCCAATTGTTCTTAGCTCTCTGGGCCTATCGAACGTCTGTAAAGAGCACAACCAGATTCACACCTTTCCAGCTGGTGTATGGTCTAGAAGCAACTCTCCTGGTTGAATGTGAGATCCCTTCGCTGAAATTGGTTGTGGAATTATTGCCTGACACTTCCCCGGAGGAAGAACGTCTCTTGTATCTAGTATGATTGGACGAAACCCACCGATTAGCTGCTTTGGTTATTGAAGCACAAAAAAGGCAGGTTAAAGCTCATTTTGATCAATCGGTTTCTCCATGTTATTTCATTGAAGGGGACCTCGTCCTCTTATATGACCAAGCACAAGATAAACTTGGAGCAGGAAAATTCCAGCCCATGTGGCATGGACCCTATATCGTCAAACGAGTATTCAAAAATGGGGCCTATGAGCTAATCTACTATGAAGGTATTGCTCTGGCGTAGCCTAGAAATGCGTTGTACCTCAAGAAGTACTATGCTTGAATTATTCTTGTGTGGTGTGTGTACATAAGTGAGAGATTTCATTTTTTGTGCATGTGTGGCATGATGTGCTTTGTAAGCATCTTTCTGCTGATTGGGTCTTCCTGATTGTGAAGATGTCTATTACTCCTTTTGTTGGTTTCGCGGATGGTGGCTCCCACAGTACCAAAAATCTGTCCTCGGCAGCCTGGGTAATCTACGATCCTGCTGGTGAGTTAATCAATTTATAGGGTGTTTGTCTAGGGCCTACCACAAATAATGTCATGGAATATAGTGCTGTGTTGGAATTATTAACCGAGGCTGTTAACCTCGGTATTCACATTACCTGGACTCACAGCTTGTAGTGTTACAACTCAATGGTCATTATTCAGTTAGAAACCCATCCATTTTACGACTGTATCTACATATTCATTTACAGGAAAGAAATTTTTATTACATTACATATCAACATATACCCGGACACATGAATGCGTTAACAGATGCACTAGATAACATGGTTTTAGATAGAAATTTACGCAACTTGTAAAAAAAAAATCATCATATGTAAAAAGATCCATCCAGAAATATATATCTATATATATATATATATATATATATATATATATATATATATATATATATATATATATATATATATATATATATATTTCTGGATGGATCTTTTTACATATGATGATTTTTTTTTTACAAGTTGTGTAAATGTCTATTTGTGGATGGATCTTTTTACATATGATGATTTTTTTTTACAAGTTGCGTAAATGTCTATATATATATATATATATCTGTGTGTGTGTGTGTGTGTGTGTCAAAATTTTTGCAGTTTGTGTACATCATATAAGATTCAAAAAATATACATGTATGTTTTAATAATAGCCGGAGACAACATGTCTCTCAAAAATGTGCAAATGAAGAGCCTAGATGACTAATCAGCATGGTGCTCATGGTAGCATGTCACTGCCTGCACCAATCGCCTCAATAAATGATGAAGGCGACTAGGCACCCCCATGGTGTGCCTCTGATAAGCCAATGGGACATCTGCTAGACAAGCACAATCTGGGATCCCACTGGAAATTCCCTCCATGTTTTGGACTAGCTCACTCCCCTTGCCACCCTCGCCTTGAGGGTCATAGGCGAGCGGGGTCCTCCGTGCGATGGGCGACATCCCGACAGGCCTCTCTGGGCCAAACATCTACATACACATAGGATTTCTTTTTAAGACATGCATGTATATCCAAAAAATCATAAAACACACAAAATCAAAAAGAGTCCTACACAACTCCTCGTCCCAGTCTTATCCCTTCGGGAGTGGAATATGTGGGTCTCGCGTGAAGTCGGTACCAGCATAGGGCCAGTCCTCTATGACGATTAGTTTTTGCCGAAGCGATGTAAAGAACTTGGGCCTCCATGACATTTTCTGGCCCCCTCCTGACCTAGGCATGAGTGTTACCCATCAAGCCATCTGTGGCTCCCTCAATGGTGGCTCAGTGACTATCGCCCCCTAGCCTTAGAAGATTGGTAACCGTTCGAGGATGAATGATACCAAGATAGATCCGTACCAAAACTGTTTCAGTTTGGCCTTCTTACACTTCGTCAACTGCCGTTTGATGTTCATTGTTGCGGAAGTGGCCCAATCAAAAAGTGTCGGGTTCATGCATTCTTATGCTAAAAGAAGCTGTGTTTTAGTGGCCTCATGCGGCGCCTGCGACCTCGTAGCTCGTGTAATGGTATGGAGCACCACTCTGAGTGCTAGATCAGGGACCGTGTGGATATCAACCTTCCCACTGCTAGATCCTGTTCATGCTCCTGGGCACACTCTTTCCATCACCATTGCCATTTTCTCACCAGATGGCCTAGTACTTGTCAAAATTGGGACTGGAACTCTCCAAGACAATCCAGTTATGAAATAAACATCGGGTACTTCGAGCTCCAACACTTGGTCTCGAAGCCTAAAATTATATTCATTTTCATCCCAAATGATGATCAAGTACTGCAGTAACTCAGGTTGTGCCCTGAGACACGGTGTCATGAAGAATTTTTTCAAGCCGCAATCCCGGAGAGCGTTCATACATGCCTCGTTCTCCATTGCCATTTCATCTTCTTCACTATGTTCCCTTTCTTTCCATTCTATCACCATTGTGACTGTGTATCTGCGCCAAAAATGGTCATAAACACGTTATTAGATCCCTTGAACACTCAAAAATACGATTGATTGGTTCATATTTTGTAAAATTTAAGTGGAAATTTAGGTTGTGCCATTGGTGCGACTTTTTTGCTGACAGTCACGCCAACTCGCGCGACCCATTTGCAAAAAAGACCCAATTGGCGTGAGTCCATGCCCGATACCCGCGCCAATTGGGCGAGCCCTAAAATTTCAAATCTCCCTTCGGGGATCCAAAATCATAGTGAAATTCTACAAAAAATTGATTAAAATAAAGCTAAGGGGAGCACCTCTTACCTGGGAAAGACGAGAACTGAAGTGATGTACTGGATCGTTCATAATCGTCGTCGCAAGTTCGCACAGGAAAAACTCACTGTTGCTCTCCACAAAGAGGTAAAAAGTAAAAGTAAATATGTTTTTACTATTTTTGGCATATTTATAACTTTTCAAGATCAAATTAGGTTTTGAGGCTTATTTTTCCATTATTTTATCATATTTTGTCGAAAAATGGGTTTTACGCTTGCTTTCTTGTGCAGCAACAGGTTTTCACACGACTAGGACGACGATATGAGTCATATTTTATACTTTTTTGGACTCGGTAAAAACACGAAAAAGTCATTACTGGAGTCATCTTCCAGCTCTTTTCTGACTCTCTAAACATGAAAAGATTGCTGAGTCGCTTCTCGTTTTGATCTCGTTAAATTGGCTGCGAAACGACATATACCCAGTATATGTTTACCCTTTTTCAGGCTGGGATAAATTATTTACGAAAAAGGAATACCCTGGCCTGTTGCGACTAGGAGGTTTTCTCATACGTAGTTTTCTACCTTTTCGGATCTAAGGAACTATCTACAAAAAGGGACTGTTGGAGTTTACTTTTCCGCTATCTTTTCAAACTCTCTAAACATGAAAAGACACCGAGTTCTTCCTTTGTCAAACTCGTTAAAACTTGATGACATCGGATTCTGTCGTAATGACGATACTCGAGTTCCTCCTTCCTAGGGCTCGTTAAATGTACTAAGTTGGATTTGTCCAAAGGACGAACTTATATTACAAGCATATGCTATCCCCTTCAAGCTTGTTTCCAAAAATAATTGGGGTACTCACCAGAAATGGTGGGGAAAAAATGAAACCAGTATCATCATCGTGTCAGTAGTATGTCGCTCTTGAACATGGCACTTGTCTGCATTCGTGTTGGGTTGGGGACATCTCATATCACTATCTGTTTGCCTCCATGGGTTTGGGTTATCATTTTGACCACTCATATGCTCTTTTCCTCGTCATCATGACCTCAGATCTTTTGATGTCAAATACTGCCAAATCCAGTGTCGTGCTGCTGATATGTTCAAGAGAAGTTGACCTCTACAGTTTCAACCCTCTTCTAATTCTCTACTGATCCTGATTCACAAACATTATGTTCCTCTGTCTCACGTCGATGATGTGGGAAACATTATGGCCCACCTTCGATCAAGGTCACTTCCTGTCGACTTCAACCCATTATCTAGGAAGCTGATCTAGAGACTTCCTTCAGGTACCTTAGAACCTACATGCCTCAATGGCAGGTTCTTCGCATTTGACAAAAGGTTGTCATAATTAGCCTTCGATCGAATGATTCTGCGGGTGTTCGATGCCAGCTCACTGTTCACATTCCGTGGATTGTACCTATAGTACCTTGAGGGCCATCCTCATTATTGATGGTTCCTCTCGCGTCTGTTAACAAATTTCATCATTGGCTGGTAATCAGACGATGTTCTTGCATGTTCAACTTCAACTCATTTATTCACATGCTAAGACTTGTACTTTGTTCGGGTCAAGATGGAGCACAAGACCCTGGGTTTTGTCTGATGGAATCCAGGCTATGGATTTTGTGGATTATCATGATTGGTTACGTGACTCATTAATTCGATGGTTGCGACCATACTTGAGTTTTCTTATTGAACCTTTCTGGATGGCTGCATCCATACCTTGGATCCTGATTATTGTATATTCTGTTATGGATGGCTGCACCCATACAAAATATCATGTATTTGAGATATTAGTTGTACTTGTCTACGCAGGTTTTCCGATAGCAGTGTTTTCAGTTGGGCACGTTCTCATAAAGAATTTCACCCCTCTCTCTCTCTTAGGCCTCATGCTTTAGGGGGCATCTGTTACACAGTAATTTGTCATCGTCCCTGCAATCCCCATCCCGCACATTGGAGGGCCTCTTTCATGACCTCTGAACACTGACATAACCTGAAACCACTTTTATGGCATCCCCCTTGACAAGCACAATCATTCTTCTAAAGAAATTTTCCTTGGAAAAACCCTAAAAATTGATCTTTTGGCCTTGGTGCGACTATCCAGTTCAACCCTCGCACCAATGGGGAAAATCCACCAAAGAGGGCACGCCAACTGGCACTTTGTCCCAGTGTATTTCCCGTGCCAAGCTTAATAAGGATTGATTTTTAAAAATAAAAGGCAGAAGTTTGACTCTAACCAACTCCTAAACGAGTCTCTAAAATGAGTTGGGAGGTTTGGCTCCGGATCTCCATGTAGGGGAGGTGGTTTTCCACCTATCATGGAAGTTTCCTTGAGGATAGGGCCAATCCCACAATTGTAGGGATCCCAACTCCCCTTCCACCATCTATATAAGCTTTCCATTTTCCCTTAGCAAGCTAGAAGCAAGAGTTGAATCTGTAGCAAGGAGACTATTGCCAGACAGCCTTTGAGAGCCAAGCCAAAGAGAGAGAGCTTTGTCCTATTCCCGACGAGCTTCATTGAGAGGTGCTCCACTGTCAACCCGCCGAAGGAAGATCCAGTGTCAGAGCCTTGGGTTGTATCTTTCTTTGTTATTATTAATGATAAGAGACTTTGATTATGGTTTCATTCATGTGTCTTTGTTTTGATGCAATGAATTACATCCTCTCTAACTAATGTATGGTTACAAGATTTAGATTCTATGCTGTGTATCGTTGTGTTTCTTCACATGTGTGCAGGTGTTCGGATGTGTTAAGCGGAAGGATCCTGATCTGCCAAAGCGGAGGACGGGAAGCGTCATCCTTTCCTCAATGACCATTGCGTAGGACCTGAGGTAGGAAACTTATCATGTTTTGTCGTTTTTGTAACTAGAGACCTGCGTCACTGCGTGCCTGATTTTTTCTAGACCCGATCTATGCTAGTAGGGATCGCCTCTATCTGTAGAGGGGATTTACCTCTCCAACAAAGACCAAAGGTGCGAATGGACTATGTGGAAGAAATGGAAGTGGCCTAGGTTGCAAGTGAAGTTGAAGCATAGGTTGAATGCTCAATTAAAGGATGAAGACCTTAGATAAGCAGAGACGAGTGTTCACTATTGTGAACTAGAACAAGGACCTACCCTTTCTGAAGATGAGGATGAAGGAGTTGATGAGATCCAAGTATCTCGTGATTTTAAAACTAATGAAATGTTTGTGAATGTAGGTCATGCATGTGTAGATGAAGGAGATTTGCCTCATGAAGGCAATATCGAGGAAATTCCAATTAATGGAATTGTGGATGAAATTCTTATAACATAGCGTGAAGACATCCTAGGATAGGAGGATGTAGAAAATGAGAGACTTACTACAAGGTACATGAACTATTGTGGAAGTTCAAATAAACATGAGGATCTGATGCCTAAAGCATCAAAAGAGGTCAGTGAGCCTTATGATTTTAATTCTAATAAATTATGTATGGTTTCAAATTTTGATGAATCTGGACAACCATCTACAACTATTAAAGAGATAAAGGAAAATAAGAATCTGAATTTTCTTCCCATTGAAGAAGAAGAATGAGTGTATTTACAAAGCATTGAAGAAATATATTATTAGAAACTTGTGACAAAGGAAGATAAGACAATATAGTCTCATAAAATGAACAAGATGTAGTTGTCTAAGGAAGACAACCAAAAGGAGGACCATGACGAAGAACAACATATGAATGCAATGCTTGTAAGAGATGATGAAGGTCTTTTGCCAAAGGAAAGAGATGTGGGTTTCGAGGGAGAAGAAAAGCCTTTAGAGGAATGGTTGGAAGAGGACAAAAATGTTTATTATTACATGAATGCTACAAATTAAATTCAAGGTAATTTTACTGATTTTTTGGAGAAATTGAATATCTTAAAGGAGAAATTAGAAATTCAAAAGATGCATATTCAACGTGTAAAAACGAATTTAAAGAAGAGGAAATTGTCTTGGAAGAAATTAATGAGGAGGAAGTTGCAAGTCATGAGAAATAGATAGTGAAGAACGTGTATTAACCAAAATTTGGTAAGAGTCTTGAAAATCTTATGCACAAGGAAGATATGTAGCAATGAGTAAGAGATGAAGGTAAGTTTCAACAATCAAAGAAAAAGTTGGATGGGGAAATTGATAGGTTGTGTATATTGATGAAGAAGAAAATGAAGATAGGTACAACAAGAGGAAAATGATAGCCAACAAAAAATTATAACCGACTGAGGATATTTTCATCAACAAGGAAAGTGGACGAGAACAACATAGGATTTGGAAACTTGGAGAAGTGAGGGCAACATCAACAGCAGAACAATGGCATGCATGGAAGAATGGACAACTACAACATCAAGGTTTGGGATCTTAGAGGATTCAAAAATTTATGACACGTGACCAACGATCCATGGAAGTTTCTACCTTGGGAGTTGATGCAAGTGCATTAGAGATTCCCAAAACCATCAAACTTTTTGAAAAAAAACTCCAAAAGGGGCTTCGACATTAAAAAGGAATTCTAATTCTTTATCTTTAAATATTCATAGTTTCTTCTAATTATTATAGAATATTTTTAGAAAAGTTATGGATAAGAAATATTGTATACATAAGGCAAAAAAAAATCTTCCTTGAAAAACATGAGAGCTTTAGGGAATAATCATGAAATATTTAGAGAATAAATGAGGGAGTGATTTATGAACCTAGGAAAATCTACTTTTCTTCTAAAGTTGTAATTAATTAATGTAAGCCTAATGGCAAAGTTAATGAACAAATGAATGTGAAATCACACCATAGAGAAGAATTAATATTTATGTAATTGTATGTACATGATTTTATGAATGAGATAGATTTTCATGCAAATTGGTAATTGTATTTGTGTGTATATGTGAATAGAAAATTCCAATTATGTGTGTAATATGGAATTAAGAAGATTTTTAGCATTGTGTGAATATTGAAACTCATGATAGATTGAGCTTAAGTTTTGTCATGAATGAATGTCCTAAATCTAGTGAGGCGTAGAGACAATGCTAGTAGTAAGAAGATTTTTTTTAAATGTTGAGTCTGCTTGTGACCAGATATATTATGTTAGTTTGCATTATACAATGTTATTTGAAATTCAAGATTGAAAGATCTGGTATTATGTGTAAGAATAAGTCCTCAAGTGAGAGAGGGTGAATGAAACCTCGACATAAGAAGGCGCAAGTTTAGGATTTTCTTGCACCAAATTTACTCATCATTTGGACATAATGAATATTTCTAGAAGTTATATTATTATTACAGAAGAAAATTTGATTTAGAAGAAATTATGGATTATAATATATTGTAATGAAAAAATATAGGGGTCTCCTTCATTGTATGCTTTGGAAAAATTCCCTCCACTATCATCCAAACTAAATCAAAGATTACATACAATACATGAAGGATCACTTCATCATTGGAAAATTTCTAAGGATTTTGCAACAAAGAAATCCATCTCATGGTGGATCTAATAAAAATAGAATCCAAGCTATAATTGGGGGAAAATGTATTTTTCATAGTAATCTTATCTAACATTGAGGAAAAACAACATATATGAATGTGGCTCCTATTTCTTTAATTCATCAAGACTGGACCTATAATATTGGACTGAAATATTCACTCTAGATAATGACAACTTTAAGGTGGCACCGGTGTGCATATGCATGTATTCTCTATCTTGTTAATTTTGGGAGGAGGAAATACTACTTGGCTTAGGAATTTCCCTGGGAAACTTTGTCAAAATATTACAGGAAACCAAACATCCAAGATATACTTATTATGATAGAATCTTTGCTTACATGAAAATATTAGAGCTATGGCTTGTTCAATATACATTTACTATTAGGATGAGCTCTGGAAGCAAACTGTAACAAACCATTTTGTAAATTCCCTATTGTAAACATTGTAAATATTTTCCTTGTAATGATTATTGGAAATGTAATCACAATTAACTAGTTGAGAGAAGGGGACACAAATTCTAGAGCTTGAGTTGAAGTTGCTTGGGAACCTAGAGGAAGTAGCACATTTAATGAAAATGATAGGTTTAATGGTTTTGGACTTAAATGAAGTTGACTGGAAATTTAATGGAGCTGGAAGAAGTGAATGTGTCTTTCCAAGAAGGAGGACATGCCCATGCTTTCTTGAATAAATTTACAAGCAAGAAAGGACAATAAATTAAAGGAGAGTGGGTTGTGCTGGGAAAGCACATGGAAAGACGTGGAACATAGATGGATATAAAAAAAACACAGAGAGAGTCTGGCAGAGAGTGGTAACAACCATGAGAAAGGAGGGATGTAGCAAGAAGAGAAAAAAATAATAGGAAAAAATTTGTTCTGGGATGATGGTCTCAAGTGGAAGAGAACACAACAACAAGAAGTGACTTGCGTGAAGAAAATAAGATTTGTCTGGGAGTTAGAAGTGATAGTACTGTGCAAGGGCCCTTCATTATATTGATGGAGGGGACTTCTCATTTGGTTGAGTACTAGAAGTGTTGGTTTTTCATCTCTTAGGTGAAGGGTAGCAGTATTTGGATTCCCTAATAGATGGAGGGTGGAGACTATACTCTTTATATTCCTAGTCAATGAGTGTCTTGATACCTTCCATTTCTTGTTTTCATGCTTAAAAAAATTTGGTGTGCACTGGATTCTCATGTTAAGGTGGAGCCACTGAAATCATTTTTGTTCTAGTTATGATTCCATTCTCCGCGTGTTTTAGATTCCCAGTTAGGGTGGAGCCACTGAGGGAAGTTATTTGACGGTGGAGGTGGAGTAGCTTTTGGATTCCCTTGTATTGTTGATGGGTGGAGGTGGAGTAGCCTCTGGATTACCTGGTATAGCTAGTTTGGCAGAGGTGGAGATGATGTTATCTCTATATTCCATAGTGCCGTGAGAATATTTGGTTGTTCCTTTAAGCACTTCTCCTCAAGCTCTGAAATCTGACTCAGGGGTAATAGCTGCATGAAAGATTGGTTGCAAATCGTCTATGGTTGGATGGAGAGTTGAAGTCCCAATATTAGTTGCCAATTTATTTTCCTACATAAGATAAGCATTTTCTTATTCTTCATATGTTTGAATGATATGTACATGTTTATTGTACTAGTTAAAGTCTTAGACTAATAATGAAGATCAAAAAATTATTTTGTGAATGTGACATGTTGATTCATGCATTATTTTACTAAGGAATGATTGAATTCCTACACATTGCGCTATAATAGCTTGAATTTCAGCAATCTCTAGTCCTGATGAGATGATGAACCTATGTGTTTACTTCATTATAATTGGCATGTATGGTTGGATGGCATGTTTTTCTATTGATTCCATTATATGTGCTGACAATATGAACTGAATGGATTGAATAAAATACATATTTAAGATGTGATTGGGAGTAGGTTAATTTCCCTGTAAAATTGGTGAAATGGACTCAAATGCACATCTATGTGTTTTATGGGCACATTAATGTTCCAAGTTTTATTGTGGTCCCAAAAAATTCTAAGAGTGAGCATTATATGTGCGTCAACATAGATAGTTGATCGGATGGGTACAATGAACTATGGATTCCTTGGTTGGGGTATATTGGTAAGGTTTTGGGATGTTTCGGATTTCAATTCTCAATTTCGTAGATGGAAAGTATTTCTTCTTAGACGCATCCATATCATGAATGGTTGGGCCTATACAAAATTGTAAGGAAATTCAAAAAAGTTTCTAAGTATAAAATCTTGCAAAACATTTCAAAAATTCGTTTTGAGTGCCCATAATTTGGGGGTTAGGCAAGTCAATCTGATGGAAAAGTTCAGGATGAACTTGCGCATTTATTAAGGGTATATGCTGAGTTGGTCAAGTGAGGCAGAATCAATTGATGCAGTCAAGTCAGGGCGTTAGGTCAGTGGTTGGTGGTCGAGACCTTGGAAGTGTGAGCGAGGGGCTTTCTCATGAAGAGACCAATCTTGTATTTATTAATGGTGGGGCCCTTGGCCTTGATGATGTGGCATACTACATAGTGTCATAATAGTGAGGAGGACCCCTGGCAAAGTGGGGCTTCCACGAGAGCACCACGTGGGTACCATATGGTAGTTCCTCATTATCAGGGCTAGGAAGTTCCTCGATGAGAAAAACATGATTGTGGCATTGGTTTCTAGTTTTAAAGAAACTAAAGGATGAGAAAAAATTATGAATCCATTTCCCTGATTGGCCTATGGATCTCAGGTCTATGATAGTAATGCACTCCTCTACCCTTACTATGGGCTATGGGTGGGGAAGGGGGTGTGTTACAATGCGGTATTAGTGTTGATTTTTTGTGTAACTTGGGATTATTGAGGATACGGAAATCAGTGCAACAACATCGGGGAAAACCACCTGGTCGGGAACTTAAAAATTGTCCATTTTTCGTTTGGTATGGTGGCTTCGACTTGATTTATGGGACCAATTTCCCAATGAAATATAATTGGGTGAATAGATGGGATTATAATTGTCTGTAACTTGGTAGATGGAAGTAATAGAAATATTGATGTAAATAATATATCTATCTATATGTATCATGAGATGAAATATATTTTCTATGTGATTTATAAATATGATCTTTCGATGAATGAAAATAAAGATTATATAAACACTTAGAGATATGAAAATGATTTGAAATAATTGATTTAATTAAATAGTTAATTAAATCAATTGGCTAAGGCTATATCAAAATTGTTTACTGCCTGTATTGAATATGTACCAAAAGATAACAATACAACATGTTCAAAATAGAGTTAATTCCTGGTTGTTTTCAAATAGATACATAAAACAAAACATCATAAGAAAAATTAACCATTTCTCATTTGGAACAAAAATATAACATATAAGATAAAAGTATCATGTATATGCTAACTTTTCTCATTTGAGAAACAATACTTGGTCCAGCCCTTTCTATTAAGAAAAATTTAAGAGTACAAAAGTGTGACTTCTGTAAATTGTTCCTTTCAAAATTTCAAGAGCCCTTCTTAAAAGACGTGAAGGGGTTTACATAATAAAATAAAAAGTCTTAAAAATAGTAATTACAATAAAATATTAGGAGGTATAAAAACCTCTCCCTAAATTAACTAAAAATTAAACAGAAACATAATTTAAAGGCGTGACTTGCTTGATGGTTGTCTTGTTGTCTCATCAGCCATTCGTTCCTTCAGTTGAAGGATGTTAAGCATAGGCTTAAATTTGGGAGGTTTCCCTAACCTGATGCACAACTGTCCAATGAAAACCACATCTAAAAGTGGAAGTAACATGTAGGAGGATGTATTTATAAGACATCACGACATAATCCATTGGTTATGTCGCTTTACCAAGTATCTCCAATATTTATCCCAATCTAGTTTTTCCAAATTTTTGATGTTTTCCTATTTAACCTTTGAAACTTATTTCCATTGCCTTATAAAGTCTTTGACAATAGGAAACGAACTGGGAGGGCATCTATCAATAATATTTGCAGCGATGAGATTTTGTCTGGCAGTTTCCACAATGTTAGTAGCTACATATTTTTCTTTGCAAATGGCTCTTTCAACATGTTTCAACTGTATGTCCTAGTCAGTAAACAATATTTTCTTTTTAAAGTCCTCAATCTTGGGTAGGTTGGCCTTTTGTCCATCAGCAAAATCCTGCCAGGTGACATACTGTGAAACTTTATCATCAATCTCATCGAAACTGATCCTCTCATATGATATTTGATTCATCAATGAATTGCTTTGCTCACACAATTCAAGGATATTTGATAACTTTTGACAAAAAATAACTTGTTGTTGTGCCAGTAGGGTATTTAGTTGCAAGACCTCTTTTCTAAATTTATCTATATTTGGATTATCTTTCAATTTATCTACAGAAAATTGTAATTGATGAATTTGAGTGTCCTTTGAACTGATTTCATTTTGGTGCGGAATCTTCAATTGGTCCATGCTCTCTTGGAGTTTTGTTACCTGTACCTATAGTTGTTGGTTTACGTTTTTCTTCTCTGCCTATAGCTCATGTTCTAATTGGATGATTCTTTCATCCTTTTCTTTCATCAATTTTTGAACCTCAGAATATTTATCTATAGTTGCAGATGCATAAGCTCCTGTGAACATGATCAGACAAGTTAGATCTTGTGAAGGATATGCTTGTGGATCTTTCCAGACAACTTCCATTGAAACATCGCCTGGGTCAAGGAGTTGAGATTTCTCTATTATCCTTCTTTTCCTTTGTCCGCTCATAACTTCTTTATGTTTAGGGTTATATAATATATCCAGAGGAGGGATTTCCTCAATTTTGAGTACAATTTCTGTAGTGGGGAAGGCTGGGATGAATTCAACTTGCTCTGTGCTAACAAATTTGTCAGAGGGCCCAGTAGTGAACTGGTCCTGACTTTTATATTGAGGTGTTTGCACAGTCTGTTGATGACTAGTAATTATCACTTCCTGGTCTTCTTAGAGTTTTTGGTTAAACTCCTTCTAGACATTATTCAAATTACTTGGGAAATCTAATTTGATGGTTTGAACTTCAACAAATTTATCTTGTTCAATTTTATTAAGGACTTCAGTATCCTTAGGTGTTGGTTCTTTTTCCTTTTCCTTCTGTGTTAAGGGTTAAGGGACTTCCAACATTTTCAACGAAATTCATTCTAATCTGTTGTTCCTGTATTGTTTAAACTTTGGAAATTGTTGTGGATGGAGGCGTAGGGCTGCTAACTTATGAACTATAGAGTAATTATCGACTAAATCAAATAATCCATCGAACTCATCATATTCATGTACAAAATATTTGATTTTAAATTTGGTGGAAAAATAATTTGCAACTTTATTCGGGTCGTATTGTCTGTTTGAAATTGTGAACAATTTCAAACATTCAATTTGACTGATCTCTAAAACTGCATGCTTATAATTTTCCAAGGCGTAAACACCACAATGAATTGGAAAGGAGGGCCATGATGCTTTCTTAGCTTCCTTAAGAAACATGGTTAATATGTTCCCGACAATTTGATAAGCTACTTATCTTGTGAGAAGCTTATCAAAAACATACAACGATAAAACATGCAGCCGAGCCAGACTCCCAAAAACTATGACATAGGTAAACAATTTTTGTCCAAACCATTTTCCAATGGATGAGAAATCAACTTGAGCTTCTTTTGACAACCTAGGAGCTTTCTTTTTTAACACACCTTCAAACAAAGGGAGAATAACTCCATTGAATATTTTATCAAAATGGTTTTCAAATTTTGAATTCCATAACATGATATGATATACATGAATGGGGAGAGGGTCTTGGGTAGTCCATTTCCAACCCATGGCTAGAAAATATGAAGTGAAACACACAACGTCCATGATATAAGCACTCATATAAAACAGAGGCAAATTTTTGGAGGAAATAGAACAATTTTTCCTATATTCCAAAATTTGAGTAGCAATATTGTTGGAAAAAATGTTTTCCCAATCCATAATATAAAAGTTTGCAACTACTTCCATTACGAGAACCCATTCAATTTAAAATTTGGTAGGTTCAGGCTGACCAAAGAGCCCAGACATCATTGCATTAACATAAAAGTAGGAAATAGCAAGGGAGTAAGTAGAATACATACCCTTGTCATCATTTTTGTGTTTATTCGGGTTTCTTATCCATTGTTTGATTGGATTTGACTTCAACTCATTGTCGCTGGTGTATTGTGCTAGAAATTCCTTGTCGTAGACCTTTTCTAGCTCTGGGATTTAGTACATCAAATTCAAGTCTTCGACTTTAAAGGAAACTATCATCGTTCCTCTGCTGGTTAAGAAAATATTGTACCTAATGTTAAGGTTATCAATTATCCATATTACCATATCAGTATATTGTAATATTTTAGATTGCACAACAATTCAATGCAAAAACAAATTGGCCACTTCATCTATAGTAGCTTCTGTGGAATCACAAGCATCAACAATAACTTTCCTTTGAACCCTTTGGGGTTTCTCATCCTCATGTAGCTTGTACATGGCTTCCCAGGAGGAAGACCCACTTTGTGGTTTGCATGTTGTGTCTATAAACAGGGTAAGCATCTCTGTTATTTCACTTATAGCAGGTGCAAGATTCACAGGGGCCATCGGTTTCTTAGCCTTCTTGAGAGCTTTCGACATCTCTAAAGAATTATGTTTATTTGGAATCACTTGTGAAAAATGAGAAATGATAAGCAGAATGAGGCAAATTTGATTTTACAAATGCACAAGTACCATAATAATGGAAAAAATTAAATGAATGAAACTTGGCATGACGTTAATACATGAATTCAATGCTTCTTGCAGTCAAATCATTTTGGAGGCATGGGCTATAAAGATGTTAAGTTATGGCATTAATGGTAGGTATGGGTTGATGTGCTGATGTAATCATTCCAGCATTAAAATGAGATCTGTCGCAACACATTGTTACTTGTGTGTGAATATTTATAGAATATTTATCAGCTTGTTTTTTCAGATTGCGATATCACAATCGCAATATCAGCAAAAATGGATGAAGGAAAAGAGTGCCCGTGTTGCGAAAGTACGATGTGATTAATATATCACATCAGGGAAAATTGGAGGGTTTCATTAAGACTGTCGGGGTAGATTTTCAAAATGAGATTTGCGATTTTTGATTTGCCTACATGGCGGAAATGGGTCTTGTAAGCTTTTCCTTTTACAATTTGTTTAGAAAATGCCTTTTTTCCCTATATAAAAGCGCTTTGATATATATCACGTCAAAATATGTGTTGAATTGATTCTAGGAGGCATATGTATTGCATTTTGATATTGTGATTGCAATATTATGATAATTCTCCACTTTAACGGTTTTAAGGCCAAATTTCAAGGTTTTTACCCCCCTTTGATTCCTATTTTTATCTAAATGAATCACTTCAAGGGTCTTATTTTTTTTACTCTAAAAAATTAAAAAGGGTCCCCATTATTTTCTAAGGTAACTAAGCTAAAATAATGGGGGTTGTTGAATAGCACAACAATTCGCGGTTCACTAGAAGAACCACTTATCTCTGAAAAATAATTTATTAGTATCTTTAGGAAACAAAAATTGTTTTGGAAATATTTGAATGAATAAAATTATTCTGAATATAAACAACTCATCTTTATTGTTAGTCTTTCAGAAACCTTTCATAAATAAATATCTTCATTCTTCTATATCAATCATTAAATAGTTTAGCCCACGTGGTGTAGAGCAGTCGGTGATGGGGTGCACTGTTAAGGAACTTTGTCTGCAAGGTCACCAGTTTGAAACCCATGGGTGATTAGGATTAGTATAAACTAGCAAAAAGAAAAAAAGAGAAAAAAATAAAAATCATTAAATAGTTAAAAGATAAAGTAAGTGTCTCTTTGTAACTTAACCTTTTGATTTACTCCTTTTGTCATAGATAGAGCCACTGCTACCAGCAAGCATTATAGCCTCAACAAGGTTATATTTTAACCATTAATGATTCATTATCCCATCCATTTATTATTAAAATTATTTGAGACAAATCCTTAATCATATAACTTGTTTTTTTTGTTCTTAAAAAGTTATTGTCGTGGCTTGATGACCAGAAAGTAACAATGTCATTCACTAGTTATAATTGAACTGAGCAAGTTGGCCCATGATGAGACCCATTGTCTTATGATTATAAATAATCATGAGCCATTACCCTGGTTTATATTAAGTAGTGTTAATGTCAGTTTATTATTTACCTATGATCATGGTAAGCAGGCTTGTGATGAGACCCCTTATCCTTTTAAGTTTTTTATATTTTTTAATTACACCCTAAAAATTTTTTTTAATGGATGGGGAGAATCATTGGCTCCTTAAGATTTTTGGTTGAAAATTTAGAGTTAAAGATGCTTAGTAACAACAAGTATTTAATTTGCAAGGATGAACCTTTTCTGATTGATAATAAAGTAAAAATACTTTACAAACTTCAGGTTTATAAAATTTACAATTTCAACAGAAAAATATTTCAGAGTTGTATAATATTCGTTCAATGTTCAAGATTTGTAGTTATTTCCTCAAGAGTTTCTATTCTTCAAAAATAAAAATACATAAAATAATTCAGAGGTGTTGCGAAAATCCAAAAGTATGTAATCAAACATAATTCCTAAAAATGTAAAAGTATAGTATAGTACATTTAGAAGAAAATTTTCTTCTAAGAATTTTTTTTTTTTCAAAATCAACCCATTGAGAGGGAGAAAATCTTTTCTCCCTTGAAGATCTTGTAACATGAAGGCTGATGGGCCAAAATTTTCCAATGATGTGAAATGGTCCGAGCCACATCCTTTGGAATTTGGTATGCTTACTTTTTTCCTCATGTGCTTTGTCCCACTTAAGTACGAGGTCTCCAACTTGGAATGTGTTTAGGGAAAAAAAATTTACATCAAAAGAAATTCTTACTATATGTTGGTCTCGAGCATGAGTTAATTTGGCTTTTTCTATTTCCTCTTCCATTTTAAGGATCTGAGACATTCTTAATTGTAAGGAAGAATAAGGTACTTATTCAATAAATTGAACTAGGGCTAATGAAGGAAGCACTAAATTTGATGGAATTACAACTTCTTTCCCATACACTAGATTGAATGGAGAAGTTCCTATAGAGGCCTTCTGAGTAATCCTATCTGCACGTAGTGCAAACGTTAAAGACTTGTCTAAATTTTTCTGGCTCTGATCAATAGTCGTTTTTATGATTCTTATGAGATTTGTTTTTGTTGAGTATGCTAAGCCATTCCCTTGGGAATAGTAGTTAGAAGAATATTTAAGTTTAAAACTTATTTAGAGAGAAAATTTAGTCATACTATTTCCCTAAAAATAATATTCATTATCAAACATAAGTGCATTAGGTAAGCCAAACCTAGTAATAATGATTTGATCGATAAATTCCATAATGGCCTCAGTTTTAGCTACCTTTGGTTGAACAACTTCCACCTACTTAGTAAAATAATCTGTTGCAGTGAGAATGTATTTATGCTGTTTGGATGAGTTAGGAAAAATATCATGTATGATTTCTAATCCCCATTACTCAAAATGTTGTTCAATGTTGAGTGGATGTAAGGGTAAGGTTTGTTTTCTTTGTCTTCCAACAACAGTTTGGCATGTTTTACATTTTCTGACATATGCATGAGCGTATTTAAACAGTGTGGGCCAGTAATATCTTGCATGAAGGATCTTATGTGCGGTGTTATATCCTCCAAAATGTCCACCTACAGGTCCATCATGGAGTTCTTGTGAAACCCTCTATGCTTCAGATTTTTCAAGGCATCTTTATAGTATGAACTCATTTTTCATTCTAAATAAAAAATTATCTATGATATGATATTGACTAGATTTCAATATTAAAGCTCTTTTTCTTTTGTAATTGATTTTTGTAGGCACATATCCATTTTTTTAAATAAAATATAAGATCAGTATAATGTGATTCAAATTCATTCAGGCTCACCTCAGCAATGTGTACAGTTTACATGATTCTTCATCATCTGATATGTTGGATGCCCCATATAGTAATCTGCAGAGACCTTGGCCTCTAATGATTTTGGCTGGTCTTTTTTCAATGTCATATTCCTGCAGAGCAGTTACCCAGTTTGCTATATTTTCTCCCAATTCTTTTTGAATAAGTAGTTGCCTTACTGCAAAAAATGAAACTATTACCTTAGTGTGTGTCTTTAGGAGAAAATTTATAAAGGGCTTTAAAGATTTGTAAACAAAAAACACTTTTTTTTTCACTTCTAAATAATTTAGTTCAACACCTTGAAGATTTGAACTAAAGAAAGAAATGGGTGCTTCAATCTTTTGATCATTAATTTGTGTTAACACAACAACATAAGATGTTTCAGATGCAAAAGTATATAAAATAAAGTGATTAGAAAAATATGGGGTATTCAGATAAGGAGCATTGATGATGCCTTGCTTGATTAGATCAAAAGCTTCTCTTTCATTGTGTCCCAATTTAAAGGGTGCATTTTTCTTAATCATTACTTGCAGTGGTAAACCAATTTGGGCAAAGTTTGGAACACATATTTTGAAAAAAATTATTTGTCCTAAAAAGGACTGCATGGATATTTTATTATGGGGATGAGAGATTTCAGAAATTTCCTTTATCCTTTTTGGATCTATTTAAAAGCCTTCTTTCGAGACAATAAATTTTAAAAGTTTACCTTCACTTAGAGTGAAATAAGACTTTTTGGGATTTAAAGAAATTCCATATTTCAAACAACGTTCAAGGATTTTATTAAGATCATGAGAGTGGTCACTTATTTTCTTAGATTAAATGGTTATATCATCTAAATATACCCCATAGTTTTATTTGTCAATCCTTTAAGAAAAATATCCATTGCTCTTTGAAATTTTTTTCCTGCATTGATTAGGCCGAAAGGAATTTTCTGTTAGGCATAAGTGCCCCATTTAGTTCTTAATGTAGTTTTTAACCTATCTTCAAGATGAACCAGAACATGATTGTAGCCTAAAAATCCATCAAGAAAAAACATTAATTAAGATCCAACAACTCATTGCAAAAAAATTTCCATTGTTGGTAATGGAAAATTGTCTTTTAAGCAAGGTTTGTTTAAGTTCCTATTGAGGCCTCAAAAATAGGTGCAACATCATCAGGGAAACCACCCGATTGGGGACTTAAAAATCTTCCTTTTTCCGTTTGGAATGGTGGCTCCGACTGGATTTATGGGACCAGTTTCCCAATGGAATATAATTGGGTGAATGGATGGATTTATAAATATCTGTAACTTGGTAGATGGAAGTATTATAAAGATTGCAGCAAATAATATATCTATCTACTATGTATCCCAGGAGTAAATGTATTTTCTGTACGATCTATAAAAATGATCTTTCAGCGGATGAAAATGAATATCATACAAACACTTAGAGGTATGAAAATAATTTGAAGTAATTGATTTAATTAAATAGTTAATTAAATCAATTGGAGAAAGCTTATATTGAAATTTTTAAATGCTTGTATTGCATATGTATCAAAAGTTAACAGTATAACATGTTCAAAAGTGAGTTAATGCCAAACTATATTCAAATAGATACATGAAACAAAACATCATAATATAAATAACTATTTCTCATTTAAAAATAACACATAGGATAAAAGTACCATTTATATGTTCACTCTGCTCATTTGAGAAAAAAGTACTTAGTCCAACCTTTTTTATTTAGAAAACTTCAAGAGTACAAAAGTGCAACATCCGTAAAGTATTACTTTCAAAATTTCAGGACCCCTTCTTCAAAGACATGAAGGGGTTTAAATATAAAAATAAAATTCTTAAAATAGTTATTACAATAAAAAGCTAAGGATGTTTTAAAACAACCCTCCTCAAACTAAGTGGAAATTAAATAGAAACATAAATTAAAGGGGTGACTTGCTTGATGACTCTGTCTCCTTAGCCATTTGTTCCTTCAGCTGAAGGATGTTAAGCATAGGCTTAACCTCTAGAGGTTGGCCTAGACTAATGTACAAATGTCCAGTGAAAGAATCATCAAAAAGTGGAGGAAGCATGTAGGAGGATGTATCTGTAAGACAATGCAGCATAAGCCACTGGCTGTGAGGATTTACTAAGTATCTCCAATACTTATCCCAATCCAATTTTTCCAGCTTCCTGATATTTTCCTCTTTTACCTTTGAAGCTTCTTTCCATTGTATTATCAAGTCTTTCACGATAGGCAGTGCACCAGGAGGACATATGTCAATAAGGTTCGCAACGATGAGATTTTGACTAACATTTTTCACAATGTTAGTAGCCACATCCTTTTCTCTAAAAGTGGCTCTTTTTTCATGTTTCAACTCTATGTCCCAATCTGTAAATAATATTTCCTTCTTTGAGTCTTCAATCTTGGGGAGGTTGGATTTTTAGCCTTCAACAGAATCCTACGAGGTGACATATTGGGAAACCTTATCATCAGTCTCATCAAAACTAATCCTCTGGTCTAAAACGTGATTCAACAGTGAATCACTCTATTCACACAATTCAAGAATATTTGATATTTTTTGACAAAAAATGACTTTTTGTTGTGCCAATAAAGTATTTAGTTCTAAGTCCTCTTTTATGAATTCATCAATATTAGGATAATCCTTCAATTGCTCTGCAGAAAGCTGCAATTGATGGATTTGAATATCCTTTGAACTAATTTCATTCTGGTGTTGAATCTTCAATTGGTCCATGCTCTCTTGGAGCTGCGTGACTTGCATATGTAGCTGTTGATTGATATATTTTTTTTTTCTTTGCTTGTAGCTCAAGTTCTAGTTGGATGATTCACTCATCCTTTTCTTTCATCAACTATTGAAATTTAGAATATTTATCAATAGTTATAGAGGCATAATATCATGCGAACTGAGTTAGGTGTGTTATATCCTGTGAGTCTTTCTAGACAACGTCCATTGAGATATCTCCTTGGACAAGGAGTTGAGATTTCTCTGATCTCCTTATTTTATTCTGTCTGCTCATAAATTCTTTTTGTTTAGGATTGTATAAAATGTCCAAAGGAGGGATTTCATCAATGTTAAGTACAATTTCAGTAGTGGGGATGGTCGAGATGAATTCCACTCTCTCTATGCTTACTAATTTGTCAGGGGGCTTAGCAGTGAATGAGTCCTGAATTTTTGTTTGAGGTGTATGAACAATCTTTTGCTGATCAGTAACTATGGCTCCTTGGTCTTGTTGAAGTTTCAAGTTAAAGTCCTTCCAAACTTCACTCAGATTGCCTGGAAAATCTAAATCCATAGTTTGAACCTCAACAAATTTGTCTTGGTCAGTTTTTCTAAGGAATCCATTATCCTTAGTTGCAGGTTCATTCTCCTTTTCCTTTTGAGCTAGGGATTAGGATACTTCCAACATTTTTAATGGAATTTCTTCCAATCTCTTGTTCATATATTGTTTGAACTTTGGTAATTGTTGTGGATGGAGGCATAGGGCTGCCAAATTTTGAAATGTGGAATAATTATCAACTAACTCAAATAAGTCATTGAACTCATCTTCTTCATGACCAAAAGCCCTAATTTTAACTTGGGTAGTAAAATTGTTGGCAAATTTAATTAGGTCATATTATCTTTTTGAAATTATAAAAAATTTCAAACATTCAATTTGACTAATCTCTAGAACTGCATGCTTGTAATTTTCCAGACCATAAACACCACAATTAATTGGAAAGGAAGGCCATGATGCTTTCTTGGCGTCCTTTAGAAACCTGGTTAGTCTGTTGCCAACAGTTTGATATGCTACTTCTCTTGCGAGAAGCTTCTCAGGAACATACAAGGTTAATATGTGCAGCCACTCTAAGCTCCTGAATACTCTGACATAAGTGAACAACTCTTCTTCAAACCATTTTCCTATGGAGGAAAAATCATCTTGGGCATCTTTTGACAATTTGGGGTCTTTCTCATTAAAAACAACTCGAAACAGAGGGAGAATGACTCCATAGAAAATTTTATAAAAATTATTCTAAAATTTTGATTCCCATAACATGCTATGAAATACATGAATGGGTATAGGGTCCTGGGTATTCCATTTCCATCCCATGGATGGAAAATCCAATGTGAAGCACACAATGCCCGTGATATATGCACTCATCATCAATTACAGTTTTATTGGGGTTGCTTCACCATTCCTTGATTGGATTTTATTTGAGCTCGTTCTCGCTGGTGAACTGTGCCTGAAATTCCTTGTCATAGACCTTTTCACGGTCTGGGATGTGGTACATCAGCTTCACGTCTTCGGCTTTGAATGAGCCAGTCATCGTTCCTCTACTAGTTAGAGAAGTCCTATCCCAATTTTTGAGGTTATCAATGATCCATCTTACTATATCAGTGTATGGTAAGATTTAGTTCGTGCAACAATTCGATGTAGGAAACAATTAGCTACTTCTTTAGTAGTAGCTTATGAGGAATCAAAAGCATCGACAATATCTTTCCTTTGACCTTTGTGAGGTTTCTCATCCTTGAATAGCTTGTACAGGGATTCCCATGAGGAGGATCCACTTTACAGTCCACATGTAGTGTCTATAAACACAGGAAGCATCTTTGTTCACTCGATTATAGCAAGTGTAGGGTTTACAGGGGCCATCTGTTTCTTAGCTTTCTTAAGAGTTTTAGACATATCCAAAGAATTCTTCTTATTTAGGCTCACCTGCGAATAAATGAGAAATGATAAGAAGAAAGAGAGAACTTTTATTTTACAAATGTACAAGTACCATAGTAATAAAAATTATTAAATGAATGAGACTCGGCAGACTGCTAAGATATGAATTCAATTATTCTTACAGTAAAATCATTATGGAGGCATAAGCAACAAAACTGTTAAGTTATGGTATTAATGGTAGGTATGGGTTAATGTGCCCATATAATCATTTCAACATTAAAACCAGATCCGTCACGTCATAGTATTTTTCATGTATAAATATTTATTTAATATTGATCGACTTAGTTTTTCCAATTGCGATATTGCAATTGCAATATCGGTGAAAATAGATGGGGTGCAAAATATTTGTGTTGCGAAAGGGAATGTGCGATATGCGATATATTATATCGCATCGGTGAATATGTTTTTTTTGGGGAGGGGGAGACTGATTATGTTTGCGGAAATGCGATGCGAAGGAGTATATCACATCGGGAAAACATGGAGGGTGATAATAATACAGTCGGGGGAGAGATGTGAAATGTGATTTGCGATGGCCTACATGGAAGAAGTGGGTCCCGCAAGCTTTCCCTTATAGAATTAGTTTGGAAAAATGCCTTTTCCCTTTATAAAAGCACTTTTATTTATACATATCACATCGCAATATGTTTTAAGTTACTTTTTAGGAGTCATATGTGCTTCATTGCAATATTTCTTGCTATAATGCGATCTTTCTCCGCTTGAATGATTTTTAGGGAAAAATTCAAGGTTTTATCCCTTTTTTATTCCTATTTCTATCTAATGAATCACTCAGGATATTATTTTTTTAACTCTAAAAAAATTAAAAAGGGTGCCCATTATTTTCTAAGGTAACTAATGCTAAAACAATGGGGGTTGTTGAATAGCACAACAATTGGCGATTCACTGGAAGAACCAGTTATCTCTGAGAAACAATTTCTTAGTATCTTTAAATAAGTAGAAATAATTTAAGGAAGCAAAAATTGTTTTCAAAATGTTTAAATGAATAAAATTACTTTGAATATAAAAAAATCATCTTTACTATTAATCTTTCAGAAACCTTTCATAAATAAATATCTTCATTCTTCTATATCAATCATTATATAGTTTAAAAGATAAAGTAAGTGTCGCTTTGTAACTAAGACTTTTGATTTGCTCCATTTGTTATAGGTGTTAGGTTCCTATAATTTATAAGATCTCAGGGTGATTGATTATTTTATCTCACATCTTTCATATTGTAAATAATATTCCATGATTGTAAATGATTTCCAAATAACGTGAAAACCTTAGGAAAAATATGCTTGCACATCCAAATGCAGCATTAGGAGATAAGTTAGTATGTTTTGATTGAGTTAATCACATAATTTAAATGTGATTAAATAATTTGTAATAAGGCTGGGTACTAAAGGTGTTAATTTTGTCAAAAAAGGTCAAAAATGGAAAAGAATGGTTTATCCAAGGTTTCAGAGACCCATTATAAGTTAAAATTTCTCAAAGGAATTACTTTACAAACCTTTGGAGCTCATCTGCATTATCATGTTTCATTAGTGAGGACCCACCTTACCTTTTTGCATCGCCCAAATCCCAAAATCGTTTATATTTCCGTCTCCTACAAACCTTTTAGAAATGCAATATACGATGGAGCAAGACCCTTTCACCTGCTACACTTCCTTTTTCATTTCATTTCCCTTGAAAATCATAAAACCTTACCTTTTTCCGCTATATCATTCTACTTTACCTTTCATCATTACACCATTGTTTTACCCTTCGATTTCTCCGATTGTGATTAAAGTGGGCCATCCCTCCACATAACCCTTTCTGCACGATCCATCGCATTTTGTAGATGATAAAATTTCACATCACAACTAAAAATTAAACCCTACGATCGTCGATTTGCAATATATCACATCGCAGATTTTTCAACTTACCATTTGGAAGCACCTACAATGTATTTGTTTTAACTTGCAATGTAGAAGTTGGCCCCACCACAGCAGCTCCACCCCCTCACTTCAGGTCGTTTGCAATACATAACACATATCATATGAAACATTATAAAATTTGCCTTACTACATAAAAAATTCGTTGATTTATAAACTCCATTGATTATAGTGGGCTCCATTTCTCCCTGACACATCATCCTCTAATCAGTGCAAATTGCACTTCGTGGTTTTAAGCATTTACCATGTTTTCCAAATGCTAAATTTTTCAATGTGCGATGCGGGTGGGTCCCTCTCCCCGCACTTCGCAAGTTTTAGAAGTTTACCCCCGCTGCTTATAAAAAAAAGCTAATATCTACGATTTTTGATTTAGTCGGTCCCATTTTCACCTGCCACCTCACTTACCTCCTCCCCGTGCTTCACACTTCGCATTTTGTAGTGTTTACCTCCTCTACGCTTATAAATAAAACTTAAAATTTGTGATCTGTGGGCTGCGGTCTAGACCCACCTTCCCTCCATGTCACCTCCCACTTCGCATGGCATCGCCGATTACATTCCCCATAAACTTAAATTGTAAATATTGCGAGGTGCACAGATGTGATGCGTCTCCAAGATGAAGTGTATAATATTTCAAGTTCGGATATGTGAGTGTTTTTACACTGTTTTGTTCAGAAAAAGGGTTAATTACAAAAAAAAGGATTCGAGAGGTAAAATGACAGAAAGGTCGAGTTGGGCAGCAAAGGGCATTCAACACTCTGTTCATACAACAGTTCATTTGCCAGCACAACATTCAGTTTGCCAGCATATCAGTAAATTGTGGTCCACGTCCTAAATTGTCCTACTACATCAGCACCTGCTTCGCACATCACATTCCACCAAGCTATAATTTTGTAATAAGTTAGAGTTTTAATTAAAATTTAAGTCTAAAAATACCAGTGTGTTAGAGACTGTATTATAGGAATTGATGTTGTAAACTTTGTATAAATACTCCAGTTTTGGAAGTATCAAGGGGGAGTCGATTGATTTAGATTAGAACTATTTCTATCTTTTGGAGTATAGTAAGATTTTCCAAAGCACTGGAGCACCAATAATAATCATAACATTCACAAGATTGTTGTGGCTTAAATACTGGTGATGTTTCTCTTTTGTTATTATGTTTCATTGTCATCTTTCATTGTAATCATTTGAATTCCAATTGTAAAGGAGAAAGTGTGATGAATAGGATTTATTTTTAAGTACCTTATTCTGGTTGTGTTCACAATCATAATGCTTTCCTTTGAAGGCCAAGCTAAAGAATTCTTAATTTCTCTTTAGTTATGCTGAATTTATTCATATTCCTATCATAAATCCATTTATAAATTTTAAATATCCAGTAAATAATCCTAGCTTGCCCTATGTTTACTCTATGAAAAGTTGATGCAACCACCAGTTATATTTTGACTCCATTGCCCAATAGACATTAATCAATTGAATACAATTAGTTTTCCAAAGCCCCAAACAAAAATCAAAACCACAAGTACTATCATAACTAGCCTAAAAACTTAATCAAACAAAGTGAAATCTTATAGAGAGATCCCTCTCTGAAACTAGCATGGTTAGATCCCAGTTTCCAAAGTTGGTTTGATGTTGTCTCTGGGATTCTGTCTTCAACTTGCAGAATTATAGAACACTAACATAGTGGCAATCGTATTAGGGAAGTGTTACACTAAAATTGTCACTATGACGTTTTACTATCAGTATGGGTTCATCATTACTCATACAATACTCCCTTAGAAGTCTACAAACATCAAGTTCCTAAAACCAAGCCTTGAAATTGAGAGAAAAGCTTATAAAAGTCATAAAATACTTGTACCGCACTTTCTCTTAGTATTACCTGCGGTGCCGCATTTGTTTCTTTTAGAACATGCAAAACCGACCGCACTTTTTCTTCATTTAAGGTGCAGTTCCCTGTAAAAGGTAAAGTGAAGGCAGAAGTAAAATTTGGAAGCACAGTTGGCTGAATCTGGGAGCTTCTAGAAGCAATTATTTGGTGGAAATTTTGCTCCTTTCATGTACATTCATCCCTCCATTAAAGGAGCCTACCCCTTGGTATGTGGAACTTAATCCCTTGAAAGAGGATTCTATCCCCTCTTATTTGGAGCTGCAACCTCTTCTCTTTTGCTATAAATTGAGGCCATAGTTCAACCTCAAGGGGAGTTAGGCTTTGAGATTTTTTGAGGAGAATTGCTGGAAAAAATCAGACTCTCTTAACTGATTATCATATGGGAATGATTACACACTCATGTGTATGTTAGTCGAGCGAGTGCAAAGGCTTGTCAAAGTAGAGGAAACACTTGTTCCGGACCCTGGAAGGATCTGTAAGACATCAAGGCGAACACGGTTGTAAGGCTCCTTCTTTCATCAAAGATAATACAAATGGATGATGTTTTCTCAATGATTTGTTTATTTAAATGGCTTATTTCTTGAATTCCTTGATCATCAAGATATATTTATGGTTTATGAATTATTCTCTATTATGAAGGTGCTTCTGATTCTTTCATGTTTTTGATTGTAGATCCCGAAAGGAGACGTATTCAAAGCAATAAAAAAGAAGACTACGATCAACGCTGGACTATAGATATGTCCTAAATCCTTCATTATAGATAATTCTAGATCAAATATAATCTAGAGAAAGTAGTTTACATTTGTCTGTTTGTTGCTAGTTATTGTAAGATACTAGGGAGATCTGTCTTGTCCGCAAGAACTATTTATCCATCCAACAAAATGGAAACTCCACTAGGGAATGGATCTTGAACTTTGTTTTCTTTTATTTTTTGACTTGTGCAACTATTTTTTTGATTTTGATTGATTGATACTGGCTTGGGTAATTTATTCCTGTATAATTCCTGAAAAGTGGTTTAGAATTTTTTATTTTTCTTTAATTTTTCTGGTCTCCCCACTTTGTCCTTAGGCACAGTGCAGTCATCTCCGCTGTTTTTCTGTATATATAGTGTGACACTGCATCTGTTTAGACTAAAACCTGCAGAACCTGAGAAAATTTTTGAAAAACTTAAAATTCTCTTCTCTAGGATTGGTTTGCAAGATTCTCAGTATATACCCGACTTGTATTTCCATTAGAAATCTTTGGGTGAGAGTTTGTTTCAGCGTTTTTTCAAGTTTTGAATGATTTTATACAATATCTTCATGTTATAAGTGATTTTTGCTTTGTCTTTGTGTCACTCAAAGATCAGAAACCTCGGTATACCTTAGATCACTGGTATTTCATTGTTTTCTTACTGAGTCTTTGAATTCATAGCATAAATTGTTTTATGAGAATTAGATCCCATTTTCTCATTTGCAAATCTTTAAAAAACTTTTCATTAAGTTTTGAAATTCACTTAAAAAACCATAATTGGATGTTTTTGAGTTTTTTCTCATTTCAGCAAATGATTTCTTAGTTCGATCACAAACTAAGCAAAATGTCCTCAAAATATTTAAAGTTTTGATTTTAGATTTAATTCTTAGAATTCTTAGATCTCGAAATTAGTGTTTTTAGTTTTGAGTGTTATCTCTAGAAATTGTAGTTTTCTTTTGGAGAATGTTTGATTGTAGTTTCGATCTTGAATAATAAAGGGATTTATTTTTGAGCAATTGATCATTCTGAGTTCTCATAAGATAAGGTTTCTTTTCATATGTTCTTGTTTTGAAGGAAATAATTGTTTTAAAAGATTGCATTTCTCAACTCTTTCTTTTAGATAGAATTCATTGAAAGGAAATGAATTGTTTCTCATAATAGATGCATTTTTTAGTGTGTTTTGACTCGGGTCACTACATATCATCAAAGTTTCACTTTCGCACCTATTTTCCTAAGAAAAAACCTATTGAAAGCAACGCTTAAATTAAAATCAATCTAGCATTTTTTATATTTCTAGGACTCTATTCACCAACATAGCTTAGGCTAGTGTCTTGGAGTAGGGAGTAATTAACTCTCCGAGACAATTAAAACAAACAAGTAGTTGATCTTGTGGTAGGGAAAATCGAATAGTAGCTTGTATGCTCTGGGAAGCTCCTCCTAAAGGAGTCAAGCACGAGATCGTATCTGAACTAGTGAGGTGATCAATTCCATCTCATTGGGAACGATAGAAGATGTGCGCATATTAACAATGGTAAACCTCGAATTGACCATTTTCGAGGAGCCTGGGGTCACTTATTGGTATACCTTGGATTATGTCAAGGAGCCAATAAGGGGATTGAGCTTTGTTACTCTGCCCTTGCCTGTATATCGGATTGTAGACTGTTCCCCTAGGTATATTTTTTCCTGTTGGTGACCTTAGTGGCCATAAAATTTAAGATTTTTTTTCCTAAGGTGACGGTGGAGGAAAGATCTCACTGTACCTGGAGCAGATGTCGACTAGACTCACTTGCACTCTCCAGAGGGTTATCTTCACTCGAGATGGTTTAAGTGGAGAAACTTGCACCTGTCTGTTTCATTAAGCAGGTTGTCGGGGTAACTATTCCAACCGCTATTTCTACATTAAAATACTACTATGTTGGATTTCATCACCAACTAGTGTTTTTAGTGTGGGAATCTACTCTTTGTGTCTAGTTTGATCTCCTAGATTTTATAAGCATTTGATCATTTTTTTGTCTCCTTAGTGACTTTATGAATTTTGATTGAAGTTTTCTTTGATTGCGTGTGATTAATAATTTTTAATCGTGGCTAAATTACCAAGACAATCGCGTAGACTTTAGGGGAAAACCCATGAGTATACACCAAGCCAACTTGAAGGACTGAAAGCTCTGGTATCGCATAGTATCAGCAGAATTAGATCAACAGAACCAGGAGAATCATCCATAATTACTCATCCTGGTTATCATGAAGTAAATCAATCACAAAAAACATAATATATTCAAGAGCCAATTTCAATTTCCGAAATCACTGACATTGCCTCTACAACCAGTGAATTAGCTGAAGAACCTAAAATTTCTGAGCTAGAAACTAAACCTGCTATGTTAGAATCATCTTCAGGATTTGTTACTCTGACTTCTAGTGATCTTGATTCACCTAGAGTAAGACATCGCATTACTATAAATATTCCTTCTGATCTCGTATGTATTGAAGAAATTGCTGGTCTAGACGAAGACGTAGTTCTTCCCAAAACCCAAGAAAATTTGAATCTTAGAGAGCGTGAATCAATATTCTACAGTCCTTTTAGAACTAACGCTTGGTATTTATCATTGACAGATTTTTTACAAAATGCAGGTCTTACTTATTCACCACCCCAAATTCCTTTCTACCCTACACTGCGAGGTTATCGACCTTCATTAGCTATGTTGGGTGAGTCATCTATGTTTTCTGAATCTCCAGAAGAATTTTTATACGGTGGTTCATCTATTCCTCCGGGATACCAGTCACTCTCTGGTACCTTCTTAGGAGCAGCTACTCAACCAATTGAACAAATGTTATCATCTGGTACAAATGGAACAAACACTGGCACGTTGAACACATAATAGATTTTTATGATGTATGGCAATATTCCAAATCCTGACCCTCAAGGAAGTAAACTACCGCCTGGGGTGAAACCTCAAGGAAGTTAGTTATCGCCTAGGGGACAACCTCAAGGTAGTCAATTACCGCCCGGAAGGGAACCTCAGGGTAATTTTTTACCACCTGGAGGTCAAACTATAGGACAATATTTCTTGCCTACAGAGAAACCTCAATGACAGTACATACCTCAAGGTCAATATCACCCCAAGGATAGTACATACCTCAAGTTCAATATCAACCCCAAGGACAATGCATACCTCAAGGTCAATATCAACCTAAGATTCAGTACATGCCTCAGAGTTAATATCAACCTCAGGGTCAGTACCCAGCTCAAGGTTTTCAACCTCCTTCAGGTCAACCATTATTACAAGGAGTTGGAAATTTTCCAGTTAATTATAAAACTTCCGTTCAACCTAGTTATGGTCCTTCATATGCACAACCTTCTATGGGTCAGTATCCCAGATTTAATATGGTGTGGGATCCACCTCAAATTCAACAGACTTTACAACCCGATGTGTAGTTACCTAATCAACCTGGACAACCCATAGGTTCTAGTCCAATACAACAACCTGTCTAGCCTACCATTCAAGTCTCTACACCTGGTTCTGTTCAAAAACATGGGCCTAGTACACCTAGAACTCCGCCTCAAACTTTTGCTACTGTTGCAACTTCTGTTCAACCAACCACACCTATTTCTGGAGTATCTGCAGCTCCTGTTTCTAATACCCCTGTATCAGTGCAAATTCCTCAAGTATCTGTGCAATAGTCAGGACCTACAATTCAGACTACGGCCCAAATGCCTACAGGAAAATCTGGTATGAGTACGGTTCTCACTAGTCAACCACAATTTACTTATCAACCGTACTAGGGGAAGTATCAATTTGGACATGCTATAAAAAATCCAATGTATTAGTATCAGCCGTATCCTGGGTGTACTTATCAAGTACCTCAAAAACCCCAGTTTGGTTTGGTTAATACTGGTTTCACAATTCCCAGTGCGCATCCAATTCCAGGATATCCTGGATATCCTCCTCCTAGAACTGGTTTGATCACATATGGTTATCAAGATCCTAGTCGTCGATTACCCAAGGACAATACATACCTCAAGGTCAATATCAAACCCAGATTCAGTACATGCCTCAGAGTCAATATCAACTCCAGGGTCAGTACCTAGCTCAAGGTTTTCAACCTCCTTCACGTCAACCATTATTACAAGGAGTTGGAAATTTTCCAGTTAATTATCAAACTTACGTTCAACCTAGTTATGATCCTTCATATGCAAAAACTTCTATGGGTCAATATCCCGGAATTAATATGGTGTGGGATCCATCTCAAATTAAACAGAATTTACAACCCAATGTGCAGTTACCTAATCAACCTGGAAAACTCATAGGTTCTAGTCCAATCTAGCAACCTATCCAACCTACCATTCAAGTCTCTGCACCTGGTTCTGTTCAACAGCCTGGGCCTAGTACACCTAGAACTCTACCTCAAACTTCTACTGCTACTGCAATTTCTGTTCAACCAACCACACCTATTTCTGGAGTATCTGCAGCTCCTGTTTCTACTACCCCTGTATCAGTGCAAATTCCTCAAGTATCTGGGCCATAGTCAGGACCTACAATTCAGACTATGGCCCGAATGTCTACAGGATAATCTGGTACGAGTACGGTTCTCACTATTCAACCACAATTTACTTATCAACCATACCAGGGGTAGTATCAATTTGGAAATGCTACACAAAATCCAACGTATCAGTATCAGCCGTATCCTGGGTGTACTTATCAAGTACATCAACAACCCCAGTTTGGTCTGGTTAATACTGGTTTCACAATTCCCAATGCACATCCAATTCTAGGATATCTTAGATATCCTCCTCATAGAACTGGTTTGAGCACACAAGGCTATCAAGATCCTAGCCATTGGTTACCATTTATAGCAACTTTAGATTTACCTGATTTATTGCGCCTTACAAATGATCCGATCTTTTATCTTCCATATTGGCCGCCAATGCCTAATAAGTTTCCCAGTGATATTCCAAAGTTTGAAGGTAAGTCAGGAGAAGATCCATCTAATCATGTTATGACTTATCACCTTTGGTGTGCATCCAATTCACTAATCGACGATTCGATTTGATTACGTCTTTTTCAGAGAACTCTCATTGGTCTAGCTGCCAAATGGTACATTGAGTTACCATGAGGTTCATTTAATAATTTTAATGCACTAGCTACTGCTTTCTTAACCCATTTTCAGTTACCTGTCAGATACAACATTGGTACAAAATTGTTGACCTCATTAAAACAATGTACGTCTACATACATATCTGATCACATTCATGAATGGAGACGTAGGAGACGTTTAGTGAAAGTCTTTATTCCGGATCAAATTTTTGTTGAATTGTTTATCAAATCATTATTTCCCAAAATCACTTAAGATGTGGCCAAAGGAGGCGTTGTTACATAAGAGCAAGTCATTGCTCAAGCTCAGTAACTTGACCTTGTATATACACAGTCAGGTACTCTGTATGACAAAATCCCCAATTTACCAAGACCTAGTCAATTAACTACAACTCCTTCAGGCTGTCATGCCGCTGATGGTGTAATTGGTTCTGTTAACACTGGCAAGGGTAAGAAGAAATATTCCAAGACAACTTCTCCTAATATAACTTTACCTGATTCACCCTAAGGAGATTCTTCCGTTGAAACTTCTGCTGATATTCATGTTGTAGAATCATCTACAACCAAACCTAAAATTGGTGGTAAGAAGAAAGGTAAGAATAAAAACAAAAAATCATCTTCAAAAGATAAAAACGATAAAACTAAACCAACTGACAATAAACGAAAACCTCGTTATCCTTGTCTGATCTGTGATGAGGATCATTTTACTAAAGAGTGCTCACATAGAGCCGAGGTATCGAAATTAATTAAGGGTTTGTCCACACTTGCTGTCTTGAAGGATCCCTTTCCTGCTCAACATAGTAATATGATTGGATCTTCCTCGAATATGCTAGAAGATATCTTTATGGTTGCGACCTGATTGCAATATTATGGTAGTAAAATTTCTGTTGTGGTAAATAAGTAGAAAATTCTAATTCCACATCAACTACATCTCCCTTAGATTATGATCAGCTACAGATCGAGAAACCGAATCCTAACTTCATAATCAAACCGCCTGCTAAAGGTGTACTTTGTAAATCAACTTTCAATCCACATGCGAGAGCTGCTCATAACTACAATATTTTTGAAGACTTGGAAATTTCCCCTTCAACAATGTCGGTTTTGGAAGTGCTACAATCATGTATAGCCCAAAGAAAATTACTATTGTCAGCTATAGGAGTCGTAGACCTTCAGGATTCAAACCTAATGATCTTCGATTTAGAGAATTTTACACCCTGCCTACCCCATCAAATGGCTTTTCAGATTCCAGTAATAGTAAAAAAAAAACGTTGCTTTCGTATTGTTGTTGATGAAGGGGCTTCTATGTGTATCATGTCGTTAAAATGTTGGAAATCACTTGGTTCTCCAACAATTAACCAATCGCCGACTATCCTCAAAGATTTTGATGGAAGAGGTTTCCATTCGTATGGTATTTTACAAGATCTACCAATAGAGGTCGAAGGAAAAACCATTAATATAGATGTGGAAGTGGCTGATGCCCCTTTGGATTACAACCTTATCCTGGGTCATATTTGGTCTTAAGCGATGAGTGCTGTTGTATCATCGGTCTTTCCTCTCGTCATGTTTCCTCATAAAGGAAAGATCATTAAAATAGATCAGCTCTCATATTATTCATCCGACCCAGCCACTACTGATAGCATCCAACATGTCGGAAAATTGACTATCCCTTATAAAGATGTTGGAGTAGGTTTAATTAAGGATTCTGCTTTACTAGGAACTTTTTCCGTGCCTGCTCCCAACGTACCACCTCCTATTGCTAATATCAATATGATTACATCAAGTACTATTTCCTTTGATGATCCTTGGATAGTATCTTTAGATTGAGAACTGGATTCTTTCAATCATGCGATGCCTTTGAGTCCTTTTGAATTATCATATCAGGCAGTACAGTCATTTTATGATACTCCTTCAACTACACCTGATCTAGTGAATGTGATCAATGAGGAATCACTTTCGATATCAAGCTCAACTTCGCCATCAATTCTGGATCTTGTTCAACAAGTATTCAATCCTGATGAACATATTCGTGGATTTTTGTCTATAGAAGAATTGCCATGGGAATATCTACATCATCGATCTTCGTTTTTACCTAATCTCGATCATTTTGAAACTAATTTTTCCTTCATTTTTACCACTGATTATGTCAACGAACCTCGTAATCCTCTCATGAATTCTGATTCTGAATTGAACTTAGCAAACATCTCTATGACAGTTCCTATTGACATCTCAGTGAAACCAGGAATTGTTGAAAACATTCATATAGGTGCTTCTTTTATGCCAGATGAAATCCAAGCATATAAAGCCCTATTTCAAGAATTCTGTGACATTTTTGCCTGGTCATATGAAGAAATTCCAGGAATCGATCCATCAATTGTTTTTCATGAAATTAAAACCTACCTGGATGCTAAACCTGTCCGACAAAGATTACGTCAGATACATCCACGAAAAGCTGTCGCTATTAAAGCAGAAATTGAGAAATTACTTCGTGCAGGTTTTATTTATCCCATTCCTTTAACGGATTAGGTATCTAATATTATTCCGGTTAATAAAAAACAAGGGACAATATGAGTATGTATCGATTAGAGGGATATAAATGGAGCTTGTCTAAAAGACAATTATCCAACCCCTTATATCGATCAAATTATTGACGATTGTGCCGGAAGTGAAATGTTTTCATTTATGGATGGATTTTCAGGCTACAATCAAATCAACATACTCCCTGCTGATCAACCCAAAACAACTTTCATTTGTTCGCGGGGGACTTTTTCTTACTGCAAATTACCTTTTTGACTTAAGAACGTTGGCACAACTTTTCAGAGGGAAATTTCTTATGAATTTCATGACATTAAACACATTGTGCCACCCTATCTAGATGATTTACCTGCTCATTCATCATGCAAAGCAGATCATCTTACTCATCTATGAGCTATCTTTATGAGATGTAGGCATTATAGGATTTTTCTGAATCCTCACAAATGTGTCTTTTGTGTTGAATCTAGATGATTGTTGGCATTTGTTGTCTCAAAGGAAGGCATTTGTGTTGACCCATTGAAGGTTGAGGCTATCATCAATTTACCTCCTCCTTCTACTCTTCGCCAACTCCAAAGTTTGCAAGGGAAAGCGAAATTTTTATGTCGATTCATTCCTAACTATGTTGAGTTAACCAAAGGTTTTACCAGGTTGTTAAAGTAGAATATTCCTTTCTTTTGGGATGAGATCGCTGATCGATCTTTTGATGCTCTTAAACACGCATTGACCCATGCACCATTATTGCATCCTCCCAATTACAACCAGGATTACTTTTTATACTTAGCAACCTCCAATTATATGACTGGCATGGTCTTAGCTTAGGAATATGAATTCCACAACAAACATGTGATTTATTATCTCAGTCACAATCTGCATCCGACCAAAATCATGTACTCACATGTGGAGAAATTGGCCTTGGCAGCCGTTCAAGTTGTTCAACGATTCCGTCATTACATACTATTACGCAAAACAACAGTGATTTTTGATTGTAACCATATGATGTATATTTTAACCAAACAAATTCTAGGGGGAAAATACTCCAAATGGATTGTTATCCTGTAGGAGTTTGATTTGGAATTTAAAAAATCAAAATCAAAGAAATCATTGGTATTCGCTGAACTTATCTGTGAATTTCCAAGTACTGACACAGAAACTGTGGCAGAACATCCGATCATGGATGAATCATTGTTTCTTATCATTACCATCTATCCTTGGTATGGATATATCATCATTTACCTCCAAACCCAAACTTTTCGACTTGAAATTTCATGGTCACAACGACGAAAAATCCATTTCCAGTCTCAGCAATATCATATTTTTGGTGACACACTATATCGTTGTGGTGCGGAATCTGTTTTTTGACGTTGTCTCACTCTTGACAAAGCTGAAAAAGTTTTAAATGACTATCACTCTGGAGCATGTGGCAGTCATATGTCTGGGTATGCCACAGCCCAAAAGATATTGCACACTAGCTATTTTTTCTCGTCCTTATTTAAATATTTTATTTCTGCTATCCAAAAAACGCCACAACTGTCAAATATTTGATAGAAATATGCGTGCACCACCCACTCCTCTTCACCCTATAATTGATGTCAGTCCTTTTGAAAAATGGGTCATTGAATTCATTGCATGTAACCCTCACTCGGCTGGGGGGCATGGGTATATTATTCTCACAGTAGATCATTTTACCAAATGGGCCAAGGCGATGCCTACATTTGCGGAAGATGGAAAAAATGAAGCTACTTTTGTGTTCAATCAAGTGATTTCTTGTTTCGATGTACCCCAAGCGATAATTACTAACCATGGGAGTCATTTTCGAAACATCATGATGATCGAACTAACTGATCAACTTGGCCTCCACCTTGACAGTTCTACACCATATTATCCACAGGCTAATGGTCTGGTTGAAGCTATCAATAAATTTTTACTCACCATGATCAAACAAATCATCGGAATTCATAAATTGAATTGGCATACCGTGCTTTTTTCAGCACTTTGGGCATATCGAACCTCAAGAAAAACATCAACAAGTTTTACCCCTTTTCAACTGGTTTACGGTTTAGAAGCGGTATTACCGATTGAATGTGAGATACCGTCACTTCAAATAGCCATAGAGTTACTACCAACCACTTTTGAAGAGGAGAAATTATTTTTGTACTTAGCTCAATTAGATGAGAATCGACGCACCGTTGCATTAGCTACTGAAACTCATGCGAAATGAATGAAAGCTCAGTATGATAGAAGTGTTACACCTTGTATTTTTTCAGAAGGAGACCTAGTCTTGGTTTATGATCAAGCTAACAACAAGCTAGGGGCTGGGAAATTTGAACCCATGTGGCATGGTCCTTATATTGTCAAGCGACAGCTTGCAAAAGGGGCCTATGAACTAATTGACTTTGACGGGGTATCTTTAGGCAAATCCAGAAATGGGATTTATCTGAAGAGATATTATGCTTGACTCTTGTGTGGAGACTTCCTTGTATTTTAGTTATTTTCATAAGATGGTGTATTGTAGATTAGAGAGTGTGCCTAGTTTAAGTGTGCTTTTACCACTATCCCTGTTTATCTGGATCACTCTTGATTTTGCAGATGCCGATGTCCCTTCAAACATACATTGGTTTTGCTGATGGTGCTTATCGTAGTACATGAAACATTTCTTTCGCAGCTTGGGTTATTTATTCACCCACTAATGAGTTGGTATCTATGCATGGGGTAAGCCTCAGTCAAACGACGAACAATATTGTAGAGTATAGTGCAGTTATTGAGTTATTGTATGAATCCATTTCATTTGGAATTCAAAGTTTTATCATTAGGTTAGATTCTAAACTCATTGTATTACAATTGAATAGAGTATATGCAATTAAAAACCTAGTGTTGTTAAGATTATTTTTGAAAGTTCGTCTCTTGGAATGAGAATTTGATTATATTTAGTATCAACATATTCTGAGAAATTTAAACACATTAGCTGATGTAGTAGCTTCTAGTGTTATAAAATACATTTGCAATAATTAAAGCAGTAGATCAAAATAACATTCAATAACATGTTAAGACAGATAACTAGAAATAGTAGTAATATCATAGCATAAGAGTAGTGTTTTTAAAAAATATTACATCGTCCTCGATCATAGGTTCAAAACGCCTTATGATCGGAAAAAATTGATACAAAAAATGATATAAGTTTACAATATCAATCATCCAGTATCTGTAGTGATGATCATGATAAAACACTACAGCCCGTGCCACCTTGCTCAGAAATCTCCTAAACAGTACCAGAACCCTGATAACATATCTTTGTAAGTGGAGTGGAATGTCATCTATGGTAGTCTCTGGAATATCTAAAGTCAACCACTCCAAATGGATTTCTAGATTGGTAAGGACCTCTGCTGTCTGATCTTGTGGTGATGGTGGTGGTGCAGCTGGCTTCCTGTTAAAAGGACAGAGAGTGGCTGGTCGATGTGGATCCACATCTGCATTTGAAATTTTTGTCATCATTTTTGGACGATTAAAAATAAAATAAATAAATTAGAATTTAGAACATTTCAAAATGATTTTTACCTAACTCATCCCACTGTGTCCCTGGAGGAAGAGACATCTCTCGGTCGTCGCGAAAATCTATCCCAGCATAAGGGAAATCTTCTATCAAGAAGATTTGATTCTCTAGCCAATGGATATATGTTGGGGTAAAATGAACAACCTCGTCGCCTTCACTGTGACGGGCCATCAATGCAACCCATCGAACCATTCGAGGCTCTTTTACTCTACCATGATCAGCTGAAATAAGTTGTGGGGCCAGTAAAGGAATCCTCTCTAGAGAAAATGTAACCACGATCGCTCCATATCCGAAGTTTTTCAACTTCGCGTTTTTTGCTCTAGTCAGTTGGCCTTTGACATTGGCCAAAACTACCTCACACCAATTGAAAATGTGCCTCTAAAGCAGTCAATGGAAGTTTTCATTTGGGATCTTGTAGCGACATGTGGAGCTGTGCTCCCACATAACCTGGGTACAGTAAATGCAACCACTTTAAGCTTAGGAAAAATAATTGTTTTTATGTCAATACGTTTATCCTTGGGGTCTGATTCTTCATTGAAAAATTATTTCTGAAGGCTAGCGATAGACTAGCCACCTGCCCTAGCCCCAAAAAAAGAAAGTGGCTCACCCCTCTTTGATAAACCAGTGAGGAAGTATATATCTTCCAGCTCAATTTCAAGCCAGTAACCTCCAATGATAAAGCATTGTTCCTGTATGTCCCATTTATTAACTAGCTAGGTAAGCAAATCCACTTGAACCCTCATACCCTGAATGGCCCAAAATCTGTACAAACCGCATTCTCTCAGTACATGTAATGTAGGCGGATGTAGCATGGCAGTCTCATCAACTTCTTCATTCTCACGTTCTCTCCACTCAAGCATTGTAAATATCCCGCAATGGACAAATTGAAAGATCAGAAACAATTTGAATGGGAAAATTTGGTTTAAATTGGGAGATTTATTCATTTTATTTTTTCTTATGGCGCCTTTGTACTTTTTGCATAAAAACAAAGCTTGGATCCGCACGTATCTTATGCATAAGGTGCAGGACCACGGAAATTTTCCTTTTGTAAAATTGTCAGGGTCGGCAGGTTTCATGTGTTTTACCTGCGGACCCCTGTGAGTGATTTTTTTAACATATTTTCCTCCCTAAAAATCAATTTAAGCCCTAAATTAAGAAAGTAAATGAACAAAAATGAAGGTAAGGATGATGTGGATTACTTGGAATTGACTTGTTTCAATTCTAACAGGCGAATCTTCCGTAATCTCCTCCTGAACGTTTCTTACCAAAAGCTCTCAATTTTCACTTTGAAATCAAATGGTAAAATTGATTTAGAAAAAATCCTTTTTATAAGATTTTTTGAATAAATAAAATATAATTTTGTTTATTTTTCACTTTGAAAAGTGGTTTTCCAAATTATTTTTTAATCATAAACAGGTACGTTTAATTTTTGAGTTTTTGTGCAGAATATAGGATTTTTCGGGTGAAATGGTCCTTTTGACAAAGGAGTATACTTTTTATCATTTTTTCAAAACTTGGTAAAAATTATGAAAAAGCGAATGAGTACATTTTTATCACTTTTTCGAACTCGTTAAAACTTACAAAAAAAGCGAAACTGTTGAGTATACTTTTATCACTTTTTCGGACTCTTGAAAATTATGAAAAAGCGAAACCCTGGGGTTCTCTTTTAAGCCCTTTTTAGACTCTCTAAAGATGAAAATATTGCCGAGTACTTGAATATTTGAACTCGTTAAAGGAAATGAACAGTCATCCCTTCAATATAAGTTTACCCCTTTTCCGGACTGAAATGGACTATTTACGAAAAAGGTATACGTTGACTAATCATGGTCAATAGAGTTCTCTCCTGTATTATTTTATCCTTTTTCGGGCTTGAAAGACTAAACTTACGAAAAAGTACACCCACGGAGTTTCCTTAAGTTTTTCTTCTGACTCCCTAAAATTGAAAAAAGCCGAGTTTTTCCTATACTAGACTCGTTAAAATTTAACAGTAAAGGACCTGTCAATTACAAATAAGAATGGACCACTCCTTCTTAGGGTTTGATTTTAAACTAAGCTGGACTCATCTGAAGGATGAGCTTATATAACAAGAAAATGTTATCCTCCTCAAGCTTGTCAAAAATAAAGAGGTACTTGCCAGAAATGGTGGGGGAAAAAGAGAGAAAACATATCCGTTTTTCACACTTTGTTTAAAAAGAAGTTTACCATTCTTGAACATGACACTTTTTTTCACACTTCTACCTAGGTTGGGAAAATCCTTTGCCTATCAGTTAATCAAACCATATTGAAAGTCGTCAACTGGTTTTTGGGTATTAGCTTAGGTCAATTTTCACCAAACCATCTGCAGTGTCGTTATATGTTCAAGAGGACAGTTCAAATAAACCATTCATTGCAAACATTTGTCCCCATTCGCGTTGACCATCCCTGAGTCAGTCCTTGCAAAAAATGTCTACAAAACTTGATATAATGGTGTCGTGTCATGGGCTTTCCTACGACGGATCACTTTCTATCGATGAAAACTCATCATCTAGGAAGTTGATCAAGAATCCTTCAGTACCTTGGAATCTGCATGCCTTAATGGCAGGTTTCTCGCCTTCGACGACAGATTGCATCATTGACCTTCGATTGAAAGATTCCATGAAATGCTCGACTTCAGATCATTTATTCACATTTCATGGATTTTTCTGAGTACTTTGAGAGCCATTGTCATTATTGGTGGTTTCTCTCACACTTGTTCACAATTCACATCATTGACTGGTAATCAAGTGGTTTCTATCATGTTCGACTTCGACACAATCAATCGCATGGATAGAATCGTACTAGTTCGGTTAGTGGAAATCAAGACCTTGGATATAGTTTCCACCATCTAGGCTGTGAGGAGTTTTATTATTCATTATGCAGTAGAATATTCATAAACAGATGGCTACGTCCATACTGTGTCTACATTATTGATGTGATAGTAAAATCATTTCTACATCAGAACAAAATTTAGTTAGTGTTTGATCTTAGTATGGGAATGCCTACCTCAGCGATGATGTATATATATATATATATATATATATATTGTATTGAATTTTTTTACAGGAATCTGACTGGGGTGTCCACAAGCTAATCCTCGAAATGATAAAGCACATCACTCTTCGAATGGTATCAGACTTTGCACTTTAGGGGGAAATCTATTATACTAAAATTGTCACCATGACATTTTAATGTTAGCATGGGTTCATCATTACTCATAAAATACTCCCTTAGAAGTCTACAAACATCAAGTTCCTAAAACCAAGCCTTGAAATTGGGAGAAAAGCTTATAAAAGTCATAAAATACTTGTACTGCACGTTATCTTAGTATTACCTGAAGTGCCGCATCTTTTTCTTTTAGAACATGCGGAAACGACCGCACTTTTTCTTCATTTAAGGTGTGGTTCCCTGTAAAAGGTAAAGTGAAGGCGGAAGTAAAATTTGGAAGCCCAGTTGGTTGAATCTGGAAGCTTCTGGAAGAAATTATTCAGTGGAAAGTTCTCTCCTTTCATGTACATTCATCCCTCCATTAAAGGATCCTACCCCTTGGCATGTGGAACTTAATCCCTTGAAAGAGGATTCTATCCCCTCTTATTTGGAGCTGCAACCTCTTCTCTTTTTCTATAAATTGAGGCCATAGTTTGGCCTCAAGAGGAGTTAGGCTTTGTGATTTTTTGAGGAGAATTGATGGAAAAACTTAGATTCTCTTAACTGATTATCATATGGTAATGATTACACACTCATGTGTATGTTAGTCGAGAGAGTGAAAAGGCTTGTCAAAGTAGAGGAAATTCTTGTTCTGGACCCCAGAAGGACCTGCACGACATCAAGGCGAACACGGTTGTAAGGCTCCTTCTTTCATCAAAGATAATACAAATGGATCCTGTTTTCTCAATGAGTTGTTTATTTAAATGGCTTATTTCTTGAATTCCTTGATCATCAAGATAGATTTATGGTTTATGAATTAGTATATATTATGCAGGTGCTTTTGATTCTTTCATGTTTTTTATTACAGCTCCCAAAAGGAGACGTATTCAAAGCAATAGGAAAGAAGACTACAATTAGCACTGGACTACATGTAAGTCCTAAATCCTTCATCATAGATAATTCTAGATCAAATATAATCTAGAGAAATTAGTTTACATATGTCTGTTTGTTTCTAGTTATCGTAAGACACTAGGGAGATTTGTCTTGTCCGCAAGAACAATTTATCCATCCAACAGGAAGAAAAACATTTTATCTTCCTCAGGAAGGTACATCAAAGTTCAGATCTGATTACTGATGGTGGAAAGTGATTAGACACAAGAAGGCTGCAATTATTCACCTGGTGACACCATGATTCAAATAACCTAGCTTTTTAGCATTAATGGCGGCTCCATAACATGTTGACCAGAGTTCCTGCTGAACAATATGACTTGGTTTGTGGAAAACCTTCTATCTCATAAAGCTTTAAATGCGTCCAAGAATCAGTTATCAGGATTTCATCTTGAAGAAGATTTCCTAGAGGCTTTATTTTTCATTTTGAAATCAAGGCAATGTATTCATGAAGCTAAAACATGTTTTATAGAGATAGGTGTTGAAAGATATGAAACTGTTATTAAACTTTTAAATTCTCAAATTCAGTCATACAATTTCCGAGATCCTAAATAATTCTTGGAAAGTCTTCCTTCCCCCACGCAAGAGGAAATTGTACTACCTCTTGACTTACATAGTGAGGATGATTGTGCTTTCAAGTACCAAACTAAAGATGTGGGTTCAAAGTTTTATATTGAGGACACAACTACTCAACTAGTCAATGAAGGCCTAGAAGAAAATATCATACATCATGCTTCTAGTGATCCTGTAGCAGAGTATATGGAGGTTCTTCTTAGCTCAAATTCTCAAACATATACTCTTTATAAGGTTAAGATACATCAACAGTTGCCATTTCATATTATAACTTTGGTTATGAGGATACATAATCAAGTTATACTGCGGATTTTCCTAACAGACAGTCAATTTTCCATTTTTTTCTACAGCTACTTGATAGGCTTAATTGGCATTTTTGTATTACCTAATTTAGCATAAGTTTTAGCAGTATAGGGTAGGTAGCAATGTGCAAATAAGCTCGGTGTTTTGAGCATTTTTTCCAAGCATTTTTTCGAGTTTCAGTTTCATATTGCATTTCAGTTTTCAGTTTAGTGTGTTTTAGAGTTCAGTGTGCAGAAAGGTTTGATTTTAGTTTGATATTTTTAGTCAGAGATGTTTTATAAAAGAATAAGTTACATATTTGGGATCATCCCAATGGATTAGGCTACTAGTCTACGGTGTTCTTGGCACTTCACAGGGAGAGTGCCATCCCTGGATGAAGCCATTGTTAGGGTCCTATAATTTATAGGATCTCAAGGTGATTGATTATTTCATCTCACATCTTTCATATTGTAAATAATATTCCATGATTGTAGATGATTTCCAAATAAGGTTAAAAACTTAGGAAAAATATGCTTGCAAATCCAAATGCAGAATTAGGAGATAGGTTAGTATGTTTTGATTGAGTTAATCACATCATTTAAATGTGATTAAATAATTTGTAATAAGGCTGGGTACTATAGGTGTTAATTCTGTCAAAAAAGGTAAAAAATGGCAAAGAATGGTTTATCCAAGTATTCAGAGACCCATTATAAGTTAAAAATGCTCAAAGGAATTACTTTACAAACCTTTGGAACTCATCCAAATTACCATGTTTCATTGGAAAGGACCCACCTTACCTTTTTTCATCGCCCAAATCCCAAAATAATTTATATTGTCGTCTCCTACAAACATTTCAGAAATGCAATATATGATGGAGTGGGACCCATTCACCTGCTACGCTTCCTTTTTCATTTCATTTCCCTTGAAAATATTAAAACCTTACCTTTTTCTGCTATATCATTCTACTTTACCTTTCATCATTACACCATTGTTTTACCCTCCGATTTCTCCGATTGCGATTAAAGTGGGACATCCCTCCACACCACCCTTTCCCCACGATCCATCACATTTCACAAATGATAACATGTCACATCACAACTAAAACTTAAAACTTGCGATCGATGATTTGCGATATATCGCATCACAAATTTTTCAACTTACCCTTTGGAAGCACCCGCAATATATTTTTTTTAACTTGTGATGCGGCGGTTGGCCCCACCACAGCAGCTCCGTCCCCTCACTTCAGGTTGTTTGCAATACATAACACATATCATATGGAACATTATAAAATTTTCCTTATAACATAAAAAATTCAGTGATTTATAAACTTCGCCAATTGCAGTGGGCTCTGTTTCTCCCTGACACAACATCCTCCAATCAACACAAATAGCACTTTGCGGTTTTAAGCATTTACTGTATTTCCCAAATGCTAAATTGTGCAATGTACGATGTGGGTGGGTCCCTCTCCCTGTACTTCGCAAGTTTTATAATTTTATGCCCACTGCGTATAACAAAATGCTAAGATCTACGATTTGCGATGTTGTCGGTCCCATTTTCCCTTGTCACGTCACTTACCTCCTCCCTGCACTTTGGACTTCAAATTTTTTAGTGTTTACCTCCTCTACACTTATAAATAAAACTTAAAAGTTGCAATCTGTGGGCTGCGGTACGGTCCCACATTCCCTCCACGTCACCTCCCACTTTGCATCGCATCGTCGATTACATTCTTCATAAAATTAAACTATAAATATTGTGAAGTGCGCAGGTGTGATGCGTCTCCAAGATGAAGTCTATAATATTTCAAGTCTGAGCATGTGAGTTTTTTTACATTTTTTTGTTTAGAAAAAAGGGTTAATCACGGAAAAAAGGATTCGGGTGGTACAAAGACATAAAGGTCGAGTCGTGCAACAAATGGCATTCAACACTCCATTCATACAATAGTTCATCCTCCAGCACATCATCCAGTTTTCCAGCATATCAATAAATAGTGGTCCACGTCCTAAACTATCCCAGTAAATCAACTTGCTTCACACAACACATTCCACCGAGCTATAATTTTGTAATAAGTTAGAGCTTTAATTAAAATTTAATTCTAAAAATACCAGTCTGTTAGAGACTGTATTATAGGAATTTTTGTTGTAAACTTTGTATAAATACTCCAGTTTTGGAAGTATTAAGTGGGATTCGATTGATTGAGATCATAAATATTTATGTATTTTGGAGTATTGTAAGCTTTTCCAAATCACTGGAGCATCAATAATAATCAGACCATTCACAGGATTCTTGTGGCTTAAATACCGGTGATGTTTTTCTTATGTTCTTATGTTTCACTGTAATCTTTTGAATTCCAATTGTAAAGTAGAAAGCATGATGAATAGGATTTACTTTTGAATACCGTATTGTGGCTGAGTTTATAATCATAATGTTTTCCACTGAAGGTAAAACTAAAGAATTCTTAATTGTTCTTTAGTTATGCTAAATTTCTTCAAATTTTTGTCATAAATCCATTTATAAATTTGAAAGATCCAGTAAATACTCCTAGCTTTCCTTGTGTTTACTCTGTGAAAAGTTGATGCAACCATACAATTACATTTTTACTCCATTTCCCAATAGACATTAATCAATTGAATGCAATCAATTTTACAAAATCCCAAACAAAACTCAAAACCCCAAGTACTATCATAACTAGCCTAAACACCTATTCAAACAAAGTTAAATCTTATAGAGACTGACCTCTCTGAAACTGGCATGGCTACATCCTAGTTTCCAAAGTTGGTTTGACGTTGTCTCTGGGATTCTGTCTTTAGCCTACGAAATTACATAATGCTAACATAGTGGCGACCATACTAGGGAAGAAAAACCTTTTATCTTCCTCAGGAAAGTACATCAAAGTTCAGATCTGATTACTGATGGTGGACAGTGATCAGACACGAGAAGGCTGCAATTATTCACCTAATGAATCCATGATTCAAAGAACCCAACTTTTGAGCATTAATGGTGACTCCACAACATGTTGACCAAAGTTCCTGCTAAACAAGATGACAAGTATTGTGGCAAACCTTCTATCTCATAAAGCTTTAAATGCATTCAAGAGTCAGTTATCAAGATTTCAGCTTAATGAAGATTTCCTAGAGGCTGTCTTTTGCATTTTGAAATCAAGGCAATGTATTCCTGAAGCTAAAACATGTTTTCTGGAGATATTTGTTGAAATATATGAAACTGTTATTGAAATTTTAAATTCTCAAATTCAGTCATACAATTTATGAGATCCTAAAGAATTCTTGGAAAGTTTTCCTTCCCCTAGGCAAGAGGAAATTGTACTACCTCTTGAATTACATAGTGAGGATGATTGTGATTTCAAGTACTAAACTAAAGATGTGGGCTCAAGGTTTTATATTGAGGACACAATTACTCAACTACTCATTGAACGCCTAGAAGAAAATATCATACATCATGCTTTTAGTGATCCTATATCAAAGTATATGAAGGTTATTCTGAGCTCAAACTCTCAAACATTTACTCTTTATAAGGTTCAGATACATCATCAGTTTCCAATTCATATTATAACTTTGGCTATGAGGACACAAAATCATGTTATACTGCTGATTTTCTTAATATACAGTCAATTTTTCCTTTTGCTTTTGCAGCTATTTGACTGGCTTCATTGCATTTTTGTATTACCTAATTCAACATAAGTTTCAGTAGTATAGGGTAGGTAAAAGTGTGCAAATAAGCTCAATGTTTTGAGTATTTTTTCCAAGAATTATTTCGAGTTTCAATTTCAGATTGCATTTCAGTTTTCAATTCAGCGTGTTTCAGAGTTCAGTGTGCAGAAAGGTTTGATTTCAGTTTGAGATTGTCAGTCAGAGAGGTTTTATAGGAGAACAAGTTGCAGATCTGGGATCAACCCAATTGATCAGGCTACTTGTCTACGGTGTTCTTGGCACTTCAGAGGAAGAGTGCCATCCCCGGATGAAGCCACTGTTAGGGTCCTATAACTTATAGGATCTCAATGTGATTGATTATTTCATCTCACATCTTTCATATTGTAAATAATATTCCATGATTGTAAATGATTTCCAAATAAGGTTAAAACCTTAGGAGAAATATGCTTGCACATCCAAATGTAGCATTAGGAGATAATTTAGTATGTTTTGATTGAGTTAATCACATCATTTAAATGTGATTAAATAATTTGTAATAAGGCTGGGTACTACAGGTGTTAATTCTGTCAAAAAAGGTCAAAAATGGCAAAGAATGGTTTATCCAAGGTTCAAACACCCATTATAAGTTAAAAATGCTCAACGGAATTACTTTACAAACCTTTGGAACTCATCTACATTACCATGTTTCATTGGCAAGGACACACCTTACCTTTTTGCATCGCCCAAATCCCAAAATAATTTATATTGCAGTCTCCTACAAACTTTTCAGAAATGCAATATACAATGGAGCAGGACCCATTCACCCACTACACTTCCTTTTTTATTTCATTTCCCTTGAAAATCATAAAACCTTACATTTTTCCATTATATCATTCTACTTTGCCTTTCATCATTACACCAATTTTTTACCCTCTGATTTCTCCAATTGCGATTAAAGTGGGAGATCCCTCCACGTCACCCTTTCCTCACAATCCATTGCATTTCGCAGATGATAAAATTTCACATCACAACTAAAACTTAAAACCCGCAATCGCCAATTTGCAATATATCACATCATATATTTTTCAACTTAACATTTGGAAGCACCCGCAATGCATTTTTTTTAACTTGCGATGTGGCAGTTGGCCCCACCATTGTAGCTCCGCCCCTTCACTTCAGGTCGTTTGCAATACATAACAGATATCATATGAAACATTACAAACTTTACCTTACTGCATAAAAAATTCACTGATTTAGAAACTCCGCTGATTTCAGTGGCCTCCATTTCTCCATGACACATCATCCTCCAATCAATGCAAATCGCACTTTGCGGTTTTAAGCGTTTACTGTATTTCCCAAAAGCTAAATTTTGCAATGTGCGATGCAGGTGGGTCCCTCTCTGTGCACTTCACAAGTTTTAGAAGTTTACCCCCACTTGTTATAAAAAAAAATGCTAAGATCTACAATTTGTAATATCGTGGGTCACATTTTCCCCTGCCACGTCACTTACCTCCTCCCCACGCTTCGCACTGCGCATTTTTTAGTGTTTACCTCCTTTGCGCTTATAATTAAAACTTAAAAGTTGCGATCTACGGGTTGCGCTGCTGTCCCTTCTGCCCTCCATGTCACCTCCCACTTCGCATCGCATTACAAACTACATTCTCTATAAACTTAAACTGTAAATATTCTGAAGTACGTGGATGCGATGCGTCTCCAAGATGAAGTCTATAATATTTCAAGTACGGGTATGTGAGTTTTTTTACACTGTTTTTTTCAGAAATGGGGTTAATCATGGAAAAATGGATTCGGGTGGTAAAAATATTGAAAGGTCGAGTTGGGCAGCAAAGGGCATTCAACACTCCGTTCTTACAAAAATTCATCCACCAGCACATCGTTCAGTTTGCCAGCATATCAGTAAATTGTGGTACACGTCCAAAATTGTCCCACTACATCAGCACTTGCTTCGCACATCGCATTCTACCGAGCTATAATTTTGTAAAAAGTTAGAGTGTTAATTAAAATTTAAGTCTAAAAATACTAGTTTGTTAGAGACTGTATTATCGGAATTATTGTTGTAAAATTTGTATAAATACTCTAGTTTTGGAAGTATTAAGTGGGATTCGATTGATTGAGATCATAAATATTTCTGTATTTTGGAGTACTGTAATATTTCCAAAACACTGGAGCATCAATAATAATCAAAACATTCATAGGATTCTTGTGGCTTAAATACTGGTGATGTTTTTCTTCTGTTCTTATGTTTCATTGTCATCTTTCATTGTAATCATTTGAATTCAAATTGTAAAGAAGAAAGCGTGATGAATAGGATTTAATTTTGAGAACCTTATTCTGGTTGCGTTTACAATCATAATGTTTTCCACTAAAGGCCAAACTAAAGAATTGTTGGAAATGTTGTCATTGATGGCAAAGGAATTGGAAACGAAGGAGGATTCTTCTGGTCAAATCATCTGAGGAATTATCTTAGTGTCATTGTGCATATGTGGTTTAACTATGTGTGGAGAGTACCAAATTCACTATTCGAACCATTCATGAGAATATGGGTTTAACTCCTGTGGAAAGGCTAGATCACATGTGATCTGTGTGGAGGATTCTTCTGGTCGAATCATCTGAGGAATTGTCTCAGTGTCATTGTGCATCTATGGTTTAACTCTGTGTGGAGAGTACCAAATTCGCTATTCGAACCATTCATGAGAATATGGGTTTAACTCTTGTGGAAAGGCTGGATCACATGTGATCTGTGTGGAGGATTGTTAGAGTATCCCGGTGATTGATCATGTCCATCTGGATCGATTGAAGTTATTATTCAACTTGTGAGCACTTTAAAACATAGACGCAAGGGTTATGTATGCCGGAGCTATGCGTCAGAGTAGATGGATTAAAGGAATGCCGAGGAACGAGGCTGTAATATGAAGAAACACCGTGATTGCGCGAAGAGGAGAACCTCTTCCAATAGAACAGACGGAACTTGGAAGGAAAGAGGTGGAACATAAAAAAAGGAAGCGCGATGGAACCCTGCGTGGAAGAGTGGAACCATGACCAAGTGAATAGTGAAGGCGGTTTACAGTTTTCATCGCACCAACTTTCGGTGATAGGCGTTATTTCCTGGTTGGGGAGCGATTCCATAGAAACATTGACGCGTGGCGAGGTGGACCCACGGAAAACTTCTTGTCACTGTGCACCATCGCACATTATTGTTCGACCCAAGATGTCCAACGATATTGCTATGCGTCGTTGATCTCAAGGGAAGCCATCAGACGGTGGTCATTTGATAAAGTTGCGCGGAAACTAACCACAGTACAGCGGGCCATCGCACGTTATAGTTTGACCTAGGATGCCCAGCGATATCGTTGAGCACTGTTGATCTGGGAAGGGGTCATCGGACGGTCATCATTTGTTGAAAGTGCGCGAAGATTAACACAGGTACGGCAGGCCATCGCACGTTAACGTTCGGCATTGGAGGTCGAGCAATATGCATATACACCGTTGATCTGGAAGCTTGCTAATCTAACGGTGATCGGACGCTGGACTTGCGCGAAATTTACTTATGGTACCATGCGCATATTTGATTGGCTATTAACTATATTTGTGGGCCGGGGGTCAAATGTTTATCATATTGTTTGAAAGCATTAAAATGCGAAAGGTTAACCTTAATCCTAAAGTTAAGTTCAAAAGCATTAAATTAATTATGTAATTACCAAGATCAATAGAATAGTGTGAGTTATGGAGACCCCGCTGGATTATCTATTTTGACCCCGTCTACGAATACCATTAGCAATTGAATGGTTTTGACCCAAGGTTTTAATAAAGGTGAAAACTATATAAGGTGATGAGAATTATGAAGAAGGGTAGAGGAGGTGACAGGGTTGATAATAAACGAATCTCTTTTAGAGATATCTGAAGAAACTTTGATATATCTAAATCTATGGTGCATCTGTGAATATGATGATCAAGATCTCTAGATCAGATGATGTTTAATTCCTAGTTTAATCGACTGACGAAATCATGAAGAACGTATGCATTGTAAGGGTTAAAAAATGAATAAATTTCTTTGAGAAATATCTGTATGGGCGAACTCTGTTCTTAAATTATAAAGCTGAAACTACGATGCACCCATGGATGTAATGATATGACGATGATGAATCTCTAGTTTTGAACAACGGACGAAATCATGAAGAACTGGTGCGAGTGTACTGAATGAATAAATCTGGTGGATCCAGTCTGAAAATTGATGAAACGTGGTCCGCAGGGGTGCTGAGGGTCGAAGCCTTCAGTGAGGGGGGGTTGTAGCTCCTTTCCAGTGGTAGCTGGTAAATGAGAACAGGGGGTTGTAGCTCCCTTCTAGGAAAGGCTGGTAAACAAAAGAAGGCAGTAGCCTTCTGCAGGTGGGTGCCTACGTGCTGGTATAAGTCTGCGCCAACATAAAAATGTAAAAGTTCTCTTTATAATAAATATTGAAGTCTGAGATAACAGTAGTGGTGGTTTTCTCCCAAATTGGGTTTCCACCTTAAATCCTAGTGTTCATATGTGTTTCTTATTGGTTTGTTATGTTATTTATGTTCATGCCTACTGCTTATCTGATGAATAAATGATGCAATGATCTAAGTAAAGACATAATAAGATCTCTGGACATACAATTTGGATGCAGTAATGTAACATATGGTTTTAAGAGAAAGGAAAAAAAAAAATTGATAGTCAGCTCTAAATACTGATTCACCCCCCGCCCCTCTTAGTATTTTTCCAACAATTGGTATCAGAGCAGGTCCTTCTAAAAAATCTTAGCCGCTAGAAGGAAGATCAAGCAAGATGAGCAATCAAGATGAAGCAACATCTATCAGGCCTTCTCTCTTTAACGGAAACAATTTAATCTTTTGGAAAACAAGGATGAGATCCTATCTTCAGTCTCTGGGAGCAGAGGTATGGGCAATTGTTGAAGGAGGATATCAATATCCAGCTGCAGTACCAATAGTTCCGACGGAAACAAAGAATTATGAAACAAATGAAAAGGTGGTCAATGCTCTATTAGGAAGTATAACTGAATCAGAAATTGTAAAAGTCATGCAGCTAAATACAACAAAGGAAATTTCAGACAAAACCATTCTAAGTTATGAAGGTGATGCAAAGGTAAAAAGTGCTAAACTCCAAACTCTCAGAATTCAATATGAGAATCTAAAAATGGATAATGAGGAGAGCATTGCCAATTTATTTTTATGTCTTGATGATATTTTAAATTGTATGAGAAATCTGGGAGAAACAATAACCGAATCTACTTTGGTTGAGAAAGTCTTAAGATCACTAACGACAAAATTTGAGTCAAAAGTTTCTGCTCTTGAAGAAAAGCAGGATCTTCAAAGTCTTACTGTGGTGCAACTTCATGGCATACTAACTGCATATGAAATGAGAAGAGGAGGACCATCTGAAGTCAAAGAAGCAGTCTTTAGAACTTCTACAAAAGGGAAGGAAGTACAAAAAACATAAGGATCAGGATATATCTCAGAAGAAGATGAGATAAGCTTTGTAAAGAAACTTCAACTTGGCACAGGACGGTTAAGAGGTAAGCTTCCTTTCAAATGTTTTGATTGTGGAAGAGTTGGTCATTATACTGCTAAGTGTCCTAAAAAAGAAACACCTGCAAAAGGGAAGGAAGTAGCAATAAGGAATAAGAATCGGTTTAACACTAGAAAAAGTTACTATACTCATGAAGACAGTGATGGGTTATCTGATAGTGAGGAAGAATGTGAACAAGATCTTAGACTTCTCATGGCATTTGGAAAATGAATCTAGAGAAGAAAAGGATACTGTGATGCTCTGTAATACTCGTGATTTTCTTGATGAAAACAAGTTAATCTCAAAATTTTCTTATAAGAGAGTAAAATAACTATAGAAACTCAAAAATCAGCTTGAAGAAAAAGAGAAACACAATGAGAAAAATTAGTGTGTGAATTAGTAAGTCTAAGAAATAACTTAAGTAAAGACTCAATCTTAGGATTTACAAAGGATCCGAAACCTTAGATGAGATTATCAAGGTACAATGTTCTCCTCTTATAAAGACAGTATTGGATATATCTGAGAATCTTCTCAGGCTTCAGCACCAAATTATCTAAAAGCAGTTACAGCTGGTTTGCAACATGCTACCACTCAGCAAGGGAATAAAGAATCTTTATAGGTAAAGCATGATCATCTCAATTCAAAGAACATTAACAGGAATGTATTTCAAAGAAACACCAATCAACAGGTAAATTCATGGAGAAGATTTTATGATTGCAGAAATTTCTTCTTCAATGGACAATGTTTCTCATGTCACATTTTTGGTCATAAAGCTGTTCAATGTGTAGCATATAAAACTATCATGACAAGAGAATCAAGAAGGAAAAGGATTGATATTGAAACAAATAATAACACCTATAACAACTTTTCTCCTCTTCAAAATGAATTTGAATGTGTTTATTGCAATAACTTTGGCCATGAAGAATCTGAATGTAGGAGCAAAGTTCAGCCAAAAGAACATGTTCCTTCAAGCTCCAAAGTATGGAAAAAGAAGGAATTACAGGTTGAAAATTTTGGCATAGCTTTATTTGCAGAAGATGAAGAAAACCAATGGTACATTGATAGTGGATGCTCAAGACACATGATAGGTGACAAAAACAAACTTCTAGCATATAGTGCTTTAGAAAAGGAAAAGAATGTTACATTTGGAAATGATACTCCTGCGGTCATTAAAGGAAAAGGGTTTGTTTTTCTAAAAGAAAAGGTGAAAGCTAATGAATTTATGTATGTGGATGGATTAAAGCATAACTTGTTAAGTGTAAGTCAAATGTGTGATCAAGGAACTAAAGTTGTATTTATTTCAAAAGAATGTGTGGTACGTGATCTTGATACAGGTAAAGCAATTATAAAAGGAAAAAGAACTCCAAGCAACCTGTATGTATTGAAGAAATGCAAATAACAATGTTACTTGAGTAAATCTTCAGAAAATTGGCTATAGCATAGAAGGTTGGGGCACCTAAGCTTCTCTCAAATCAAAAAATCAAGCAGACTTAAAGTTGTTCATGATCTTCCCAATATTACTCTACCTGAAAATATCATATGCAAATCTTGCCAATTTGGTAAGCAAACCAGAGTACAATTTAATGCCGAGGAAGGATCATCAAGTAAGCCTCTTAAACTCATTCATACCTACATATGTGGACCTATGAGGAAAACTACAACGTGGTGAAGAATACTATATCTTATTCATTTATGATTTCTTCTAGCATCAAGATTAATGCGAAACACCAAAAGGAAGCATTTGAGAAATTCGATCTTCAAAGCACTGGTGGAGAATGAATTGGATCTAAAAATCAAGTGTCTTAGATCTGATCGAGGAGGAGAATATACATCAAATGAATTCCTTGAATTTTGTGAACAACATGGCATAAAAAGACAGTTCTCTGTAGCTGGCACTCCACAACAAATTGGCGTAGCAGAAAGAATGAATAGAACATTTCAACAAATGGCTAGAGCTATGCTTGATGATTCTAGAACACCTGACACTTTCTGGGGAGAAGCGGCACATACAACAGTAAACATTCTCAACAAGGAACATGTTCGGGTAAATAGTGACAAAACTCCATATGAACTCTGGTATGGTAATTCTCCCTCTGTGAAGCATTTTAGAATTTTTGGTTAAATGCTTTATCAAGAATAATGATGAAAAACTTGGCAAGTTTGAACCCAAAGATGAAGGAATATTTCTCAAGTTACTCCTTTCCAGGAGTAGTGTACATAAATTTTACAATAAAAGACTGAAGAATGTTGAATGTATTGATGTTGTTATTGATGAGTCTCCTACAGCTCTAAAAGAAGAAAAGAAAACAACAGATGAAGATGATGATGACACATATCCTTCTACATCAAATAGTAATGATACAAATAGTGAACCCATTGAAGAACCCAAAGATAATTTGTCTGAAAAGGCTCCATCTAGATATGTTCAAAAGAATCATCCAGAATCTCAAATCTTGGGAGAAAAGGGATCAGGTGTAAAAAAAAGAAGGACTCTTGTGGGGTCTTCTAGAAATCTGGCATTTATGTCCACTATTGAACCACACAATGTCACTCAAGCCTGCAAAGATGATTGTTGGATTCAAGCCATGAATGAAGAGCTTGATCAAATTTAGAAGAATCACACTTGGGAATTAGTACCAAGACCTCATGACAAAAATGTCATTGGAACTAAATGGGTATTCAAAAACAAGTTAAATGAGAATGGGGATGTTATAAGAAATAAAGCCAAACTTGTTTGCAAAGGGTATGCTCAACAAGAAGGTATAGACTTTGAAGAAAATTTTTCTCCTGTAGCCAGAATTGAAGCCATAAGAATGTTTCTTGCATTTTCAAGCTTCCAACAAATCAAAGTTTATCGAATGGATGTTAAATCTGCTTTTCTAAATGGTGATCTAGAAGAAGAAGTTTATATAGAACAACCAGAAGGATTCATTTTGGGAAATGATGAAATCTGCTTCAGAGATGAAAAAAAATTATAGGTATTCAAATGCTTCCAAGTAGAAGATACTACCTATCTTAGCTATCTTCATCAACAAGGATTTTCAAAAGGGTCCTCATAAAGAATTGGTATACAAAACTGAAAACTGAAACATGTCTGTTTATTGTGGTTGTATATGTTGATGATATCATTTTGGAAGTAATGAAGAGTCTATGAGTCGAAATTGACTGATATGCAACAAGAATTTGAAATGTCTTTACTTGTAATCCACATTCTTTCTTTTCTTGGATTGAATACAGCCAGATACATATTCTTATCACAGAAAATACCTCAAGCAAACTAAAATAGTTTTATGTAGTAGACCATCTGACTCATATACACCAATGATACAACCGATGTAATTCAAGCCGACATGATCTCCATTGAATCAACCATATGTGATCATAGCAGGTGCTTTCCATTTATCTCACTGGGATAATCCAGACATCATGCATGCAGTTGGGATTGCTGGAAGATTCCAAGCTAATCCAAAGGAGTCTCGTCTTCAAGCTGTGAAAAGAATATTCAAATATCTACAAGGAACTCAATACTTTGGACTATGGTATCCAAAGAATGTTGATCTTACTCTTCATGCATACACTGATGCAAATTGGGCTGGAAGTGTTGATGATTGGAAAAGCACTAGTGGTGGTGCTTTCTATATGGGGCCCCGGTTAGTATCTTGGTTTAGCAAGAAGCAAAGCTCTATTTCCTTATCCACAGCAGAAGAAGAATATGTGGCTTCCGCATCATGTTGCACTCAACTTCTTTGGATGATGCAAACCTTACAAGACTTTCAAATCAAATGTTCACCTCCTATCTCCATTATGTGTGATAATAGAAGTGCCATCAGTATCTCAAAGAATCATGTTATGCATTCCAAGACCAAGCACATTCCCATCAAATATCACTTCTTACGTGAACAAATGCTTGAACAAAAAGTGAAATTGGAGTATGTTTCCTCCAAAGAAGAAGTTGCTGATATATTTACCAAACCTCTACCCAGGGAAGCGTTCGAATATCTCAGAAAAAAACTGGGAGTAGTATCTGCCATGCAGAGGATCAGGTCTACTTAAATACAGAAGATTAAATTGGTTGTGAGGTGCTGTTAGGCATCTCTAAATGCAAAGTCTAAGGGGGAGCATTGGTCATATGAAAAGGATGCATGGTTGGAATTCTAATTATGTTAGAAGATGCTGCATGATCTCAGCGGGAGTATGGTATTATCGGTACATAGGATCTTGGTATTATTGGCCCCACAATATGTATGGCACTATCTGTGCCCCCGAAGTACCATAATTCCGATTAGCTCTGCTTAACCCTTTACCATTGATGTCAAAGGGGGAAGAAAAGAAAATAATGGGGGAAACAGAGGCAGAGTGTTGCCATCAATGCCAAAGGGGGAGATTTTTGGAAATGTTGTCATTGATGGCAAAGGAATTGGCAACGAAGGAGAATTCTTCTGGTCGAATCATATGAGGAATTGTCTCAGTGTCATTGTGCATCTGTAGTTTAACTCTATGTGGAGAGTACCAAATTCGCTATTCAAACTATTCATGAGAATATGGGTTTAACTCCTGTGGAAAGGCTGGATCACATGTGATCTGTGTGGAGGATTCTTCTGGTCGAATCATCTGAGGAATTGTCTCAGTGTCATTGTGCATTTGTGGTTTAACTCTGTGTGGAGAGTACCAAATTCACTATTCGAACCATTCATGAGAATATGGGTTTAACTCCTGTGGAAAGGCTGGATCACATGTGATCTGTGTGGAGGATTGTTAGAGTATCCTGGTGATTGATCATGTCTGTCTGGATCGATTGAAGTTATTATTCAATGCTTGTGAGCACTGTAAAACATAGCCGCAAGGGTTATGTATGGCGGAGCTATGTGTCAGAGTAGATGGATTAAAGGAACGCTGAGGAACGAGGCTGTAATATGAAGAAATGTCGTGACTGCGCAAAGAGGAGAACCTCTTCCAATAGAACAGACAGAACCTGGAAGGAAAGAGGTGAAACATAACAAAAGGAAGTGCGACGGAACCTTGCGTGGAAGAGCGGAACCATGACTGAGTGAATAGTGAAGGCGGTTTACAGTTTTCATCACACCACCTTTCGGTGATGGGCAGTATTTCCTAGTTGGGGAGCGATTCCATAGAAATGTTGACGCATGGCGAGGTGAACCCATGGAAAATCACTTGTCACTGTGCACCATCGCATGTTATCGTTCGACCCAGGATGTCCAGCGATATTGCTATGCGCCGTTGATCTCAAGGGAAGCCATTGGACGGTGGTCATTTGATAAAGTTGCGTGGAAACTAACCACAGTACGACGGGCCTTTGTGCATTATAGTTCGACCCAGGATGCCCAGTGATATCGTTGAGCACCATTGATCTAGGAAGGGGTCATCGGACAGTCATAATTTGTTGAAAGTGTGTGAAGATTAACACAGATACGGGAGGCCATCGCACGTTAACGTTCGACATCGGAGGTCAAGCGATATGCATATACACCGTTGATCTGGAAGCTTGCTAATCTAATGGTGATTGGATGCTAGACTTGCATGAAGTTTACTTATGTTACCATGCGCATATTTTATTGGCTATTGACTATATTTGTGGGCCCGGGGTCAAAGGTTTATCATATTGTTTGAAAGCGTTAAAATGCGAAAGGTTAACCTTAATCCTAAAGTTAAGTTCAAAAGCCTTAAATTAATTATTTAATTACCAAGATAAATAGAACAGTGTGAGTTATGGAGACCTCGTTGGATTATCTATTTTGACCCCGTCCACGAATACCATTAGCAATTGAATGGTTTTGACCCAAGGTTTTAATAAAGGCGAAAACTATATAAGGTGATGAGAATTATGAAGAAGGGTAGAGGAGGTGACAGGGTTGATAATAAACGAATCTCTTTTAGAGATATCTGAAGAAACTCTGATATATCTGAATCTATGGTGCATCTATGAATATGATGATCAAGATCTCTAGATCAGATGATGGTTAATTCCTGGTTTAATCGACTGACGAAATCATGAAGAACGTATGCATTGTAAGGGTTAAAAAATAAATAAATTTCTTTGAGAAATATCTGTATGGGCGAACTCTGTTCTTAACTGATAAATCTGAAACTACGATGCACCCATGGATGTAATGATCTGACGATGATGAATCTATGGTTTTGAAAGACGAACGAAATCATGAAGAACTAGTGTGAGTGTACTGAATGAATAAATCTGGTGGATCCAGTCTGAAAATTGATGAAACATGGTCCACAGGGGTGCTAAGGGTTGAAGCCTTCAGTGAGGGGGGGTGACGCAGGCAACCTGCATTTCCCAGAATCTTTGAAACTCTGTCATATAAGAATGTTCTCAGCATTTACACAAATCAAATTACTCAATCACTGGCATTTTCAAAACCATTTCATAAGCATCAAATTGTCAATCAGCTCATTATTCAAATGTTTCATAAAACCCATACCAATGTCTTAATTCCCTTGTTCATTTAACCACCATACATATAAGCTTTCAATTAGAATGCCTCTGCAATAATTTCCCAAGTAAAACCTCCCATAAATCAAACCCATGCTTCAAATGGTAAAACGCAATAATGCTCATTCTTCACTTCCATTTCAATAACTCATTCTCATATGCAGAATATTTATCTTCTATGTATAACAGCATGCAAATTTCCACTTTCCCAAATTATAAGCTCATAATGCGCCCATGCAACCTGGTAAATTCACACTTTACACATCTATTATGCATTCTGATGAGTTTTGGATATAACTTCACACTGCTACCATTATTTAAAACAATAATTGACACAGCATTAATCTTGAACCAAGCATTTGGATTCCTCATTCGGTCTTCTCATCGTACTTCCTCCACGCATTAGAGCCAACGCTATATACATTTAATTATATACTTGACCACAGGTTTATATTACAATTGAATCACCAAATGACCATTCTGCACCTGAAACTTTGCTGTTAAACCAATCAACATTCTATGATTAAATTCAACACAACAATTCAATGTATCTTACCCGTTCATTGGCTGACGCTTATCCACTAACAATTCCGACAAACTTCAATAACACAGAGTTTGAAGAGATCTCTGCGCTCTCAATTCAACTCAGTTTCCGAAACTCGCCTTCCAGTTTGCTATAGTTATTCTTCATATAACTTGATTCTGCATCCTTTGAACAGCTCCGCCCTTTCTGCATTCTCCTTTCAAAAAGACTCATTAATTCTTAATGAAACAAGCTCTTCTATTTCTAATGAAACACTCGCACATGTAATTCAACAAGGAAATCATTATGACATTCTGCTCGGTCTCCTGGCTCCATAAACCTGTGAGTAAATTCTGCCCAATTTTCATCAATTAAACAATACAGAGTATGGGGATTTAAAAACTAGATTATATCAAAGTTTCCGCTGCAACATTTGCCACCGATTCAATTTTACCTCTGCGCCTTTAACACAGTACCTCACGATTTAAAATTCCATTTGCGCTCTACCTCTTTACACACATTAAAATCGTTTAAATGAGAATGGAATGCAATTTGGCTGTACCAATTGTGTTTGAAACACAATTTCTGAAGTTAAATGTCAGCGTTCTTCTACTCAGCTGAACAACGCTTCTCTCCTTGTACGATTTGCGGAAACAAATCTGTGCGCTTCAACATTTGCAATGGTTGCCTTGCTTCTGGGTTGTAACCATCGTTCCGCCTTTAAATTTCTGGACTCTGCCTATGGCATATCATTTCACTGTTTTATTTACAATCATAACATGAATTCAATTAAACAATGTATCAAATAAATTCTGCGCCCTCTTTCTAGATCTTCTGGTCTCAGATTTATCACACAACTATAAGAATTCAACCCAGATTTGTGTTTGCTGAATTGATCTCAATAAATTTTTCTGGCCAGATATTTCAATTCAGTGGCCCTTTACAATTGCTGAAGGCTTACAGCCTTGCTGTTCAAGCCTACTCTCAATCTCACACTCTCTCACAATCTCAATGTCCTTTTCTCTCAAAACCCCTCCTATTTATACAATTTTAAAAATCATTTAATTAAATGTTCAATCCCTTCAATTCCTCAGAAAACCCCTAAATCTCTCAACATCCCTAAAGGATAGATCTTTATCCCTAAAATCCTTCAACTAATTAAATTCCCTCATATCCTTTTATTAATAAAAAGATATTTACAAAAATCCTCACCTTCTCCTATTTTATTCAAATTAATTGATAAAATATTAAAAATCATCACACCCCCTTTTAACATATTTACAAAATAAAAAAAAGAAATGCCCCCGATGCTCCCGCAGACGGGGTTGGGGCTCCTTCCAAAGGTAGTCAAACGAGAATGTAAGCTGTAGCTCCCTTCCAGAAGAGGCTGGTAAACGAGGAAGGCAGGCCTTCGGTGGGGTGCCTCGCGTGCCGGTATAAGTCTCGTGCGCGCATAAAATAAAAGTTTTCATACAAATGACAGTTCCAGGATAACAAAGAAGCCGGTGGTTTTCTCCCGACTTGGGTTTCCACCTAAAAATCCTAGTGTTCATATGTGATGCTTATTGGTTTGTTCCCGTTATTTCGTGCTCATGTCACCATTCAGCATGAATAAATGAGTGCAATACCTGGGCAAAGACATAATAAGATCTCCGGGACACATGTTGGATGCGTAATGTAACATATGGTTTTGGAGAAAGGAAAAAAAGATAATGTTTCCCAGCTTATTAATTCATCCCCCCCCCCCTCTTAGTATTTTTCCAACACGAATTCCTAATTTCTCTTTAGTTTTTCTGAATTTATTCATATTTCTATCATAAATCCATTTAAAAATTTGAAAGATCTAGTAAATACTCCTAGCTTTCCGTGTGTTTACTCTGTGAAAAGTTGATGCAACCATCTAGTTATATTTTGACTCCATTGTCCAATAGACATTAATCAATTGACAAAACCTCAATTACTATCATAACTAGCCTAAAAAATCATTCAAACAAAGTTAAATCTTATAGAGAGAGCCCTCTCTGAAACTGGCATGGCTAGATCCCAATTTCCAAAGTTGGTTTAATGTTGTCTCTCGGATTATGTCTTCAGCCTGCAGAATTAGAAAATGCGAACATAGTGGCCCACCATACGTGGGAAGAAAAACATTTTATATTCCTCAGGAAAGTACATCAAAGTTCAGATCTGATTACTGATGGTGGATAGTGATCAAACACAAGAAGGCTGCAATTATTCACCTGGTGACTCCATGATTCAAAGAACCCATATTTTGAGCAGTAAGGGTGACTCCACAACATGTTGACCAGAGTTCCTACTGAAGAAGATGAGAAGGTTTGTGGAAAACCTTCTATGTCATAAAGCTTTAAATGCATTCAGGAATCAGTTATCAGGATTTCAGCTTGATGAAGATTTCCTAGAGGCTTTCTTTTGCATTTTGAAATCAAGGCCATGTATTCCTTAAGCTAAAACATGTTTTTTGGAGATAGTTGTTAAAATATATGAAACTGTTATTGAACTTTTAAATTCTTGAATTCAGTCATACAATTTATGAGATCCTAAATAATTCTTGGAATGTCTTCCTTCCCCTAGGCAAGAGGAAATTGTACTACCTCTTGACCTACATAGTGAGGATGATTGGGCTTTAAAGTACCAAACTGAAGATGTGGGTTCAAGGTTTTATATTGAGGACACAACTACCCAACTAGTCATTGAAGGCCTAGAATAAAATATCATACATCATGCTTTTAGTGATCCTATAACAGAGTATATGGAGGTTATTCTTAGCTCAAATTCTCAAAAATATACTCTTTATAAGGTTCAGATACATCAGGAGTTGCCATTTCATATTGTAACTTTGGTTATGAGGACACATAATCAAGTTATACTACTGATTTTCCTAACAGACAGTCAAGTTCTCCATTTGTTTCTGCAACTACTTGACTGGCTTCATTGCTATTTTTTTATTACCTAATTCAGCATAAGTTTCAGCAGTATAGTGTAGGTAGAAGTGTGCAAATAAGATTAGTGTTTTGAGAATTTTTTCCAAGAATTTTTTCGAGTTTCAGTTTCATATTTTATTTCAGTTTTCAGTTTATTGTGTTCCATAGTTTAATTTGCAGAAAGGTTTGATTCCATTTTGATATTTTTAGTCATAGAGGTTTTATAAGAGAAAAAGTTGCAGATTTTGGATAAAACCAATGGATCAGGCTACTAATCTACGATGTTCTTGGCACTTCACAGGGAGAGTGCCATCCCCGAATGAAGCCACTGTTAGGGTCCTATAATTTATAGGATCCCAAGGTGATTGATTATTTCATCTCAAATATTTCATATTGTAAATAATATTCCATGATTGTAAATGGTTTCCAAATAAGGTTAAAACCTTAGGAAAAATATGTTTGCACATCCAAATGTAGCATTAGGAGATAAGTTACTATGTTTTGATTGAGTTAATCACATCATTTAAATGTGATTAAATAATTGTAATAATGATGGGTACTACAGGTTTTAATTCTATTAAAAAAGGTAAAAAATGGAAAAGAATGGTTTATCCAAGGTTTCATAGACCCGTTATAAGTTAAAAATGCTCAAAGGAATTACTTTACAAACCTTTGGAACTCATCCACATTACTATGTTTCATTGGCAAGGACCCACCTTACCTTTTTGCATCCCCCAATTCCCAAAATCATTTATATTTCCGTCTCCTACAAACCTTTTAGAAATGCAATATACGATGGAACGGGACCCATTCACCTGCTACACTTCCTTTTTCATTTCATTTCCCTTGAAAATAATAAAACCTTACCTTTTTCCTCTATATCATTCTACTTTACCTTTCATCATTACACCATTGTTTTACCCTCTAATTTCTCTAATTGCAATTAAAGTGGGACGTCCCTCCACTTGAACCTTTCCCCACAATCCATCGCATTTAGATGATAACATTTCACATCGCAATTAAAACTTAAAACCTGCAATCGCCGATTTGCGATATATCGCATCATATATTTTTCAACTTATCATTTGGAAGTGCCCAAAATGTATTTTTTTTAACTTGCGATGAGACGGTTGGCCCAACCACAGTAGCTCCGCCCCCTCACTTCAAGTCGTTTTCAATACATAACACATATCATATGAAACATCATAAAATTTTCCTTAACACATAAAAAATTCATTGATTTATACACTCTGCTGATTATAGTAGGCTCCATTTCTCCCTGACACATCATCCTCCAATCAGTGCAAATCACACTTCACGGTTTTAAGCGATTACCATATTTCCCAAATGCTAAATTCTACAATGTGCGATGCGGGTGGGTCCCTCTCCCCACACTCTACAAGTTTGAGAGGTTTAACCCCGCTGCTTATATCAAAACACTAAGGTCTATGATTTTAGATGCTGCCGGTCCCATTTTCCCCTACCACCTTACTTACCTCCTCCCTATGCTTTGCACTTCGCATTTTTTAGTGTTTTCCTCATCTACAGTTATAACTAAAACTTAAAAGTTGTGATCTGTGGTCTGCGGTACGATACCATCTGCCCTCCACGTCACCTCCCACAACGCATTGCATTGCCGATTACATTCTCCATAAACTTAAACTGTAAATATTGTGAAGTGTGTAGATGTGATGCATCTCCAAGATGAATTATATAATATTTCAAGTCTGGGTATGTGAGTTTTTTTACACTGTTTTGTTCAGAAAAGAGGTTAATCACGACAAAAAGGATACGTGTGGTAAAAAGACATAAATTTCGAGTCGGGCAGAAAAGGGCATTGAACACTCCATTCATACAATAGTTCATCCGCCAGCACATCATTCAGTTTGCCAACATATCAGTAAATTGTAGTCCACGTCCTAAACTCTCCCACTACATCAGCACTTGCTTCGCACAACCCATTCCATCGAGCTATACTTTTTAAATTAGTTAGAGTTTTAATTAAAATTTAAGTCTAATAATACCAGTCTGTTAGAGACTGTATTATAGGAATTTTTGTTGTAAACTTTGTATAAATACTCCAGTTTCGGAAGTATTAATTGGGAGTCGATTGATTGAGATCAGAACTATTTCTGTCTTTTGGAGTACTATAAGCTTTTCCAAAGCACTGGAGCATTAATAATAATCAGACCATTCACATGATTCTTGTGGCTTAAATACTGGTGATGTTTTTATTATTTTCTTATGTTTCTTTGTCATCTTTCATTGTATTCATCTGAATTCCAATTGTAAAACAGAAAGAGTGATGAATAGGATTTACTTTTGAGTACCTTATTCTGGCTACAATTACAATCATAATGTTTTCCATTGAAGGCCAAAATAAATAATTCTTAATTGCTCTTTAGTTCTGTTGAATTTATTTATATTTCTGTCATAAATACATTTATAATTTTGAAAGATCCAGTAAATACTCCTAGCTTGCTCTGTGTTTACTCTATGAAAAGTTGATGCAACCATCCAGTTATATTTTGACTCCATTTCCCAATAGACATTAGTCAATTGAATACAATCAATTTTCCAAAATTCCAAACAAAACTCAAAACCCCAAGTACTATCATAACTAGCCTAAAAAATTATTCAAACAAAGTTAAATCTTATAGAGAGAGCCCTCTCTGAAACTGGCATAGCTAGATCCCAGTTTCCAAAGTTGGTTTGGTGTTGTCTCTCGGATTCTATCTTCAGCCTACATAATTATAGAATGCTAACATCGTGGCAACCATACTAGGGAAGAAAAACCTTTTATCTTCCTCAGGAAAGTACATCAAAGTTCAGATCTCATTATTGATGTTGGACAGTGATCAGACACAAGAAGGCTGCAATTATTCACCTAGCAACTCCATGATTCAAAGAACCCAGCTTTTGAGCATTAATGGCGACTCCACAACATGTTGACCAGAGTTCCCGCTGAATAAGATGACAAGGTTTGTGGAAAAAATTCTATGTCATAAAGCTTTAAATGCATTCAAGAATCAGTTATTAGGATTTCAGCTTGATGAAGATTTCCTAGAGGCTTTCTTTTCCATTTTGAAAGCAAGGCAATGTATTTCTTAAGCTAAAACATCTTTTCTAGAGATAGTTGTTGAAACATATGAAATTTTTATTGAAATTTTAAATTCTTGAATTCAGTCATACAATTTCTGAGATCCTAAAAAATTCTTGGAAAGTATTCCTTCCCCAAGGAAAGAGGAAATTGTACTACCTCTTGACCTACATAGTGAGGATGATTGTGCTTTCAAGTACCAAACTGAAGATGTGGGTTCAAGGTTTTATATTGAGGACACAAATACTCAACTAGTCATTGAAGGCCTAGAAGAAAATATCATACATCATTCTATTAGTGATCCTATAGCAAAGTATATGGAGGTTCTTCTTAGCTCAAATGCTCAAACATATACTCTTTATAAGGTTCAAATACATCAACAGTTGCCATTTCATATTATAACTTTGGTTATGAGGACACAAAATCAAGTTACACTGCCGATTTTCGTAACAAACAATCAAGTTGTCCATTTGTTTCTGCAGCTACTTGACTGACTTCACTGGCATTTTTGTATTGCCTAATTCAGCATAAGTTTCAATAGTATAGGGTATGTAGTAGTGTGAAAATAAGCTCAGTGTTTTGAGAATTTTTTCTAAGCATTCTTTCGAGTTTTAGTTTCAGATTGCATTTCAATTTTTAGTTCAGTGTGTTTCAAAGTTCAGTGTGTAGAAAGGTTTGATTTTAGTTTGAGATTTTCATTCACAGAGGTTTTATAAGAGAACAAGTTGCAGATTTGGGATGAACCCAATGGATCAGGCTACTAGTCTATAGTGTTCTTGGTACTTCACAGGGAGAGTGCCATCCCTGGATGAAGCCATTGTTAGGGTCCTATAATTTATAGGATCTCAAGGTGATTGATTATTTATTATCACATCTTTCATATTGTAAATAATATTCCATGATTGTAAATGATTTCCAAATAAGGTTAAAACCTTAGGAAAATTATTTTTGCACATCCAAATGCACCATTGGGAGATAAGTTAGTATGTTTTGTTTGAGTTAATCACATCATTTAAATGTGATTAAATATTTTGTAATAAGGCTAGGTACTACAGGTGATAATTAATTCTCTAAAAAAAGGTCAAAAATGGCAAAGAATGGTTTATCCAAGGTTTCAGAGACCCATTATAAGTTAAAAATTCTGAAAGGAATTACTTTACAAACCTTTGGGACTCAACCGCATTACCATGTTTCATTGGAAAGGACCCACCTTACCTTTTTGCATCGCCCAAATCCCAAAATCATTTATATTTCCATCTCCTACAAACATTTCAGAAATGAAATATACGATGGAGTAGGACCCATTTAGCTGCTACACTTCCCTTTTCATTTCATTTCCCTTGAAAATCATAAAACCTTACCTTTTTCCGCTATATCATTTTACTTTACCTTTCATCATTACACCATTTTTTTACCCTCCGATGTCTCCGATTGCAATTAAAGTGGGCCATCCCTCCACGTCACCCTTTCCCCATGATCCATCTCATTTCACAAATGATAAAATTTCACATCGCAACTAAAACTTAAAACCTGCAATCACCGATTTGTGATATCTCGCATCGCAGATTTTTCAACTTACCGTTTGGAAGCGTCCACAATATATTTATTTTAACTTGTGATGCGACAGTTGGCCCAACCACAACATCTCTGCCCCCTCTCTTCAGGTCATTTGAAATTTATAACACATATCATATGAAACATTATAAAATTTTCCTTACCACATAAAACATTTGGTAATTTATAAACTCTACCGATTACAGTGGGCTCCATTTCTCCCTGACACATCATCTTCCAATCAACACAAATCACACTTCGTGGTTTTTAGAATTTACTATGTTTCCCAAATGCTAAATTGTTCAATGCGTGATGCGGGTGGGTCCCTCTCCATGCAATTCACAAGTTTTAGAAGTTTAACCCCGCTGCTTATAAAAAAACACTAAGATCTGCACTTTGTGATACAGTGGGTCCCATTTTCCCCTGCCACGTCAATTACCTCCTCCCCGTGCTTTGCAATTTGAATTTTTTAGTGTTTACCTCCTCTACGCTTATAAATAAAACTTAAAAATTGCGATCTGTAGGCTGCTGTTCGATCCCACCTGCCCTCCACGTCACCTCCCACTTCGCATCGCATCACCGATTACATTCTCCATAAACTTAAACTATAAATATTGTGAAGTGCGCGGATGCGATGCATCTCCAAGATGAAGTCTATAAGATTTCAAGTCCGATTATGTGAGTTTTTTTACATTATTTTGTTCAGAAAAAGGGATAATCACGAAAAAAAAGGATTTGGTTTCTAAAAAGATAGAAAGGTCGAGTTCGACAGAATAAGGGCGTTCAACACTCTGTTCATACAATAGTTCATCCACCAACACATCATTTATTTTTCTAGCATATCAGTAAATTGTGGTCCATGTCCTAAATTGTCCCAGTAGATCAGCACTTGCTTCGCACAGCGCATTCCACCGAGCTATAATTTTGTAATAAGTTATATTTTTAATTAAAATTTAAGTCTAAAAATACCAGTTTGTTAGAGACTATATTATAGGAATTGTTGTTTTAAAATTTGTATAAATACTCCAGTTTTGGAAGTATTAAGTGGGAGTTGATTGATTGAGATCAAAACTATTTCTGTCTTTTGGAGTGCTGTAAGATTTTCCAAAGCACGGGAGCATCAATAATAATCAAACCATTCACAGGATTCTTGTGGATTAATTAGTGGTGATGTTTTTCTTATGTTCTTATGTTTCATTATCATCTTTCATTGTAATCATCTAAATTCCAATTGTAAAGCATAAAGATTGATGAATAGGATTTAATCTTGAGTACCTTATTCTAGTTGCATTTACAATCATACTGTTTTCCACTGAAAACCAAACTAAAGAATTCTTAATTTCTCTTTAGTTCTGCTGAATTTCTTCATATTTTTGACATAAATCCATTTATAAATTTGAAATATCCAATAAATACTCCTAGCTTGCCATGTGTTTACTCTGTGAAAAGTTGATGCAACCATCCAGTTATATTTTGACTCCATTTCCCACTAGAAATTAAACAATTGAATACAATAAATTTGCCAGAATGCCAAACAAAACTCAAAACCCCAAGTACTATCATAACTAGCCTAAAAAATTATTCAAACAAAGTTAAATCTGATAGAGAGAGCCCTCTCTGAAACTGGCATGGCTAGATCCAAGTTTCCAAAGTTGGTTTGATGTTGCCTCTGGGATTCTGTCTTCAGCCTGTAGAATTAAAGAATACTAACCATAGGTAGAGCCACTGCTACTAATAGGAATTTATAGCCTCGAAAAGGTTACATTTTAACCATGAATAATTTAGTATCCCATCCATTTGTCATTACAATTATTTGAGATCAATCATTAATCATATAACTTATTTTTTGTTTTTCTTAAAAAGTAATTTTGCTAGCTAGATGACCAGAAAGTGACAATGCCATTCACTGATTATAATTGAACTAAACAAGCTGGCTCATGATGAGACCCCTTGTCTTATGATTTTAATAATCATCAACCATTACATTGGTATGATATGCAGTAATGGTAATGTCAGTTTATTATTTACCTCTGATCATGGTAAGAAGGCTCATGATAAGGCCTCTTATCCTTTCAAGTTTTGTATATTTTTTATTTACACTATAAAAACACATTTTAAATGGATGGGGGGAATCATTGACTCCTTAATAGTACTGGATGAAAATTTCGAGTTAAATATGCTTTGTAAAAATAAGTCTTTATTTTGTAAAGATGAACCTTTTTCTCATTGATGCTAAAGGAAAAAGACTTTACAAACTTCAGATTTATAAAATTAACAATTTTGATGGAAAAAGATTTCAGGGTTGTATAGTATTCATTCAATTTTCAATTTTTGTAGTTATTTCCTCTAAAAATTTATATTCTTCAAAAATAAAAACATAAAATAATTCAGATGTGTTGCGAAAAACCAAAAGTATGTAATCAAACATTATTTTCCTAGAAATGTAAAAGTGTAGGTATAGTACATCTAGACGAAAAATTTATTCTAAGAAAGGAATTTTTTTTCAAAATCAGCCCATTGACAGGGAGAAAATATTTTATCCCTTGAAGATCTTCTAACATGAAGGTTTATGGGCCAATTCGTTCTATGATCTGAAATGGTCCAAGCCACATTATTTGTAATTGTTTATGCTTACCTTTTTCCTCATACACCTTGTCCCAGTTAAGTACGAGGTCTCCAACTTGGAATATTTTTGGGGAAACAAAATTTGCAGCAAAAATATTTTTCACTATCTACTGGTGTTGAGCATGAGTTAATTTGGATTTTTCTATTGTCTCTTCCATTTTGAGGATCCGAGACATTCTTAATTGTTGGGAAGAATAAGGTAATTTTTCAATAAATTGAACTAGGGCTAATGAAGGAAGAGCTAAATTTGATGGAATTACAGCTTCTTTCCCATAAAATAGATTGAATGGAGAAGTTCCTATAGAGGCCTTCTAAGTAATCCTATCTGCCCATAGTGAAAATGTTAAAGACTTATACCAATTTTTATGGCTATGATAAATGGTCCTTTTTATAATTCTTATGAGATTTTTATTTGTTGATTATACCAAACCATTCCCCTGGGGATAGTAATTAACATAGTATTTAAGCTTAAAACCTCTTTTGAGAGAAAATTTAGTAATACTATTTCTCGACAAATAAGATGCATTATCAAACATTAGTGCATTGGGTAAGTCAAACTTGGTAATAATGAATTGATCAATAACTTTCATAATGGATTCAGAGTTAGCTACCTTTAGTGGAACAACTTCCACCCACTTAGTAAAATAATTTGTTGCAGTGAGAATGTATTTATGTCTTTTGGATGAGTTAGGAACAATATAAGCTATGATATCTAATTCCCATTTCTCAACAGGTTTCTCAATTTTTATTGGCTACAAGGGTAAGGTTGGTTTTCTTTGTCTTCCAACAGTAGTTTGGCATGTTTTTCATTTTCTCACATAACATAAGCATCTTTAAACATAGTGGGCCAGTAATATCCTACATGAAGGATCTTATGTGCGGTGGTATCTCCACCAAAATGTCCACCTGCAGGCCCATCATGGAGTTCTTGCAAAACCATCTATGCTTTAGATTTCTCAAGCATCTTATTAGTACATAGTCATAGTTCTTTCTAAAAAAAACATTGTCTATGTTCTGATATTGACTAGATTTCAATCTTAAAGATATTTTTCTTTTGTAATTGATTTTTTTAGGAGCATATCCATTTTTAAAATAAAATATTAGATCATAATATTGTGATTCATAGCCCTTCAGGATTACCTCAGAAATGTGTACAATGTTACTTGACTCTTCACCATCTAATATGTTGGATGCTCCAGATAGTAGTCTGCAGAGACCTTTCCCTCTAATGATTGTGGCTGGTCTTATTTCAATGTCATATTCCTATAGAGCAGTTACCCAGTTTTCTCTCATTTCTCCTAGTTCCTTTTGAATAAGTAGTTTCCTTACTACCAAAAATGGAACTATTACCTCGGTGTGTGTTTTAAGGAGAAAATTTCTAAAGTGCTTTAAAGATTTGTAAAGAGAAAATGCTTGCTTTTCCACTTATGAATAATTTAGTTCAGCACCTTGAAGATTTGAACTAAATAAAGAAATGGGTGCTTCAATCTTTTGATCATTGATTTTTGTTAATACAACAACATAAGATGTTTCAGATGCAAAAGTATATAAAATGAAATGATCAGAAAAATTTGGGGTGGTCAGAGAAGGAGAATTGATGATGGCTTGCTTAATTAGATCAAAATATTATCTTTCATTATGTCCCCATTTAAAGAGTGCATTTTTCTTAATCATTACTTCCAATTTAAAACAATTTGTGAAAATTTTGGAACAAATCTTTTGACAAAATTTATCTGTCCTAAAAAGGATTGCGTGGATTTTTTGTTATGGTGATGACGAAGTTTAGAAATTTCCTTTATCATTTTTGGATCAATGCAAATTCCTTTTTTTGAGACAATAAATCCTAAAAGTTTATCTTCACTTAAAGTGAAATAAGACTTTTTGGGTTTTAAATAAATTCCATATTTCAAACAATGTTCAAGGATTTTCTTAAGATCATGATAGTGGTCGCTTCTTTTTTGGGAGTAAATGGTTATATCATCTAAATATACAACCACATTTTTGTTTATCAATCCTCTAAAATAAATGTCCAGTGCTCTTTGAAAAGTTGCTCCTGCATTGATTAAACCAAAGGGCATTTTTTGATAGGCATACGTGCCCCATTTAATTATAAATGTAGTATTTAATATATCTTTAGGATGAACCAATACTTGATTGTAGCATGAAAATCCATCAAGGAAAGACATTATTTCAGAACCAACAACTGATTGCAAAATATTTTCCATCGGTGGTAATGGGAAATTATCTTTTAAGAAATATTTGTTTAAGTTCCCAAAATCAATACAAATATGAATATCACCATTCTTTTTCCTAACACGGGCTAAGTTTGAGACCCACTTCGAATACCTAACAAGGAAGATAATCTTGGCCTTAAGGAGTTTTTTTAGTTCACTTTTGATTTGAATTTCGAAGATCATGGTGAATTTTCCTTAACTTTTGTTTTATAGGATTTTCAATGGATATCATTGGGATAATATGCTGGATGATGGAATTATCATATGTTTTTAGATCTTCATATTTCCATGCAAAGACATTATTGTATTTCTTTAGTAAGTGAACGAAGGCTAATATTTGATCAAAGGAAATACCAAGTCCTACGTTAATGTTCTGAGGATTAAGATCTATGTCAAGATTTACTAGTTCAAACCTCAAAGTTTAACTTTATAGCTTTGAATTAGTAACCTTTTTGAATATATCTTTGAGATCGTAAATATCTTCAAGCTTAACCATATACTTAGGTATGGAATTTTCTTCAGGTTTCTGTTTCAATTGCCTTTCATGTTCATCTTCATCAATTCATTAATCATCATATGATCCTTCTAATGTAAGAAAAGTTATAACATCATCATCATCATTGAATACTCTCCAATTAGTGATATTATTAGGAATAGATGGTCAAAAAATCAACTCTATAAAAAATCTATCTGGACTATAATATTCCGAAGGAATAAGTTTGGATGTTACATTAGCTAGAAGGTCTGCACTTGCATTCTGAATTCTTGGAACAGATGAAATATTGAATGCTAAAAAATGAGAGGTAAGAGGTTGAACTAATGACTGGTAATTTTTAAGATGACCAGAAATACAGTTTATGGTATTTCTTACCTATTTGACAATTATTTCAGAATCACCATATGCCTGGAGATATTTAAAACCAAGGTCAATTGCTTTGTATAAGCCTTGGACTAGTGCATCATATTCTGTGATGTTGTTTGTGCATTCAAATTCAAGTTTGCATGCTAGGATTGTCTTTTCACCTTCCAGAGTGATTAATATACAACCAGCTCCTACACCTTCACTGGATTTTGATCCATCAAAGTATAATGTAAAAAAAAAAGTATTAATAAAAGGTGTATCTATGATATTTATACACTTGGAAGAGTCCAACTAAGAAATTTTTTTGATTTGATAATTCACTGAGTTGGTGAAAAATGAAGATTTCTAAGCATTAAAATTCCCCAAAAAGGATCCAACGAAGTAATTGTGGAGAATGTTATTAGTAAAAGCCATGGGTTCATTCTCATCCTTGAATTCGGTTACTGAGTATTTCATGTGTTTTTCACAGTCTACTCGAATTTGATTTGGCTTACCATTATATGGAAGCCACATATGAGACCAATCAGTGGAAAAATAACTGTAAAGCTTTTCTGACCAGTCTCTACTTAGGATTAAACCGTAAAAGTCACGGATATCAGAAACTAAAATAACAATTACTTGATGAACTTTTGGATAGGATTCCAATCTGATAAGGACTTAATTAATTTCTCCTAATACCTTAACCTTTGTTCTATCTAATTGCACAATGTGTACTGCAGAATTTTGAGGAGAAATATTCAATTTCAGACAAACAAAATATGACATGATGTTTGAAGAGGCTCCAAAGTCAATTATAAAATTATGCACATTTTTGTTGAATACTTCAAAAGTTAAAATGAATGGAGGAGTTTGTGAATTCGATTTGTCACTGATTAAAATAGCATCACTTACATCAATTTTCTCAGGTGAATCACTAGGAGGCTTACCAACTCCTTTTGATGCTTTATAAGTAACAGGGGTAGGTAAGGATGAAGCAGGGACTACATTCAGTTCTTTGAGTAAAAGTTTCTGTTGTTGCTTCAATTTTCTCAACTCATGTATGGATATATTTGCCTTTATCTTCTTCATATATTCCACTATATTATATTCAATAGTATCAGAGAACACTTATGTCTTATATGTAGATGGAAGAGTAGAATAAGTCGGATTTGATTGAGGAGAAAATTTTTTCTTGTTAATTACTTTTTCTTAATTACCAATAGAGGATGACGACTTTTTTTTTTGAGGTGACTGAGGGAGGTCAGTAGAATTTTTACTTCTAGTGTTAACTATAAGTGCCTCATGTTCATCTTCATTATCAGATGTTGGAAGGAAAAGGTCCCATAGTCCATGAACTTCAACCAATTCTTGTTCTTGAGATTCTTCTATGGATGATATTGTTTCATCTTGATCTTCGTCTTGATTTGATTCAACATTCGAGATTACATTTGGAGGTTGGGAAGATTGATTTTTCTTAAAAGTTCTAAAAGGTTTCTTCAAAGAAGACTCGGATACTTGTTTCTTTATCTCGACCATATCATTTGACATATTTTTTAGGACCTTTCGTAATCCTTCAAGATCATAAGGATCTTTAGATGATTTCTTTTTGGGTTCATCCTTAAATGAAACCTTCTTAGTTTTTCTATCTTCTTGTGTAGTTTTATTCTCTAAAGCAAGGATTCTATTCTCAACAGAAAGAGCTTATTTCATGTTCTCTACCAATGTAGCCTTATTGGATATATCTATAAAAATATAAATATTAGAAGGAAGAGAGGATATGTACCATTCTATTTGTACATCTACTCTAGACTTAGATGTGGTTGGGATCTTATTGAGTAGCATATTAAATCTGGAGTTGAAATCTTTGATATTTTCTCTTATATTTTCTTAAATACTGGAATATCATTGATAAGGGTAGTAGTATCACGATCATCACCAAATTTTGTAAGGAATTTTTCTTCAAAAATATCCTAGCTAGTAATAGTACCTGATGGTAGTGAGAAATACCACGATCCAACTGATCCTTGAAAAGTATAGGGAAATAATATAACTACACAATCTTCTTCAGTGACATCATTAATATTCATGGCAAGCATAAAACTATGATGTTATTCAGAAGGTAGTCCATCATCTGGATTATACTTAGGCAACCATCTTTCAGGATGCTTAGGTAAAGGATGAAGAGGACATGGTAATTAAACATCTCCAGGATTATTCCAAGGTCATGCTGCCATTGTGTGAAGTGGAGGATTAGTTTTCCCTGAAGAAGGATTTGGAGTAGAGGAAGTAGTTCCAGTAGTGGTTGTTGGTATAGAAGAAACAATTAACTGGAACTGATACTACTTGAGGCAACAGTTGTAGATTGGGAAGAAGATGGAATGTGGATTGATGAAGAATTTTTTTTAACAAGATGCAAAATGACGAGGAATAAATGATGGTGTTTGGGGGATAGAAGAGGATTGAATTTTGCTAGTATATGATTAATTTTTAGATAGATGAGATTTCCTATGATGAGAATGGAGAGGAAATTCAAAAGAGATTACTCTGAACTTTTCACTCTTAGAATGGGTTAATACACCAGTGCCCAAGAATATTGAAGTAACACTTCCATCTGAGGCTTCTAAAAGTACAGGTTTCTCTGCCAAAATTGAAATTTCTTACAATTTATTTATTAATGTCTATAATTCAGGTGATTTTGGAGTATAATATGAAGAGAGTTCTTTATGAATAGAACTAGGACATTTGGAGGGATACTAGACAACTTCTTATCTAAGAATAGGAGATCTTGAATGAGGACTAGAAATTGTAGACTTGGAGGGAGAATGACTCTTCTGATGGTCTTTTCTTTTTGGATTAAGATTTGGTTCCATTCATAGTTAGATGGCCCTCCTTATAGCACCAAAAATGTTGAGGCCCCGAAAATTGGTGCAACAAAATCAGGGAAACCACCCAGTCGAGGACTTAAAAATCGTCCCTTTTCCATTTGGAATGGTGGCTCTGACTGGATTTATGGGACCAGTTTCCCAATGGAATATAATTGGGTGAATGGATGGATTTATAACTATATGTTACACGGTAGATGGAAGTATTAGAAAGCTTGCATAAAATAATATATCCATCTACTATGTATCCCGAGAGTAAATGTATTTTCTGTTCAATCTATAAAAATGATATTTCAGTGGATCCAAATGAAGATCATACAAACACTTAGAGATATGAAAAAAAATTGAAGTAATTGATTTAATTAAATAGTTAATTAAATCAATTGGATAAATCTTATATCACAATTTTTAAATGCATGTATTGCATATGGATCAAAAGATAACAATATAGCATGTTCAAAAGTGAGTTAATGCTAAATTGTATTTATGTCTTAACTACCTAAATATTTTCTATAAAAAATTAGTATTAAAAAATATAATAATTTTTTTGATAAAATTAATTTCAATAAATTTAAATTAGGTAGGATAGCCATTAAATAATTAATTAAACAATAATAGTAATAATTTTAAATGGGTCATTACTAAATTAGATATAAAATAAAAAAATAATTTTTTTGAAAAAACTAAAATAAATAGTTAAGTAAATTAATAATAAATTTTCAAAAAACTGGTCGGCCCCTTTTCATCTCTCTCCACTATTTATTGACCCTAATATTTTCTCTTCTTTGCAAGTTTTCCTGAAGATGAGTCTTGATTTAGACTTGAAACGTAGACTAAAAAATTACGACTGTGGATATTCCGAGTTTTACATCTGAAAAATTACACCACAGAAACCTCCAAACTAGCATTGTATTCAAATAGATACATGAAACAAAACAACATAAGATAAATAAACATTTATCATTTGAAACAAAAATATAACACATAGGATAAAGGTACCATTTATATGTTCACTCTTCTCATTTGAGAAAATGTACTTGGTCCAGCCTTTTCTATTCAGAAAACTTCAAGATTACAAAAGTGAAACATCCATAAAGTATTCCTTTCAAAATTTTAGGACCCCTTCTTCAAAGGCATGAAGGGGTCTAAATAGGAAAAGAAAAGTCTTAAAATAGTTATTACAATAAAAAGCCGAGGACATTTTAGAACAACCCTCCTTAAACTAAGTGGAAATTAAAAAGAGACAAAAATTAAAGGGGTGACTTGCTTGATGGCCGTCCCAATTTCCTTAGCCATTTGTTCCTTCAAATGAAGGATGTTAAGCATAGGCTTAACCTCCGGAGGTTGGACAAGCCTAATTCGCAGCTGTCCAGTGAAAACGACAACAGAAAGTGGAGGAAGCATGTAGGAGGATGTATCTGTAAAACAACACAGCATAAGCCACTAGCTATGAGGCTTTACTAAGTATCTCCAATACTTATCCCAATCCAGTTTTTCCAGATTCCTGATGTGTTCCTATTTTACCTTTGAAACTTCTTGCCATTGTATTATCAAGTCTTTCACAATAGGAAGTGCACAGGGAGGACATCTGTAAATAAGGTTTGCAGTGATGAGATTTTGACTTACAGTTTCCACAATTTTAGTAGCCACATCCTTTGCTCTGCAAATGGATATTTCTACATGTTTCAATTGTATGTCCCATTTTGTAAACAATATTTCATTCTTTGAGTCTTCAATCCCAGGTAGGTTGGCCTTTCGGCCATCAACAGAATCCTGCCAGGTGACATACTCGGAAACCTTATCATCAATCTCAACAAAAGTAATCCTCTGGTCTAAAAAGCGATTCATCAGTGAATCAATTTTATCACAAAATTCAAGAATATTTGATAATTTATGACGAAAAAAAACCTTTTGTTTTGCCAATAAAGTATTTAGTTCAAAGGCCTCTTTTTTGAATTCATCAATCTTAGGATTATCCTTCAATTTCTCTGTAGAAAGATGCAATTGATGGATTTGATTATCCTTTGAACTAATTTCATTCTAGTGTTGAATCTTCAATTGGTCCATGCTCTCCTTGAGCTGCGTCACCTACATCTGTAGTTGGTGATTGATATTTTTTTTCCTCTGCCTATAGCTAAAGTTCTAGTTGGATGATTCTCTCATCCTTTTCTTTTATCAACTGTTGAACTTAAGAAGTTTGATCAATGGTTTCAAAGGCATAAACTTCTGCGAAATGAATTAGGTGTGTTAGATACTGTGAAGCATCTACCTTTGAGTCTTTCCATACAACATCCATTGAGATATCTCCCTGGACAAGGGGTTTAGATTGCTCTAATCTCCTTTTATTTTGTCTTATCATAACTGATTTGTGTTTAGGACTGTAGAAAATGTCTAAAGGAGGTATTTCCTCTATTTTAAGTACAAATTCAGTAGTGGGAAAGGCCAGGATGAATTATATTCTCTTTATGCTTACTAATTTGTCAGAGGGCTCAACAACGAATGAGTCCTAACTTTTCGTTTGAGGCGTATGCAAAATATGTTGTTGATAAGTAACTATGGATCCTTGGCCTTGATGGGGTTTCAAGTTAAAATCCTTCCAAACTTCACTTAGATTACTTGGAAAATCAAAATCCATAGTTTGAACCTTGAAATATTTTTCTTGGCCAATTTTTCTAGGGACTTCAGTATCCTTAGTTGCTGGTTCATCCTCCTTTTCCTTTTGTGCTAGGGATTGTGATACTTCCAATATTTTTAATGGAATTTCTTCCAATCTCTTGTTCCTATATTTTTTGAAATTTGGTAATTGTTGCAGATGGAGGCGTAGGGCTACCAACTTCTAAACTGCAGAATAATTATCGACTGACTAAAATAATTCGTTGAACTCATCTTCTTTATGAAAAAAAGGCCTAATTTTAACTTGGGTAGTAAAATTATTGGCAACTTTAATTGGGTCAAATTGTTTGTTTGAAATTGTAAACAATTTCAAACATTAAATTTGACTAATATCTAGAATTGCATGCTTGTAATTGTCCAGACCATAAACACTACAATTAATTAGAAAGGAAGGCCACGATGCTTTATTTTCCTCCTTTAGAAACCTGGTTAGTCTATTGCCAACAATCTGATATGCTACTTCTCTTGCGAGAATATTGTTAGGAACATACAAGGGTAAGATGTGCGGCTGAGATAAGCTCTCAAATACTTTGACATAAGTGTAAAAATCTTCTCAAAACCATTTTCCTAGGGAGGAAAAATCATCTTGGGTCCCTTTTGACAATATGGGGGCTTTCTCATTAAAAAAAACTTGAAACAGAGGGAGAAAGATTCCATGGAAAGTTTTATAAAAATGATTCTCAAATTTTGATTCCCATAACATGGTATGAAATAAATGAATGGGTACAGGTGGGTACAGTGTTCTAGGTTGTCCATTTCCAACCCATGACTGGAAAATCAGTCGTGAAACACACAACGTCCATGATATATGCACTCATATAAAATGCGGGGGAAATTTTGGAGGAAATGGAGTGATTTTTCCTATATTCCAAAATTTGAGTAGAAATATTATTAGACAAAAATGCTTCCCCAATCCATAACATAAGATTCTACAACTGCTTCCATGAGAGGAACCCATTTTACTGAAAATTTTGTAGTTTCAGGCTGACAAAAATCCTAGACATCATCGTAGCAACATAACAGTAGGGAATTGCAAGGGAGTCAGTAGAATATATACCCTTGTCATCGTTCTTGTGCTTATTGGGGTTGCTTCGCCATTGCTTGAATGAATTTGATTTGAGCTCGTTCTCGCTGGCCAATTGCCCCTGAAATTCCTTGTCATAGAAATTTTCAAGGTTTGGGATGTGGTACATCAGCTTCAAGTATTCGAATTTGAAGGAACCAATCATCAATCCCCTACTAGTTAGAAAATTTGTATCCCCAATGTTGAGGTTACCAATGATCCATCTTACCATATCAGTGTATGGTAATATTTTAGGTCGTGCAGTGATTTGATGCAGGAAATAATTTTCCACTTCTTCAGTAGTAGCTTCTGAGGAATCAAAAGAATCGACAGTAGCTTTCCTTTGAACTTTGTGAGGTTTCTCATACTAAAACAACTTGTACATGGATTCCCATGAGGAGGATCCACTTTTCGGTCCACATGTAGTTTTTTTAAATAGAGGAAGCATCTCTTTTATCTCGATTGCAACAGGTGTAGGGTTTACAGGGGCCATCTGTTTCTTGGTTTTCATAAGAGATTTAGACATCTCCAAATAATTCTGCTTATTTGGGCTTGCCTGCGAATTATTGGGAAATGATAAGTGAAAAGAGAGAAATTTGATTTTACAAATGCACAAGTACCATAGTAATAAAAATTATTAAACGAATGAAACTTGGCATGGTGCTAAGATATGAATTCAATACTTCTTACAATCAAATCATTATGGAGGCATGGGAAAAAAAACCGTTAATTTATGTCATTAATGGTTGATATGGATTGATGTGTCTATATAATCATTTCAGCATTAAAACTAGATATAACATGCTCGCAGTATTTCTCATGTATAAATCTTCATTTAATACCGATTGGCTTAGTTTTTCCGATTGCGATATCACGATCGCAATATTATCGAAAATAGATGGAGTGCAAAGTTTTTGTGTTGCAAAAGTGTGAGGTGTGATATGCGATATATTATATCGCATCGGTGAATATGTTCGAGGGGAAAGAATTATTATGTTTGCAGAAATGCAATGTGATGGAGTATATCACATCTGGAAAACATGGAGGGTGAGAATAAGACCGTTGGGGGAGAGATTCGAAATTCGAATTGTGGTTTGCGATGGCCTACATGGGAGAAGTGGGTCCTGTAAGCTTTCCCTTATAGAATTCCTTTTGGAAGAATTCCTTTTCCCTTTATAAATGCACTTTTTTTTATACATATTGCATCGCAGTATGTTTTAAGTGGCTTTTTAGGAGTCATATGTGCTTCATTGCGGTATTGTGATTGCGATAATGCGATCTTTGTCTGCTTGAGTGATTTTAAGGCCAAAATTCAAGGTTTTGTCCATTTTTTATTCCTATTTCTATCTAAAGAATCACTCAAAGGGTTTTATTTGTTTAACTTTAAATTTTTTTAAAAAAGGTCCCCATTATTTTCTAAGGTAACTAATGCTAAAAAAACGGGGGTTTTTGAATAGCACAACAGTTCCTAAAATCTATACAAATATAAATATCGCCATTCTTTTTCCTAATAGGGACCAAGTTTGAGACCCACATTGAATGCCTAACATGGAATATGATCTTGTCTTTAAGGAGTTTGTTTAGTTCAATTTCGATTTGACTTTCAAGATCAGGGTGAATTTTCCTTAACTTTTGTTGTGTAGGATTTTTAGTGGGTTTGATTGGGATAGCATGTTGGATAATGAAGGTATCATATGTTTTGAGATATTCACATTTCCATGCGAAGAAGTTCTTGTATTTCTTTAGTAAGTGAATTAAGGCTAATATTTCATTAGATGAAAGACCAAGTCCTAAGTTAATTTTATGAGGGTTAAGATTCGTGCCAAGGTTTACTAGTTCAAACCTGAAAGTTGAACTTTGCAGTTTAGAATTGGTAAGCTTTTTGAATCTATCTTTGAGATCATAGATATCTTCAAGCTTAACCATAGACTTAGGTATGGAATTCTCTTCATGTTTCTGTTTAAATTTCCTTTCATGTTTGTCTTCATCAATTAATTAATCATCATATGACCATTCTGAGGTAAGAAAAGTTATAACATCTTCATCCTCCCTAAGTACTCTCCAACTAGTGACATTATCAAGAATATATGGGTGAAAAATCAACTCTATAGAGAATATATCTGGACTATAATATTTTGAAGGAATAAGTTTGGATGCTACATTAGCTAGAAGGTTTGCACTTGCATTATGAATTCTTGGGACAGACGAGATATTGAATGCTAAAAAATGTGAGGTAAGAGATTGCACTAATAACTGGTAATGTTTAAGATGACCAGAAATGCAATGTATAGTATTTCTTACCTATTTGACAATTGTTTCAAAATCATCATATACCTGGAGATATTTGAAACTAAGGTCAATTTCTTTATATAAGCCTTGGACTAGTACTTCATATTCTGCGGTATTATTTGTGCATTCAAATTCAAGCCTGCATGCCAAGATTGTCTTTTCACCTTCTGTATTAATTAATATACCACCAACCCCTACACCTTCACCAGATTTTGATCCATAAAAGTATATTCTAATTCGGTCACTGAGTATTTCATGTGATTTTCACGGTCTACTTAGATTTGATTTGGATTACCATTATAGGGAAGCTACATATGAGACGAACAGTGGTATTGGATAGAATTGTGAATTACGAATAAAACATGCTTCCCTAGACAGGTGATAATATAGAACAACAGATTAAAGACTATACGAATACTTTTCCTAACTCAGAGCAGGCACACAGAAAGGATTAAAGGCTTACTTTTAATCCAAGCACTTCTAAATGGCTCCTTCTGTCGCTTCCATTGTAGCTTCAAATTCAAGCGGTTTTGGGAAAAATGCGTCCTGCAAGAAAGAACACTAAAACAATAGAAGATAACAATAATATAGATGTATATTCAAGTTAGTTAGCTAAATCAATAAATCATAAACCATATACATCAACTAAGATCTTACAATATGGAAAATCAAAGCCAATACAAATGCATATAGGGAAAAGTAAGTTGTATCCTTTATTGATGATAGAAGGAGAGGTTACAACCTAGTGACTGATTTGAAGTGACCATTCCAACAAAATTCCTAGCCCCATCACAATATAAATCTCTCCAGCAGTTGTTACACAAATCTAACTCTCAATTGAAAATCCACCAACATTTCTCTACTCAAATTCTTCCTTATCAAACACCCAAATCTGTGCTCAATTTATAGAGAGTTTGAGGTAGTTTTATAATCAATAACTTTCTAATAATAGGTAAGACATGTTCCCAATATTGTATATGTAAAATGGACACTTGGATTCGAAGCTTGACATATGTGAACTCTTCTAGAAAGCACTGGCCAAGTGGAGATTCAGGAACAATGAGAATTTCGCTCCCAATGTGACCAACACACCCATAGATGTCGGGAAGTGATTTGCAGAGAAGCCTTGCATGGGGCTACTTGCATATGAAATGCACTTAGTCCCCTTAGAGGCAGCGTTGGTGAGCTCTGATATGCTACATAATAAACTTCAAACTTTGGAAACCTTTGCTTGATGAAAGTTATGCTTGATTTGTCTTGTTCTTGTCTTAGGGAATGTAGCAACTTGAAATTATAGGGGGTGATAGAACCTTATTCATTGGTCCTAGAGATGATGCCCAGTTAACCAAGTCATTGGGAATGATGCCCAAATTGACCTATAACAATTTCCCCCTAACGCATGAGGTCAGAATAATAAAAAAATCTGATTGAAATGCTTTACACTGTGATGGGTTGGAGATGAAGCAGAGTGGTCACCTGCATCAATCTTACAATACATTACATCATGATATATCCTCTTTGATCATAATTTCTGAGGGTAGGCATTCCCATGTTCAACACATAAACAATCTAATAACATGTACATAATTCAGAAAGTCGTTGACATTGGAATGTTGCCCAATGCAGACATGCCTACAAATATAGGCCCATGTTCGGATGACAATCTGTATGTAAGGTCACCGTACAGATGATGTGTACAACAATCCTAAAATCACATCTCGGATATATGAAACTAGATCCGAGGTCTTCTTGTCTCGTTCACTCGATCATTCGGGTACAAGTCTAGCCATGTGAATATATGATTTGTCGTCAAACATGGAAAGACATCATTTGATTACCAACCAATGATGTGAGCTGTTAACAAATGCGAGAGAAATACCATTAATGAAAATGGCCCTCAAGGTACTGTAGTACATTTCCTAAGGCGTGAATAGATGATTTGATGTCGAATGCCAAACAAAATATTTTGGTCAAAGGTCTGGAAGTGAGGATATTGTCGATGTTGTAACAAGCCTCATGGTACTGGAATCTGATGTTTCTAAGTGAACTTCCTGGATATTGATTTGTCATCGACAGGAAGTCACCTTATTACAAAATGGGAGTTACTGATTTCAGAGACAAGGGTATGACCTGATATAGCAATTTTCAGGGATGACGGTTTATGAGTATTGCAGAAGGATGAGTTTATTCACTGGATGACTTCTCTTAAACATATCGGCAACATTGTGATGAGTTGGTAGCATTGACTCAAATATGAAGTGAAGGTATGATGAACCATAGGTATGAATGAACCGTTGAGATGATTACCCAACCCAAACAATCACATAAATGGAGTGAAGGGAGTGTCATGTTCAAGAGCGACTTGCTACCATAAAGAAATTTTGCTCACTTTCCCAAAATTTTCCCCGGTCATTTGTCGACCAGTACCTCTTTATTTTTTAACAAGCTTAAGGAGGGTAACATTTTCTTGATCTATAATTCAACCCTTCGGGTGAATAAAGTATCTCTATTTAATAATTTAACGAGTCTAGTGATGAGTGAAACTCGATTCTTTCCATGATCAACAAGCCCGTCGCTCCTTTATGTTTTAATGAGCTTAACGACAGTGATAGCCTGGTCCTTTTTAATATATAGAGAGTTTGAAAAAGAGGACGAAAGAAAAATCCATAAGCAATTTTTCGTAAATTCGTCACTCAGATCTGAAACAGTGTAAAATAATATCTAAGAGAACCTCTTTGGTCATGTTTAACCAAGGTATTCCTTTTTTGTAAAATAATCTATCTCATTCCGGAAAAGGGTTAAAATCATATTGAGTAGATATCAATTCATTTACTTTTACGAAAAAGACAAGTGCTCGACTATCTTTTCACATTATCAAAGTCTGAAAAGAGATGAAAGAAGACTCTAGGGGTTCCTTTTTCGCTATTATCGAAGCTCGAAAAAGAGATAAAAGTGCACTTCAAATCCTTTTTCGTTTTTAACAAATCTAGAAAAATAAGGATAAAAAGTATGCTTTGTGGTCAAGTCATTCTTTGAATAAATCTGCATGACTAATCTGTTCATCAATTATATTTCATGTTTAGAACAACATCAAATGGATTAAAAATACTTGTTTCATGATAAAAACATAATAAAACTATAGTCATAGAAATAAATTTAACTCGAAAATAATTAAATGACTATTAAAAGTAGTTTCCCTATTCATTTTTACCATTCCATAGTTACCATTTGCATTTTAGAGCTCTGAACCTAATTTTTCCCCCAAACTTCAGCTCTTTATTGCGATCATTTCTATGGATGGATTTCATCACCGTTTGAACTAGGTTAGTGCCATGAACCTCCTGTTTCCTTTGGTATTCATTTCATCTCCAATTTCTGCAAATGTTTAGGGTTTTAAGGCCTCTAGGGTAAATTCTACCCAAAATGAGGGCAATGCACCCCTGAATGTCGAAACCTGCGTTGCATAGCAGGTATAGTGAAGTGTAATTGCATGTGAAACACACTGTCTCTTATGAAGGAGTGTGTTGGGTGCAGTCTAAGTTTTTGATTTTTTCATTATGCCCAAAATTGACCTAGTTTTTTGCAATGAATGGAATCTAATGGATATTATGGTTGTATTTCATATTTCCATCAGATTATAATGAAGATTACAAGGAGGGAAATATAACATGAAGAACAAGATATGATTGCCTTGAATTATCCGGGTACCATAAGAGCTCTAAGATATTGTGGACTGCTTAAGTACTTCGAATTATCTGGGATGAGGCAACAAATAAAACTCTTGGAGTTCTTAGTTCGAGAATGGGATCCGACGATAGAGAAATTTCATATTAAGAACCAAGTGGTTCCCATAAAAGTTGAGGATGTGTATTTTCTCACAGGATTTGTTATCACTCATATTTTCCTTGAAGTTGTTGGAATAGGAAAGGGGTCCGAGGTAACCACAAACCAACCTTCAGGTATAGAATCTAGCCAATCTATACCCAGAGAGGGCTCTCTCTATAAAATTTAGCTTTGTTTTTAGAAGATATTAGGCTAGTTGTAAAGTCCAGGGGTTTTGATTTTGTTTGAGTTGATGGAATTCTTTAGCTAAGATTAAGATCAAGTAGTTTTAGTCCATTGGGCTAATGGAGTCAAAGGATTGGCTACACTGGCTTAAGTTTTTTAACAAAAGATGGTTTATCAGGGCAAGATAATCAAACTAGAAAAAATTATAGATCTAAAGTGAATGGAATGGAATTCAAACGGATGAAAGGTAACTAAGAATCTTTCAACACATTCAAGAGAAGAGAAATAGATTGATTATCAATAAAGAGCAGTTAAGTATTCTTTACTAAATAACCAAATATGTATGAACTAGACAAACAACAACAATTAAGAATTCGCTGTTTAAACCAGTTTAGAGGAAAAAATTTAAAATAATAACGATTGAAATCAGATTACACCTAAGTACTTTCTGATTTAATCTTTTTCGTTAAATATTAAGATAATGAAACATATATGATATCATAAACAAATGTAAAACTTTAAAACATGGGATAGAGATGACTTATTGATCCTTCATTCGACACATGAATCCTGAGAAAAGTCTTCTGCCTCAATTCCTTGTCCATTTTTGCCACGAAAAATTTCTCCAAAAGCTCTTTATTCAAAAATATTCAATGTTACATCAGAGTATAAGAATCCACCCTCAATAATCCGATTGAGGGCTTATTTATACAAAAAATCATACAAAATATCTCTTAACAAAACGAGATATAATCTAAGATGACTCACAAATAAGTTACAATAAAAATAGAGACGGATGGTCTCATAGATAAGACAAAAAAGCAACTAATGTTGTGCTGTTTCCTCCTTTTGAGAATGTGCTGGAGGCAGGACCTATATTTTAGCTCATCGTTGTCCTCTTCAGTAATTTTGTTCTAACTGACTTGATTCACTGATACTCTTTGTTTTTACTGATACAATTTAACTGAACTGATACTCTTTGACCTTTGTTTATCCCTTTATCCTTTATACTGTAGTAAATAGGCAAAATTTCATATAAGGATAAATTTTACAAAAGTTCCAATAGATCTTCCCACCATTTATCTTCTGTTATTTTGGTCCGTTGAAGCTTCCTTAATGTTTCACCAGCCTCGGTATATCTGAAGAAATTAGGCTGATTAGGAAACAAATGTCTTACTTCATGTTCAAGATAAAACAAATTCTCTAATATGTCATGAATATTCCTTCCTGTAGGTAATGTTGCTTGTGATGAAATTGTTGAGGAACTGGATTGATTGTGAGCATGTATGTCCAATTTCTTAACATAAGTTTCCAGGTCCATTATTTTATCTTCTGAAACCATAGCGCTGGGCAACCCTTTATTCAATAAAAAATTAAATCTTTCTCTGAAAGCAATGATTTCACTTTGCATGTCAAAACACCTTCGTTCTAAATTTTGCATAAGAGTTCTTTTAGTAAAAACTCTTTTTATCTCCAAGATTGTTGCAGTCCTGTCCTGAATACCCTGATCTGCAAGTTGCTGTCTGGTTTGGGTGTTTAGAAATTGTATGAGCTGATTGGCTTCCTCAGGCCTATTTCCTAATTCTGCTCGTGTAGTTTCAACTTCATCTAGAGCTACTTTGACCAAATCATTCTTCTTGTATATTATCTGGATTGAGGACCAAATATCTTTTATTGACTGAATAATATCATCCCAAAGAATGTCATTTATTTCTCTTAAAGGTTTCTCCAATGTGAGATCCCTTTCCAAATCTTTAACTAATTTTTCCAACTTTTTGACTTCTCTTGTTTTGTCAGCAATAGTCATTTTTGAAAGATCATATTTCTGTTCCAAATTAATAAGCTGTAACTTTGTGCGCTGAAGTTCTGTTACTTGAAGTTTCAAGTCATTCATTGATTTTATTAGTTCTTCTGTACTCAAATTTGAATTATTTACCTGTGATGGCTCTGTTGTTTGACTTGTTGGTTGACTTGTTGTACCTATGATAACCTCTGTTGTAGATACTGGAACACTAGAATGCTTGTCTTTTAAAGCTTGTTCAAGCTCTTTTTTTGTTTCAGTCAGTTGCTCATTCATTTTCAAGAGCAACTCCATCATTTCTTCTTCAGAATTCTTCTTTATTACTTCTTCAGTTTGAGGATGTCTGGAGGCTGGCAATTTCAACTGCTTTCTCAAAGCTGCAATGTCATCATTTTTTTTCTTGATTAGAGCTTCTATACCTTTGACATCCTTTGGATTGTGTCCCAAACCAATTATTATTTCTTCCAATGTTTTTATCCTGTTGTCTTTGGCTTGAGAAGAAGCCTTTTCAAGCTGTAACTGTGTATTGGTGTTCTCCAAAGAATCCTGTAACTTGTGAGCTGCCATTGCCTTATCAGTCAAAGTAGAATAGATCATTTCACCAGTCTACTTATGTAACTCAATCTGATCTAAAGGATGGATATCCTTTGCTAGGACTTCAAAGTTTGTCCTCATATAATCAGCAGCTGTTTGGGGTTGTTGCACCTTGGGTTTGAAATGGCCCATTATCATTTTTCCCTGTTGGATTTCAAAAGCTGACATCAATATTTCTTGATTCTTTGGAGCCATTTTCAGATATTGATTATATACTTGAATTCTCAGTGGATCATTCCTGGCCTTGATATTGATAAATTTCTTTTTAATATCTCCTGCATCTTTAACTGGTGTTTTGAAAGAAAATATTTCAACACTCTATTGCTTCTGTAGCTCTTTCCTTTGTGAGGTAGTGGATGCTTTACTGACTGTTCCTGTTTGTTGACTGCCCAATTGTTCTGGTCCTTGAATATCAAGGATTTCATCAATAGATTCTACTTTTGGAGGAGTATTCAATTTCTGTCTCTTGGCCTGAGGTTGTTGTGAAGATCTAGTGAGAGGGGTAGCAGCTTCAACTTCTCTCTTTTTTCCCTTTTCCACATTTAATGGAGTCTTCAAAATTGACATTTCTACTGGATTGGTTTGAACGGAAGAAACCTGTACTTGATCCTGTCCCTTGGAAGTTTGAGGTTTTTCTGTCATAGTGAATGTTTCTTTAACTTGTGTATCAACCTCTTTCTCTTTTCCCTTAGATGATACTGCAATGTTTTCTTCTAACTCCTGTTGAATAATCCCAGCTGAGGAAGGACCAACTTTTGATCTTGGTACCTGTGCAAAAGAGTCTAGGTCAAGCATTTTTTCAAGATCTTTCATAACATTGTCTACATTGACCTGCTCACTATCCTTCTCTATCAATGTTCCTTCTATCCATTCATCTGTATTAGCATATTTTTCAATCTCTGGGATTATTTGATGTATGTATGGTGCTGATTTATTCTTCATTATTTTATCACAAATGAAGCTGAATGGGTCATAAGGCACCCAATAGAAACTCTTTTTTAATATGAAACAGTCTTCTAATATCTTTTTAGCTTCTTCCCCTGCATTCCTAGAGTTACAAATAAAGGGACCTAATTGAAGTTTGATCCAGAGTTGAGCCTTCTTCTTTGCATTACAAAAATGAATTATATCAGAATTTTTCATCTGCCTGAAATATTCTAATGCAAATATTCTCATGGGGACATATTTTGGCAATTTGAAGGGACATAATTCACATCCATAGATTCTAACTTCTGTGTGATTTTGGTATAAGTACAAATCACCAACTTTGTATTGTTTTGAGAGCTGTAAAGTTTTCTTGATTTCATTGCTGAGTCTTGGAGGAGAAACTCCTGTCAACAAGGTGGTTGCAGGGTGTATAAAAAGATCAATGACCTCATTATAGGAATAGGGAGAATCTCGAGAACTATGAGTGATGGCTGACCAAAAGATAATAGACCTAGGATTCCCTTGGGCATCAAGCTCTTTGATATAGAAAGGGAAATTTTCCGACTGGTAATAGAGCATGAGATGGTAATGATAGAAGAATATATAAACACTTTCTCATTTTCTAATCTCATGAATTGATCATGGATTTTGTCTGCAATGTATTATGCAAAGTCATACCTGACAGCAGGAGGCTGTCCAGGGGTAAAAATAGACAATAATATTAGAGTTAAATGGTCAACATATTCACTGGTATTAAAGCCCATTATAAAGGATATCATTTCCAAAACAAGTCTACCCTCCTTAGTGAAAAAAGCATACCCATAAGGGGGAGGGCCTTTAGGCTGATGATTAGGCAACATAAAGGTCTGGCAGATGTGGCTTAATTCTTCATGGGATAGTTTGGTGGATTTCTCTGTTGGGAAAAATACTGAGAAGGGGGGGTGAATCAGTATTTACAGCATATACAAAACTTTTACTTTTTCTTGCTTCTAAAACCCATACGCTACTTTCCTGAAACAGACTCGCGTATATATGCGGATACCCTTTATCAAACTCGCGTATACACAGATATCTAATTATGTCATTAGTTCTTCACTTAAATCATTCCATCATTCAACCATCAGATGATTAATAAAAAGTAAACATGTGCAGTAAGAAAAGATTAAACCATCACACAAAGCATCACACATGAACACCAGGATTTTTAGGTGGAAACCCAAGTCGGGAGAAAACCACTGCTGCAGTCGCTCAGCCTTCAATATTTTATTATAGAGAAAACATCTTACAACATATGTGCTGGCGCAGACTCTACCAGCACGCAGGCACCCACCTGCGCTTGTTTACCAACCTCTCCTGGAAGGGAGCTCAACCACGACTCGTTTACCGGCCTCTCCTGGAAGAGAGCTACGACCCCATCGTTTACCGGCCTCACCCCGGAAGGAAGCTACAACCCCACAGTAGAAGGATACAACCCTCGGCACCTTTATGGACCACGTTTCATCAATTTCCACCTTTGGATCCAAAGCTTCCTTTAGGACACCACTTGCGAGCCACATTTCATCATATTATCGAATTTGGACCCTTTCCATACTTTCAAGCACAACCATACATCACCAACAGATACATATCAATACAGATCAGATAGCAGAAACACAGCAGAACAGATCAGATATTTCATACCCCTTGCTTCAGCAAACCCTAGTTTGCATACGCGCTTTTACTTCACTGATGTCGCGTATATACGCGCTTCCGTCCACACAAACTAGCGTATACCTCTGTATATATTTCATTGCGCATACGCGCTTTATCTTCATCGAAGCCACATATATACACGCTTCCTCTGCGGAGAAGTAGCGTATAGATCTTCAATCATTATAGAGCGGCATACTTCTTCAGATCATATGTTTAGTTCAGATTTACCCTTTCACTTCAGACAGATGTTCGCCTCAATTCAGATCTAAGCCTTCCATAATCGGATCTAGTAGATACAAGTACATTTCAGATCTAGATCCCCTTCTTCATCATTGGTGCATCATACATTCAGATTTATCATTCAAGTGTAACCCTTTCCATTCAGATCTACTTCAGAGAGAAGTATTCATTCAAGCTCAGACATCTTGCACCCACACACATGATTTGCACAATGAATTTCTTCTCCTTATATAGGTTTATCCTTTTCAATACCATGAGCCCCTTTTTCAATACCATGGGCCAAAACAATACCATGAGCCCAAAACTACCTGGACGGGGTCAATTGGGCGGATCATTACCCAATACAATGGGTCAATACCATGGTGGTTACCCCTGGTTTTGCACTTTTTGAGCGCTTTTGCCCATACGCGACTTGGAACGTTCTTTTCCGCGTGCATACGCGACTTCTCCTAGACATATCCGCGTATGCCTTGAGACATACTCTTTTTATCATAGATCTAGCACAAACTGAATTTCTTTCTTCATTCCCTTCTGTACTCACTGTAGATACATCAGATTTACTTCATCAAGAACATATTCTATTAAGCACAACTTCATCAAGTAAGTTGCCATTATCTTCATCAAGAGGGTTTCCTTTCAAGGACAACATTCATCATCATATTGCTAACAAACATCATTTACCAAGTCCATCACGTCAAGAATAACTTCATCAGGTGGATTGCCATCAAGGACAACACATGTCACCAGTCGCATGTCTTCATCTTCATTCAGTGGGTTGCCATCAAGGACAACACTCTGCATCATATTGCCAACAATCTCCCCCTTTGGACTTGATGGCAACCACGATGGTGTTTGGTTACCACATCACTTTCTCCATTTTTGACACCATTCTTCATTCAAACACCATGTCACTCTCCCCCTTTGACATCAAGGGCAAAGGGCGGATCAAAACCAACATACTCTCCCCCTTTTCTCCTCATGTGGAAGAAGCGTTCTGCAGATTTGATATGTACTGAAGTGACCAAGCTCCCCCTGAGTTCATGCTGAATCTTCAAACATATTCTTCAATGAAGTATATGACTCTATGAACTTCCTATCACCAAAGACTCATACTTACATCAATTATCCAACCAAGTGGATTTACATATAAGACTCAAGTACCCAACCAAGTGGGTTTACACATTTCAACTCAGCTACCCAACCAAGTGGGTTTACAAAAATTGACTCAGCTACCCAACCAAGTGGGTTTACAGATTTTGACAAGTCCTTACATGACTGAATATTACAATTTTACATCAAGGGTCTTAACAAGACCTTTTCACCAAATTACAAAAATGACCATTTAAGACCAACATCTAGACAGTCCTCAAGGAAGAGAACAATTTTCAGAATCAACATAATGCCAACAATGCATTATACTCAGCAACGCTAATGCTCCCCCTGAATCTGTGCATCCAAGCATCCGTTTCATATGACTAAGGCTCCCCCTTGGTTTGTGCATCCTGAACACTTTCACCAACAAATCATCAAGGCATCTTTATCAAACATGAGAAATAGAATTATGAGAACTGGAACACCACCAGAGATACCAAACAGTATCAGAGATACCAAACAGCACTGTAGCTGTGCTGAAGAATGCTGACTCCAATCAGAAAAAAATGTCAGCAATTAGACATACGCGGTTTTCTGTGCATGAACTCGCGTATATACGTGACTGTGTTTCAGGAAACCCGCGTATCGAATGTCATATTCTAAATTTATGCAAATTTGTTCTTTTGACTGGCAGAGAACACTCCCAGCTTCTGTCTTAGATATTCGAACGCTTCCCTGGGCAGGGGTTTGGTAAAAATATCAGCAACTTGTTCTTTGGAGGGAACATATTCCAACTTCACTGTTTGCTCAAGCACTTGTTCACGTAAAAAGTGATACTTGATGGGAATGTGCTTGGTCTTTGAATGCATAACAGGATTCTTTGAAATACTGATGGCACTTGTATTGTCACACTTAATGGGAACAGGAGGTGTACATTTGATTTGAAAATCTTGTAAGGTTTGCATCATCCAAAGGAGTTGAGTGCAACAAGATGCGGCGGCCACATATTCTGCTTCTGCTGTAGATAAGGCAATAGAATTTTGCTTCTTGCTGAACCAAGATACTAACCGGGGTCCCATATAGAATGCACCACCACTAGTGCTTTTCCGATCATCAACACTTCCAGCCCAATCTGCATCGGTGTAAGCATGAAGAGTAAGATCAGCATTCTTTGGATACCATAGACCAAAGTCTTGAGTTCCTTGTAGATATTTGAATATTCTTTTAACAGCCTGAAGGTGAGACTCTTTTGGATTAGCTTGGAATTGTCCAACAATCCCAACTGCATGCATAATGTCTGGTCTAGTCCCAGTGAGATAAAGTAGACTTCCTATCATCGATCTGTATTCTGGTTGATTCACTGTGGGAGAATCATCATTAGAACTGAGACTGCGTCCGGCTATCATTTTTGTACTTACAGGTTTTCATTCTTCCATGCCATACTTCTTCAGAATTTGCTTAAGATATTTTGCTTGTGATAGGAATATACCATCTGCAGTTTGGTGCACTTGCAAGCCAAGAAAGAATGTTAGTTCCCCAAGTAAAGACATTTCAAATTCTTGCTGCATGACAGAGGCAAATTTTTGACTCATAGATTCTTCGTTACTCCCAAAAATGATGTCATCAACATATACAACCACAATCAATAGTTTGTCATTTTCAACTTTTGTGTATAAGTTTCTATCAGCAGACCCTTTTGAAAATCCTTGTTGATGAAGATATTTGTCAAGACGATAATACCAAGCCCTTGGAGCTTGTTTGAGACCATATAGAGCCTTTTTTAAGTCTACAAACAAGATTTGCATCATTTCCCAAAATGAATCCTTCCGGTTGTTCTATATATACTTCTTCTTCTAGATCACCATTAAGAAAAGCATATTTAACATCCATTTGATAAAATTTGATTTGTTGATAACTTGAAAAAGCAAGAAACATTCTTATGGCTTCAAGTCTAGCTACAGGAGCAAAAGTTTCTTCAAATTCTATACCTTCTTGTTGAGTATACCCTTTGCAAACCAGTCTAGCTTTGTTTCTTACAATATCCCCATTCTCATTTAACTTGTTCTTGAAGATCCATTTAGTTCCAATGAAATTTTTATCATGTGGTCTTGGTACCAAATCCCAAGTGTCATTCTTTTCAATTTGATCAATCTCTTCATTCATGGCTTGATTCCAGCATTCATCTTGGCTAGCTTGATTTACATTGAGAGGTTCAATTGTGGATAGAAGTGCCAGATTACTAGAAGACCCCACAAGTGTTCTCCTTGTTCGTACACCTGATTCCTTGTCTCCCAAAATTTGAGATTCAGGATGATTCTTTTGAACATATCTGGATGGAGCCTTTTTAGAAAGATCATTTTCAGGTTCTTCATTGGATCCACTGACTATATCATTTCCATTTAGCACAGAAGGAAATAATTCACCATCATCTTCATTTGTTGTTTGTTTTTCTTCTTTAGGGGCTGCAGGAGACTCATCAATAACAACATCAACACATTCAACAATCTTTCGAAGCCTTTCAATATAACATTTGTATGCTTTGCTTGTCGTTGAGTAACCAAGAAATATTCCTTTATCTGATCTAGGTTCAAACTTGCCAAGCTTTTCATCATTATTTTTGATAAAGCACTTGCTTCCAAAAACTCTAAAATGCTTTACAGTGGGAGTTTTGCCATACCAGAGTTCATAAGGAGTTTTATCATTGTTTACCTGAACGTGAGCCTTGTTGTGAATGTTCACTGCTGCAAAAGCTGCTTCTGCCTAGAAAGTGTCAGGTGTTCCAGATTCATCAAGCATAGCTTTGGCCATATCTTGAATTGTTCTATTCATTCTTTCTGCTACGCCATTTTGTTGTGGAGTGCCATCTACAGAGAATTGTCTCTTTATGCCATGTTGTTCACAAAATTCAAGGAATTCATTTGATGTATATTCAACTCCTCGATCAGATCTAAGACACTTGATTTTTAAATCCAATTCATTTTCAGCCAGTGCTTTGAAGCTTTGAAATTTTTCAAAGGCTTCATATTTGTGTTTAATGAACCCGATCGAACACATTCTAGAGTAATCATCAATAAATAAGATATAGTATTCTTCTCCTCGTAGTGTCTTTTTCCTCACAGGTCCATATATGTCAGTATGAATGAGTTCAAGAGGCCTACTTGATGATCCTTCTTTGGCATTAAATCGTACTCTAGTCTGCTTACCGAATTGAAAAGATTTGCATATGATATTTTCTGGAGGATTAATATTGGGAAGATCACGAACAGCTTGAAGTCTGCTTGCTTTATTGATTTGAGAGAAGCTCAGATGCCCCAGCCTTCTATGCCATAGCCAATTTTCTGAAGATTTGCTCAGGTAACATTGATCTTTGTAGCCCTTTAGTATATACAGGTTGCTTGGATTTCTTTTCCCTTTTATAATGATTTTACCTGTATCAAGATCACGAACCACACATTATTTTGAACTAAAAACAACTTCTGTTCCTTGATCACACATTTGACTTACACTTAATAGATTATGCCTTAATCCATCCACATACATGACATATTTAGCCTTCACCTTTTCTTTTAGAAACACTGATCCTTTTCCTTTAATTATAGAAGGAGTATCATTTCCAAATGTAACTTTCTTTTCTTTTTCTAGAGCATTATATGAAAGAAGTTTTCTTTTGTCACCTGTCATGTGTCTTGAGCATCCACTATCAATGTACCATTGATTTTCTTCACCTTCTGCAAATAATGCTATCCCACAATTTTCAACCGGTATTTCTTTCTCTTTCCATACTTTAGAGCTTGAGGGAACATGTTCTTTTGGCTGGACCTTGCTCCTACATTCAGATTCTTCATGACCAAAGTTATTGCAATAAGTACATTCAACTTCGTTTTGAAGAGGAGAAAAGTTGTTATAGGTGTTCTTCTTTGGTTCAACATTCATCCTTATCTTTCTTGCTTCTCTTGTCATGATGGTTTTATATGCAACACATTGAACAGCTTTATGACCAAAATTGTGACATGAGAAACATTGTCCATTAAAGTAGAAATTTCTGTGATCATGAAATCTTCTATTAGAATTTACCTGTTGGTTGTAGCCATTTTGAAAGATCTCCCTGTTAGTGTTTCTTGAATTGAGATGATCATGCTTTACCTGCAAAGATCCTTTGTTCCCCTGCTGAGTGGCTGAATGTAGAGAACCAGCTGTGGCTGCTTTTAGAAAATTTGGTGCTGATGTCTGGGAAGATTCCCCAGTATATCCAAGACCTGTTTTTATAAGAGGAGACCGTTGTACCTTGATAATCTCATCCAAGGTTTCTGGACCTTTAGCAAATCTGATATTGAGAGAATTCACTTTCTCATTATCCTTCCTTAGACTTACTACTTCACATTCTAATTCCTCCATGCGTTTTTCTCTTGCTTCATGCTGATTTTTAAGAGTCTCTATGATTATGTTCTTTTCTTCTAGGCTTACTTTGAGTTGAATGTTTTCTTCAAGAATATTATTGTCTTCTAGAGAATCCACAAAAGTACCCTTTTCTTTTCTGGATTCTTGTTCACATTCTTTCACGGCTTCCCATACCTTTGCACCAAGATTTTGCAGATAAGATTTTGTTTGCACACTTCCCATTGCGACGGATCTCCTTCAAGCGATCAAGCTTCTACAGAAGGACCTGCTCTGATACCAATTGTTGGGAAAAATACTGAGAGGGGGGGGTGAATCAGTATTTACAGCATATACAAAACTTTTACTTTTTCTTGCTTCTAAAACCCATACGCTACTTCCCTGAAACAGACTCGCGTATATACGCGGATACCCTTTATCAAACTCGCGTATACATAGATATCTAATTATTTCATTAGTTCTTCACTTAAATCATTCCATCATTCAATCATCAGATGATTAATAAACAGTAAACATGTGCAGTAAGAACAGAGTAAACCATCACACAAAGCATCACACATGAACACCAGGATTTTTAGGTGGAAACCCAAGTCGGGAGAAAACCACCGCTGCAGTCAATCAGCCTTCAATATTTTATTATAGAGAAAAAATATTACAACATATGTGCTGGCGCAGACTCTACCAGCACGCAGGCACCCACCTGCGCTCGTTTACCAGCCTCTCCTGGAAGGGAGCTCCAACCCCCTGACTCGTTTACCAGCCTCTCCTGGAAGGGAGCTACGACCCGCTACTCTCGTTTACCAGCCTCACCTGGAAGGAAGCTACAACCCCCTGACTGAAGGCTACAACCCTCAGCACCTCTATGGACCACGTTTCATCAATTTTCAGACTGGATCCAAATCTTCCTTTAGGACACCACTTGCAGGCCACATTTCATCATATTATCAGACTGGACCCTTTCCATACTTTTAAGCACAGTCATACAGCCAAACTGATACAGACAACTCAGCACTGTAGAATACAGATAGCAGTAACACAGCAGAATAGATCAGACATTTCTTACCACAGACTTCAGCAAACCCTAGTTTTCATATGCGCTTTCCTTTCACTGATGTCGCGTATATACGCGCTTTCGTCCACACAAACTAGCGTATACCTCTGTATATATTTCATTGCGCATACACGCTTTATCTTCAGCAAAGCCATGTATATACGCACTTCCTCTGTGGCGAAGTAGCGTATAGATCTTCAATCATTATAGAGCAGCATACTTCTTCAGATCAGATGTTTAGTTCATATTTACCCTTTCACTTCAGACAGATGTTCGCCTCAATTCAGATCTAAGCCTTCCATAAGCAGATCTCGTAGATACAAGTACATTTCAGATCTAGATCCCCTTCTTCATCATTGGTGCATCATACATTCAGATTTATCTTCAAGTGTAACCCTTTCCATTCAGATCTACTTCAGAGAGAATTATTCATTCAAGCTCAGACATCTTTCACCCACACACATGATTTGCATAATGAATTTCATCTCTTTATATAGGTTTATCCTTTTTCAATACCATGAGCCCCTTTTTCAATACCATGAGCCCAAAACTACATTACTTCCGATGGTATTCCTGGACGGGGTCAATTAGGTGGATCATTACCCAATACAATGGGTCAATACCATGGTGGTTACCCTTGGTTTTGCACTTTTTGAGCGCTTTTGCCCATACGCGACTTGGAACGTTCTTTTCCGCGTGCATACGCGACTTCTCCTAGACATATCCGCGTATGCCTTGAGACATACTCTTTTTATCATAGATCTAGCACAAACTGAATTTCTTTCTTCATTCCCTTCTATACTCACTGTAGATACATCAGATTTACTTCATCAAGAACATATTCTATTAAGCACAACTTCATCAAGTAAGTTGCCATTATCTTCATCAAGAGGGTTGCCTTTCAAGGACAACATTCATCATCATATTGCTAACAAACATCATTTACCAAGTCCATCACATCAAGAATAACTTCATCAGGTGGAATGCCAGCAAGGACAACACATGTCACCAGTCGCATGTCTTCATCTTCATTCAGTGGGTTGCCATCAAGGACAACACTCTACATCATATTGCCAAAATTCTCAAGTAAATCTCCCATGGATAGGGGAGTGAGGGCTTGATCAGGTTGAAAATGTAGCATCTCATTGATAGACTGAGTAGTAATTGGGAAAAGGACATCTTGATTTGGGGATAAGACTGCTCTTTGGTTAGGATCATAATTTGCATGGAAAAAATGGATTATTTTAGGGAAAATATGGACAGAGGGAAAAAGGTACCTGGGAAGATTAGATTCCCATAACCCAATCATATCCAAGTCATTCAAATAATTGTCTCTACAGCGACAAAAAATTCGAAGAGGACTATCACTAAAAGCCACATCTTTAATTTGGAAATCCTTGTCGACTAATGATAAATAATCCACATCTTTGTGAGGGGCGTTAAATGGGGTGACGTTTAAAGCCACAGGAACTTCCATTTTTGGTTCTTGTGGATTCAAAAATGGAAATTCGGCTTATGGTGAAAAATTGAGTAGAATTACAGGTTTTTTGGGGACGCAATTTGAAATTATGGGAAAAGAGAAAACTCAAATTATCTCTGTAGCAGACTTTGGTGCGTAATTTAAAACGAAAGCCAGGATTTCACAGAGTTAAAATGGGAAATGGGGTAAATACTTGTTTTTAGGGGATGAAATATGTTTAATAGGTATAGGCTGGTGGCGGGTGGACGCTGGAATACTGGTCTGGAAATGGTCTTCAGTAGAATTCAGTTAAATGGCATTTGACAGTCAATTTTTCGAAATTCTTTGCATGGAGGGCGAAGTCGTTTTCTGCGTAAAAAATAACGAAAAAGACGCGGGTTTTTGTTTTATTCACAAAGTCACAAGGGTGGAGAATTTTTTATCATTTTAATAAATGACGTCATTATGTACAACAGATGAGTCACGGTGGGGAAGGTGGTAAGCGGTTTATTCCGCACTTCTTTGTAGGGAAGGCGGTATTGAGCGGAGGAGCAGGGATTCCACAGAATGAATGACACGTGGTCGGGGTATTGTTTGAAAACCACCAGCATTTCGTGAGTTATTGTTCGGATAGGGGATGGCCAGCGGAATTATCAACAACCGTTGATCTTGGAGCGGGTGATCGAACGGTGGTCGGGGCGTGAAGTTGATGGAGAGTTAATATGAGGGCCCGACGTAATTTATTATTAATTAATCGTTTCGGGAGTGTTTTGATTGGCGGGGGTCAGTTATTAACTAATCATAAGGATTAACTAATCCCTTGTATGACGAAGGTTGGGGGTGAAAAACGCGCGCGGGATGGGTTACTTCAAATTTTAGTTTAAATTAAACTTCGGGTTTTATTTTTTGTTTTAAACATATGAATCATACGTTTAAAAGTTTTTTCATAGATTTTTTATTATATGATAAATAAACCAAAATGATTAACTTACCATAGGGGCGGGAATATCTATATAAAGATATGTTTAGCCAAAGGGTTTATAGAGTAGGTAATTTATTTAATCACATGGGATTTATTAACTTTGGCTAAAATTATATAAGTGGGTTTTTTTGGGTTATTTATATAAATGGAGTTATATACTATAGGAAAAGGTCATTTCTATAAGGAGTTAATAAATAAAATCAGTGTTAATATGACAAGGGACAATGTAAACTCAAAATTCGTTCATATAACTAAGCAAGTGAAGATTTACAAGAAAATTGCATTATAATAACTTCATCATTTAGACTTAGAATAAAAAGTGATTTTGAGGGATTTTATGAAATATTGCTTGATTTTCCTAAGTAAAATGGGATTTTACTTAGAAAAAGATTTTTGAGAGGTGGATGAATGTTATGATGGATAATTTCAAGTACTTAGGTCTTTCCAATTATTGGGTCGAGGGTCCGGTCCCTCCAAAAGTCAAGGAAATGCCTTGAGCCCCTTTAATCTTCAAATAGCTTAGTGCCAAGGGGAATTAGTGAATTCTTTAGGGAAAAATGGAGGGGAAGTTAATAATCTTGACTTTGCTCTGCTATGAACTTTTTCCAATGTAGTATCTGCCTTTGCACTTGTGATGAAAGTAAAATTGAACACATTTAGAACCATCATTCATCACATGTGATTCTGCAACAACATCTACCTACCCTACCTACTTTACTCTACCATTTTTTCTTCTTTATTAAGGTGCACTTAGACTGGCAAACCCTTATCACACTTTTCTTTTACATATGGAAACCTATCAAATTCTAGCCTTATTACATCCAAGGTCTCAGATTAAACTATTGAGCACCTTTTATTAACTCTACATGTCTACTTATCTGCCAAGATTAAACTGTTTGGCTAGATATTTATTCTCTATTCTACAGCATGAAGTTGAAAAATGAATGACTCAAGTTTAAACAGTTTGAATCTTCATAAATTGTGGCAAAAGTTTGACAAGCTGCACACAATTTTTTTTATTACATCAGAGAAAAAAGTAGTGGCATTTAGACTTGCACACTTTCCTTGGCCTTTCTTTTGGTGTGGTTCATTTTCTTTCACTTTTTTAATCAATTTTATTTTTTCACCCTTTGATTTTTCTTTTAGGGTATACCCTCTTTACATTTTTTAAATTTTTTGATTTTCTAATTGTCTAAGAATATGGAACACCTTTGCAACAAGAAAAAGGTTTGAACATATTGCATAGTTCAACAAGTCAATCATGAAAAATGACACCTATTGGTATAGGAGTCTAACACTGGCTCCACTTGGGGATGGGTTTTCCTGGAGAAAAGTCAAGAATAGCAGGTCAGATGCCTTAAAATGTCTTTAGCTGAACCATGAAATCTTCTTTTTCTGGTGGCTTTATTGTATATATGATAGTAAAAATTCTGAAGCTTAGGGCCTTCACTTCGGGCTTCAACTTCAGTAAGTCACCATCCAATCAAAAATGATGCATTAGAAAGGATATAATATATACATGTCAAAAATCAGAATATCCTAATAGATAGGATCAAAGTAGTGTTTTAACATTCGACCATTGACTAGTCCTTCCTCAGCTTCTGTACCATCCAAATTCTTCAAAAACTATGTATTATTTCCCTATAAAGAATGAATGATGTAACGTCCAATCCATAAGAAATCAAATTTCCCATGTTTTCCTTTATCTTCCCTTCTGGAATCCCATCTTAAAACTTTGTCTCCCAGTTGAAAATCTTTTGCTTTGGTCCTTTTGCCAAACATATTTTTTAATTTTTCCTGCAAAACTTGGGATCGTTGATACACTTCTTGTCTGCTTTGCTGCAAGTGAATTGTTTGATTTATTCTTCTTTGAATATCATTTGGTTCTACTTGAGCCTCCTGAAGTAACTTCATTACAGGAATTCCCAAGGATGATGGAAATCTAGCCTCAATACCATAAACTAATTCATATGGACTGGTCCCAACTAATTTTTTGGTAGTAAGTCTGTCTGCACACAATGCATTGGTAAGTTTCTTATGCCAATTCTTCTTATTCTCTTCCAATAATTTTTTAATGATATTAATGAGGCTTTTATTGGAAGATTCAGCCAGTCCATTACCCTGAGGATAATAGGCTATTGAATGACCTAAATTGATGTGATATTTATTGCAGAAACTAATCATTTTCTTAGACCTGAAAGCAGCAGCATTATCAGTTATAATTTTCTCAGGACAGCCAAATATTGAAAGTATATTGGTTTCTAAGAATCCTATAATTACAGAATCATTGGCTTTTCTGGATGGGATAGCTTCAATCCATTTAGTAAAGTAATCTGTGGCAGTGAGGATCCATCTGTGTTGCCCAGAAGAGGGGGGATGGATTTCTCCAATAAAATCTAAGCCCCATTGTTGAAAGGGTTTCTTGGTGGAAATTGGTTTCAATGGAAAAGGTAATAATTTTCTCTTGCCTTCAAAGATCTGACACTTATGGCAAGCAGTTACAAATCTCTTAACATCTGAAAACAAGTTTGGCCAATAAAAACCAATCCTTAAGATCTTATCTGCAGTTGACTTCCAGTAGAGGTGTCCACCACAATCTCCTGCATGGAATTCATTGAGAACCTTGTCATCTTCATCTTTTAATAAACAATTTAATAGAATTCCATCATGATTCTTCCAAAAGAGAGCATTATCTAAAATACAATACTTTAAAGATGTCATTTTCAAAAACCTTTGTTTCATTCTGGATAACCCTGGAGGAGCTTGCAGGTTTAACAAAATATAAATGATATCAGCGTACCAAGGTGAGTCTAAAAAGGCCTGACTGATTTGTGGAGTCACCATCTCCTGTTCGTCATCCAGTTCATTAATATTCAGGGCTTGGCAATTTGTTTCAGTCATGAGTTGAGCCAAACCTTATCCTTTTATGAGTTTTATAGGTCTTATTTCAATATCATATTCTAATATGGTAGCTAACCATTTACCTCTTTTTCCTTCAATTCCATCTTGAGTTAAGATGTCTTTAACGACAACATTAGGTACATAAGCTATCACATGAGAATACAATATATAAACTCTAAAATCTTTAATTGCTTTCACAAGTGAAAAAGCTTGTTTCTCCATGATATTGTATTTCAATGATGCATCTCTTAGTGCTTTACTAAAAAAGGCTATAGGTTTTTCACATCCTTGATCATCCTTTTGTAATAAAACAGCTGCAACTGTATGTTCAGAAGCAAATGAAAAAATTATGAAATCTCTATCAAATTTTGGACTAGTAAGAACTGGTGTCCTAGTCAAAGCCATTTTGATTTCTTCAAATGATTGCTTAGCTTCTACCGTCCACTTAATACTCGAATCCTTTCTTAACATGTTAGTAAGCAGTCTAAGTAATTCAGCTAAACTAGAAATGAATCTTCTCAAAAAATTGATCTTTCCTATGAAAGCTTGAAGTTCTTTAATATTCCTGGGATGAGGCATCTGCAATATGGCTTGTATTCTTTCAGGATCAATTCTAATGCCATCTTTTGAAATGATATGACCTAGGAGTTTACCTTCTTCAAGACCAAACAATGATTTTTTCAGATTTAAAGAAATACCATACTTTCTGCATTTTATGAACACCTGTCTTAGATGGTCTAAATGTTGTTGATCTGTTTTGGAAAAAACAGTCAAATCGTCCATATATATGACCAAAAAATCATGAATTTCTTTGGCAAAGGCAATGTCCATTGCTCTTTGGAAGGTGGCTCCTGCATTTTTGAGTCCAAAAGGCATCTTAACATATTTGAATGTACCCCAAGTTGTTGTAAAAGCTGTTTTGTCTTGATCATCAGGATGAACCAGAATCTGGTTATATCCTGAGAATCCATCCAGAAGAGAAATCCTTGAAGAACCTACTACGATTTGTAAGATGTGGTCCATTTTAGGCAAAGGATAGTTATCTTTTAAATACACTTTGTTTAAATTTCTCAAATCAACACATATTCTAATTTCTCCAGTCTTCTTCCTTGTTGGCACCAAATTAGAAACCCATTCAGAAAACCTAATAGGAGCAATTATTCCTGCTTCATACATTCTTTTAATCTCTTTCTCAATTGAAGGTAGCAATACATGGTTAATTCTTCTAAGTTTCTGTTTGAATGGTTTCTGATCTGGTTTCAAAGGTATTGTATGTTGAATGATTGATGTATCATATGATTTCAGATCTTCATAACTCCAGGAAAAAACATCCTGGAATTCTTTTAAAAGTTCAACATATTTAACTTTTTGAAACTCTGGAAGAGATTTAGATAATTTAACCATCTTAGGATTTCCTTCAGTTCCCAAATTGTATTCTTCAATATCAGCTTTTAACGGTTCCATTTTGGGTTTTAGTGGGATGTCATTTGAGTCAAAAAGATCTTCCAAAGGAGTTAATCCTTTAGGTAAATGATTATCTTTCAGATTAATAATTTCATATTCATCTTCTATAATCTCATCGACTTCCATTTGTTTCAGATCCTGCATATCTTTTTTAGTGAATTTAGTTGGGTGAAGCATGTGAATTGCAGTCTCTTCTAAAATATCTATTTCTTGTTCATCTATTTGATCAGATTCATTGATTGTTGTGTCTTCATCTATGCTACTGTTAGAGAACTCGTTTTCTAAGGTCAAAAAATTATTTATCTGATTATTATTTACAAACACTTGCCAATTCATAAGATTATCCGGTAGAGCAGGTCTATGTCTAATCTCAGCTGTGAACTGATGATTAGGTTCAAAAGGTAATTTACAAGTGCTAGCGAACATTGCAAGACTATGAGCATGCAAATTTTGTTTTCTAGGAATTTTGGCAAGCTGAGCCTGTAGAAAAGTATTGAGAATTTCCACAACTATTCCTCTGTATTCTCTTAATTTGGGGTCTTTTGTCGAACATTCACCATTGATCTGTTGAATAATTAACTCAGAGTCTCCTATGATTGATACTCTAATTGCTCCTAATTTTTTGACATGTTTAAGCCCTAGCAAAAGAGCCTCATACTCTGCCATATTATTAGTGCATCTAAAGTTCAATCTATAAGCATGGCCTTCAGCATGATCATTTTCAATGTTGTGTATCCAAATTCCAGCTCCAGCTCCTAACTTGTTTACTGAACCATCAAATTCTAAATGCCAAAGAATTTCATGTTCATAATCTTCATTGACTGTTTTAATAACTTTCTTAATAGGGAGTTCTGGTTTTTCAATTTTTTCTGGTATTTCTTGAATGTCTGATGTTTCTTTGTTTTCAGAAATTTCTTCAATTTGAACAGTAGATTTATTTTCAGTTTCTGTTTCTGGTGCTTCTAGTTCAGTAGGAAGGTCAAATTCAGCATTATAAAGGATGAATGAGTCCATATCAGAATGTACTGAGTAGATGGGGAAGTTTTCAGGCTTCTCCTGACTACTGACCAAATATTTCATCAAGGTTTCTCTGTATAGTCTTTTAGGCTGACCGAACACTGATATAGTAGCATATGACATATCTAATTGAAGAGATCCTCTGTGTTTGGCACCCCAGGATCTGGACAACAACATACCATATTTAGGAGGAATATTTGCTACTACTATATCCATCAGAATAGATTTCGTGGGGTATTGCACCAAAGTAACACACAAATCTTTAATCAAACCTAAACATCTTACATGACTTGAATCAAAAGAAAAGAGATCTTTATATGGTCTGGTAATGTCTAGGTTTAATATTTCCATCACAGCCTTGGGCATTAAATTGTGAGACGCTCCAGAATCAAGCATGGTGTTACGAAGTATTTTTTCATGTACATTCAAACTCACATAAAATGGAGGAGTTCCTCCACTTTCTGGTTTTCCATTTACTTCAGGGCCAAAAAGTAGTTTGGGTTGATCATCAAAAACATTTACTGAATCATCCATTCCAGTAATGTTAAGGGATCTGCTGATTTGGCTTCTATAGACATCATGTTTAGCTAATTCTGCTAATGGAATAGCTATCTTTAATTTTCCTATTTCAGCTTCTAGATTGAAATATTTTTCTGTTTGAGCTCTTGTATTTTGAACAGTTGGGTTTTCTCTATTTTTTGTGTTTTCATTGTTTTTCTCTTTTTCAGGAGTAATATTATGAGTCGAAGGTGTTTCTGAATTAACTTCTACTGTTTCTTCTATGTTTCTTGTAGGAGGAAAAGTATTGGAAATTTTTTTATTATTCAGTTGATTATCAGACACATCTTCAATTATTGGATTGGAGGGGTTAGGACTTGCTCTAGAAAGAATTTGTACAGGAGGAGTGTTAGTTTTACCTTTGAGGTTTTGTTTCACAGCTTTCTGTTTGCTATTCTCTGGCACCTCAATCCATCTGCTTCTCAAATTGTATTGTTTGTGAACTTCATAAATTGCTGAATCATATCCTTCCTTGAAATCAAAAGTTTCTTCTGAATGAGTTTGAAATGTTTCAAGAATGTGATTTTCTTGATTATCTTGAGATAGGAAAACTTCTGGTTCATTCTTGTTTTCAGTCAAGTTATTTATTTCAACATCCTCAGTTGGTTCCTCAGAAGATGAACCTTCAAAAAAAAATTCCTGGAATGGTGGCCTGATGTTTTGGTCAGGAACATTTTTCCCAGTATTTTGTTTTTGATTTCTTTTGAAGTTTGGGTTTCTAACAGCATTTTGACCATCGCCAGAAGATTTTCTTTCGATTTTCTCTACTCTGTCTCCCAGTCTTTCCATCCTGATCCGGATTTTATGCAGGAACGCAACAGAATACAGATATAACCATAGATACAGAGATGCAGCGGAAATAATGCTTCAATTTATTAATAAAAGAATGACTGCAATAAGCTTACAAACATAATGGAATGAAGCTAGGGCGCTGGTAGCGTATCTCTGAGAAGAGATGTAACGTACGTAGGCCTCTGAACTGTGTTACATTGAGGCTCGCAGGCCTATTACAGACATAATGGAAATAGATGAGCTAGGTACTGGCAGCGTATCCCTGAGAAGAGATGTGGCGGCTACCAGCCCCTGAACTGTGTTACAATGCATACATGATGGAGATGCGGCGAGCTAGGGCACTGGTAGCGCTTATCTCTGAGAAGAGATGTATCGGCTCCCAGCCCCCTGAACTGTGTTACAATGAGGCTCGAGGGCCTATTTATTGTTGAGAAACAATGTAGAATCCGAAACGTCCAAAACCATAACCGTAGGAGATGAAGCGCCAAAACTGTGGGCGCCCGTTTGGGTAAATTGGTGGTTCAACTTCTCGAGGACGTAACTTTGGCATCTGATCTCCGTTTGACGCGCTCAAAGCTCGTTCGAAAGATCTTTCCGAGGAGTACAAATTTTCAATGAGAAACATTGGTCCATGGAACCATGTTGCTCTCTGTTTTCCCAAAAAAACGTCGTTTAGGGCCTCAAAACGGCTCCGGAAGTTTAAGACCCGAAAAACTGCTAAAAATAGTAAGTTGTGCCGAAACTTACAAACTGAAATAACTGATGGTGGGGGTTCAAATGGACTCGATGGGTGGCTACCAATATCCACCTGGATTATTAATGCCCCAAAACGGCTCCGGGTGTGCAGGACCCGAAAACCTGCTATAAATAGTAAGCTGTGCTGAAGCTGAAAAAATGAAAGAATTGATGCTGCGGGTCCAAATGGAATAGGTGGGAGGCCACCGATATCCACCTGGATCATTCCTCCCTCCTTAGGAAGCAATGGTCTCCATTGCGTTAAGTTCCTCCATGGGGGGGGAAATTTTGTTGAACTTGGTGTTGGATTTAGATGTGCCACCAGTGGGCAGCCATTGAAGGATCTGAAAAAAATTGTCCATCATCGCGTTCCTCTGTTTCTCGAGGGCATCCTCGAGCAATATTTTGACAGGATCTCCTGCTCCCTCGTCTTTCTTTCCTTCCGCCATGGGGGATCGTCGGGGTTGCGAGGTTGAACTCCTTATACCCTGGCCGTGTTGGGAACATGAAGAGAAAAACAGAGAAAGAGCAGACCCGCTATGATACCACTGATCCGGGTGTGCAGGAACGCAACAGAATACAGATATAACCATAGATAAAGAGATGCAGCGGAAATAATGCTTCAATTTATTAATAAAAGAATGACTGCAATAAGCTGACAAACATAATGGAATGAAGCTAGGGCGCCGGTAGCGTATCTCTGAGAAGAGATGTAGCGTACGCAGGCCTCTGAACTGTGTTACATTGAGGCTCGCAGGCCTATTACAGAAATAATGGAAATAGATGAGCTAGGTACTGGCAGCGTATCCCTGAGAAGAGATGTGGCGGCTACCAGCCCCTGAACTGTGTTACAATGCAGACATGATGGAGATGGGGCGAGCTAGGGCACTGGTAGCGCTTATCTCTGAGAAGAGATGTATCGGCTCCCAGCCCCCTGAACTGTCTTACAATGAGGCTCGAGGGCCTATTTATTATTGAGAAACAATGTAGAATCCGAAACGTCCAAAACCCTAACCGTAGGAGATGAAGCGCCAAAACTGTGGGCCCCGTTTGGGTAAATTGGTGGTTCAACTTCTCGGGGACGTAACTTTGGCATCCGATCTCCGTTTGACGCGCTCAATAGCTCGTTAGAAAGATCTGTCCGAGGAGTACAACTTTTGAACAAGAAAAATTGGTCCTTGGACCCATGTTGCTCTCCGTTTTCCCAAAAAACGTCGTTTAGGGCCTCAAAACGGCTTCGGAAGTTTAAGACCCGAAAAACTGCTAAAAATAGTAAGTTGTGCCGAAACTTACAAACTGAAATAACTGATGGTGGGGGTTCAAATGGACTCGATGGGTAGCCACCAATATCCACCTGGATTATTAATGCCCCAAAACGGCTCCGGGTGTGCAGGACCCGAAAACCTGCTATAAATAGTAAGTTGTGCTGAAGCTGAAAAACTGAAAGAATTGATGCTGCAGGTCCAAATGGAATAGGTGGGAGGCCACCGATATCCACCTGGATCACATCCCTTTAATAATTGCATCCAAATTTCTTTCAAAAGCCGAAGGCTCTTCGTTTATATGCATCCTTATTTCAGCTCTAGCTCTAGCTCGTTTTACTATGAGGTTAGCTTCAACACTAACAACTATGCTTTGCATCTCTTCTATAGTTTGGGGAGCTCTTTCCCTAAGTGAATATGCTATTTCAGAATCAAACCCATCAGGGAATTTAACCAGTAATGAATCCAGAGGGGGTCTAAGGTTTTGGGGAACAACATTGTAGGCTTCATTGAATCTAATGATATAATCTTGCACAGCTTCGTTAGGTCCTCTTTTCAATTTTCTAAAGTCTGATAGGATTTGAAGAGGGTCTTTCTTCTTCTCCCATCTATTTAAAAATGCCCTATACAGGGCTGGTAAGTCAGCAATACTGTTTGGAGCAAGAGCCCTAAACCATGTCCTGACTTCCCCAGTAAGGCTCTGGACAAAAATTCTCATTCGTACATCATCAACGTCTATTTCATAAAATTGAAAGTAATCTGTCATCCTTTTGGTATGTTTTTGAGCAGTGTAAGTACCGGAACCATCAAAAGGGGTGATTTTACTCTGATAGTCTTGAGGCAAAGCAACAGGGTTGCCTGGCAACCTTAACGGAGCATATCTGTTGGCCATTGGAAGGTGTAATGGAATAACAGGTGATGATGGTCTGGAAGTAGTGGGTGGAGGAGTAGAAGGAGTGGCTTGTGTTTGAGAAGTTTGGGGAAAAGTAGATGAACTTGGGGAAGTTGTAGTAATTACAGAAGTGTTTGAAATTTCTTCAAAGGTCTTCTTAGATTGAATGGAATTTTGTAGATGCTTGTCAAGATGTGAAGTGATAAATTCAAATTGCAAATCTTCAAGAAATAATGGGTCAGGAACAAGATTGGACAACTCAGATTCAGAAAAATTTATGAATAGAGAAGTTTCAAAATGTCCATCAAATGGTTCGTCTTCAAGATATATAAACTTCACAGGACAAGAGTTTGATCTAACAAGAGGTTGAGAACTGCTAGAGCTCTCTTGACTCTCTTGTCTTCTCAGAATTCTGGGAATCAGATTTGGATTCTCAAATATCGGTGGTGGGTTAGGGTCAGGATTTGACCTGGTATAACGAGTCCTTTTTGAAGCCAGTTTTCTGGATGATTTATATTTTTAGTTTTTTTTTTGTTTTAAATAAAATGAAAGTACAACTTCGACAAAATCTTTAAGAAATTTAAGATTTTGGGTTAAAGTTTTCTCAAAGATTTATGAACTAGAGAAACTGATTAAATATCTGAAACTAAAGATTAGTCTATAAACTAGACCGGAGATTGACTGAAGTAGCATTTATTTACTATGCAATTGCAGAGCAAAAAGCATTTCAAAGGCTACCTCCCTAATCTTCAGACTCCGTTTGTAGTTTATAAATTAAACAGTAGTAAAAATGATTCAGTTCCCCATTATGGTCGCCACTATGTTATCACTCAAATTTTCCTTGAAGTTGTTGGAAGAGGAAAGGGGTCCGAGGTAACCACAAACCAACCTTCAGGTACATAATCTAGCCAATCTGTACCCAGAGAGGGCTCTCTCTATAAAATTTAGCTTTGTTTTTAGAAGATATTAGGATAGTTGTAAAGTCCAGGGGTTTTGATTTTGTTTGAGTTGATGGAATTCTTTAGCTAAGATTAAATCCAAGTAGTTTCAGTCCATTGGGCTAATGGAGTCGAAGGATTGGCTACATTGGCTTAAGTTTTTTAACAAAATATGGTTTATCAGGGCAAGATAATCAAACTAGAAACAATTATAGATCTAAAGTGAATGGAATGGAATTCAAACGGATGAAAGGCAACTAAGAATCTTTCAACACATTCAAGAGAAGAGAAATAGATTGATTATCAATAAAGAGCAGTTAAGTATTCTTTACTAAATAACCAAATATGTATGAACTAGACAAACAGGAGCAATTAAGAATTCGCTGTTTGAACCAGTTTAGAGGAAAACATTTAAAATAATAACGACTGAAATCAGATTACACCTAAGTAATTTTTGATTTAATCTTTTTCGTTAAATATTAAGATAATGAAACACAGATGATATCATAAACAAATGTAAAACTTTAAAACATGGGATAGATATGACTTATTGATCCTTCATTCGACACATGAATCCTGAGAAAAGTCTTCTTCCTTAATTCCTTGTCCAGTTTTGCCATGAAAAATTTCTCCAAAAGCTCTTTATTCCAAAATATTCAATGTTACATTAGAGTATAAGAATCCACCCTCAATAATCCGATTGAGGGCTTATTTATACAAAAAATCATACACAATATCTCTTAAGAAAACGATATATAATCTAAGATGACTCACAAATAAGTTACAATAAAAATAGAGACGGATGGTCTCATAGATAAGACAAAAAAGCAACTAATGTTGTGCTGTTTCCTCCTTTTGAGAATGTGCTGGAGGCAGGACCTATATTTTAGCTCATCGTTGTCCTCTTCGGTAATTTTGTTCTAAATGACTTGCTTCACTGATACTCTTTGTTTTTACTGATACACTTTAACTGAACTGATACTCTTTGACCTTTGTTTGTCCCTTTATCCTTTATACTGTAGTAAATAGGCAAAATTTCATATAAGGATAAATTTTACAAAATTTCCAATAGATCTTCCCACCATTTATCTTCTGCTATTTTGGTCCGTTGAAGCTTCCTTAATGTTTCACCAGCCTCGGTATATCTGAAGAAATTAGGCTGATTAGGAAACAAATGTCTTACTTCACGTTCAAGATAGAACAAATTCTCTAATCTGTCATGAAGATTCCTTCCTGTAGGTAATTTTGCTTCTGATGAAATGGTTGAGGAACTGGCTTGATTGTGAGCATGTATGTCCAATTTCTTAACATAAGTTTCCAGGTCCATTATTTTATCTTCTGAAACCATAGGGATGGGCAACCCTTTATTCAATAAAACATTAAACCTTTCTTTGAAAGCAATGATTTCAATTTGCATGTCAAAACACCTTCGTTCTAAATTTTGCATAAGAGTTCTTTTAGTAAAAACTCTTTTTATCTCCAAGATTGTTGCAGTCCTGTCTTGAATACCTTGATCTGCAAGCTGCTGTCTGGTTTGGGTGTTTAGAAATTGTATGAGCTGATTGGCTTCCTCAGGCCTATTTCCTAATTTTGCTCGTGTAGTTTCAACTTCATCTAGAGCTACTTTGACCAAATCATTCTGCTCGTATATTATCTAGATTGAGGACCATATATCTTTTATTGACTAAATAATATCATCCCAAAGAATCTCATTTATTTCTCTTAAAGGTTTCTCCAATGTGAGATCCCTTTCCAAAGCTTTAACTAATTTTTCCAACTTTTTGACTTCTCTTGTTTTGTCAGAAACAATCATTTTTGAAAGATCATATTTCTGTTCCAAATTAATAAGCTGTAACTTTGTGCGCTGAAGTTCTGTTACTTGAAGTTTCAAGTCATTCATTGATTTTATTAGTTCTTCTGTACTCAAATTTGAACTATTTACCTGTGATGACTCTGTTGTTTGACATGTTGGTTGACTTGTTGTACCTGTGATAACCTCTGGTGTAGATACTGGAACACTGGACTGCTTGTCTTTTAAAGCTTGTTCAAGCTCTTTTTTTGTTTCAGTCAGTTGCTCATTCATTTTCAAGAGCAACTCCATCATTTCTTCTTCAGAATTCTTCTTTATTACTTCTTCATTTTGAGGATGTCTGGAGGCTAGAAATTTCAATTGCTTTCTCAAAGCTGCAATGTCATCATCTTTTTTCTTGATTAGAGCTTCTATACCTTTGACATCCTTTGGATTGTGTCCCAAACCAATTATTATTTCTTCCAATGTTTTTATCCTATTGCCTTTGGCTTGAGAAGAAGCCTTTTGAAGCTGTAACTGTGTATTGGTGTTCTCCAAAGAATCCTGTAACATGTGAGCTGCCATTGCCTTATCAGTCAAAGTAGAATAGATCATTTCACCAGTCTACTTTTGTAACTCAATCTGATCTAAAGCATGGATATCCTTTGCTAGGACTTCAAAGTTTGTCCTAATATAATCAGCAGTTGTTTGGGGTTGTTGCACCTTGGGTTTGAAATGGCTGATTATCATTTTGCTCTGTTGGATGTCAAAAGCTGACATCAATCTTTCTTGATTCTTTGGAGCCATTTTCAGATATTGATTATATACTTGAATTCTCAGTGGATCATTCCTGGCCTTGATATTGATAAATGTATTTTTAATATCTCCTTCATCTTTAACTGGTGTTTTGAAAGAAGATATTTCAACACTCTGTTGCTTCTGTAGCTCTTTCCTTTGAGAGGTAGTGGATGCTTCACTGACTGTTCCTGTTTGTTGACTACCCAATTGTTCTGGTCCTTGACTATCAAGGATTTCATCAATAGATTCTACTTCTGGAGGAGTATTCAATTTCCGTCTCTTGGCCTGAGGCTGTTGTGAAGATCCAGTGAGAGGGGTAGCAGCTTCAGCTTCTCTCTTTTTTCCCTTTTTCACATTTAATGGAGTCTTCAAAATTGACATTTCTACTGGATTGGTTTGAACAGAAGAAAACTGTACTTGATCCTGTCCCTTGGAAGTTTGAGGTTGTTCTGTCAAGTGAATGTTTCTTTAACTTGTGTATCAACCTCTTTCTCTTTTCCCTTAGATGATATTGCAATGTTTTCTTGTAACTCCTACTGAATAATTCCAGCTGAGGAAGGACCAACTTCTGATCTTGGTACCTGTGCAAAAGATTCTAGGTCAAGCATTTTTTCAAGATCTTTCATAACATTGTCTACATTGAACATCTCACTATCCTGCTCTATCAATGTTCCTTCTATCCATTCATCTGTATTAGCATATTTTTCAATCTCTGGGATTCTTTGATGTATGTATGGTGCTGATTTATTCTTCATTTGTTTATCACAAATGAAGCTGAATGGGTCATAAGGCACCCAATAGAAACTCTTTTGTAATCTGAAATGGTCTTCTAATATCTTTTCAACTTCTTCCCCTGCAGCCCTAGAGTTACAAATAAAGGGACCTAATTGACTTTTGATCCGGAGTTGAGCCTTCTTCTTTGCATTACAAAAATGAATTATATCAGAATTTTTCATCTGCCTGAAATATTCTAATGCAAAGATTCTCATGGGGACATATTTTGGCAATTTGAAGGGACATAATTCACATCCATAGATTCTGAATTCTGTGTGATTTTGGTATAAGTACCAATCACCAACTTTGTATTGTTTTGAGAGCTGTAAAGTTTTCTTGATTTCATTACTGAGTCTTGGAGGAGAAACTCCTGTCAACAAGGTGGTTGCAGGGTGTATAAAAAGATCAATGAACTCATTATAGGAATAGGGGGAATCTCGAGAACTATGAGTGATGGCTGACCAAAAGATAACAGACATAGGATTCCCTTGGGCATCAAGCTTTTTGATATAGAAAGGGAAATTTTCTGACTGGTAATAGAGCATGAGATGGTAAATGACAGAATAATATTTAAACACTTTCTCATTTTCTAATCTCATGAATTGATCATGGATATTTTCTGCAATGTATGATGCAAAGCCATACTTGACAGCAGGAGGTTTTCCAGGGGTAAAAATAGACAATAATACTAGAGTTAAATGGTCAACATATTCACTGGTATTAAAGCCCATTATAAAGGATATCATTTCCAAAAAAATTCTACCCTCATTAGTGAAAAAAGCATACCCATAAGGGGGAGGGCCTTTAGGCTGATGATCAGGAAACATAAAGGTCTGGCAGATGTGGCTTAATTCTTCATGGGATAGTTTTGTGGATTTATCGAGTAAATATCCCATGGATAGGGGAGTGAGGGCTTGATCAGGTTGAAAATGTAGCATCTCATTGATAGACTGAGCAGTAATTGGGAAAAGGACATCTTGATTTGGGGATAAGACTGCTCTTTGGTTAGGATCATAATTTGCATGGAAAAAATGGATTATTTTAGGGAAAATATGGACAGAGGGAAAAAGGTACCTGGGAAGATTAGATTCCCATAACCCAATCATATCCAAGCCATTCAAATAGTTGTCTCTGCAGCGACAAAAAATTCGAAGAGGACTATCACTAAAAGCCACATCTTTAATTTGGAAATCCTTGTCGACTAATGACAAATAATCCAAGTCTCTATGAGGGGCGTTCAATGGGGTCACGTTTAAAGCCACAGGAACTTCCATTTTTGGTTCTTGTGGATTCAAAAATGGAAATTCGGCTTATGGTGAAAAATTGAGCAGAATTACAGGTTTTTTGGGGGCGCAATTTGAAATTAAGGGAAAAGAGAAAACTCAATTTATCTCTGTAGCAGTGTTTGGTGGGGAATTTAAAACGAAAGCCAGGATTTCACAGAGTTAAAATGAGAAATGGGGTAAATACCTATTTTTAGGGGATGAACTATGTTTAAAAGGTACAGGCTGGCGGTGGGTGGACGCTGGAATACTGGTCTGGCAATGGTCTTCAGGAGAATTCAGTTAAATGGTACTTGACAGTCGATTTTTTGAAATTCTTTGCATGGAGGGCGAAGTCGTTTTCTGCGTACAAAATAATGAAAAAGACGCGGGTTTTTGTTTTATTCACAAAGTCACAAGGGTGGCGAATTTTTAATTATTTTAATAAATGACGTCATTATGTACAACAGACGAGTCACGGGGGGGAAGGTGGTAAGCGGTTTATTCCGCACTACTTTTGAGGGAAGGCAGTATTGAGCAGAGGAGCAGCGATTCCACAGAAAGAATGACACGTGGTCGAGGTACTATTTGGAAACCACCATCATTTCGCGAGTTATTGTTCGGATAGGGGATGGCCAGTGGAATTATCAACAGCCGTTGATCTTGGAGCGGGTGATCGAACGGTGGTTGGGGCGTGAAGTTGACAGGGATTTAATATGAGGGCCCGACGTAATTTATTATTAATTAATTGTTTCGGGAGTGTTTTGATTGGCGGGGGTCAGTTATTAAATAATCATAAGGATTAATTAATCCCTTGTACGACGAAGGTTGGGGGTGAAAAATGCGCATGGGATGGGTTACTTCGAAGTTTAGTTTAAATTAAACTTCTGGTTTTATTTTTTTTTCTAAACATATAAATCATACGTTTAAAATCTTTTCATAGATTTTTTTTTAGTATATGATAAATAAACCAAAATGATTAACTTACCATAGGGGCGGGAATATTCATATAAAGATATGTTTAGCCAAAGGGTTTATAGAGTAGGTAATTTATTTAATCACATGGGATTTATTAACTTTGTCTAAAATTATATAAGTGGGTTTTTTGGGTTATTTATATAAATGGAGTTATATATTATAGGAAAGGGTTATTTCTATAAGGAGTTAATAAATAAAATTAATGTTAATATGACAAGGGGACAAGGTAAACTTCAAAATACATTAATATAACTAAGAAAGTGAAGTTTTTAGAAGAAAATTGCATTATAATCACTTCATCACTTAAACTTAGGATAAAATGTGATTTTGAGGGTTTTTTATGAAATATCTCATGATTTTCCTAAGTAAAATGGGATTTTACTTAGGAAAAGATTTTTGAGAGGTGGATGAGTGTTATGATAGATAATTTCAAGTACTTAGGTATTTTCAATTATTGGGTCGAGAGTCCGGTCCCTCCAAAATTCAAGGAAATGCCTTGAGCCCCTTTAATCTTCAAATACCTTAGTGCCTAGGGAAATTAGTGAATTCTTTAGGGAAAAATGAAGGGGAAGTTAATAATCTTGACTTTGCTCTGATGTGAACTTTTTCCAATGTAGTATATGCCTTTGCACTTGTGATGAAAGTAAAATTGAACACATTTAGAACCATCATTCATCACATGTAATTCTGCAACAACATCTACCTACCCTACCTACTTTACTCTACCATTTTTTCTTCTTTATTAGGGTGCACTTAGACTGGCAAACCCTTATCACACTTTTCTTTTACATATGGAAATCTATCTAGTTCTAACCTTATTACATCCAAGGGCTCAGATTAAACTGTTGAGCACCTTTTATTAACTCTACCTATCTACTTATCTGCCAAGATTAAACTGTTTGGCCAGATATTTATTCTCTATTCTACAACATGAAATTGAAAAATGAATGAGTCAAGTTTAAATGGTTTGACTCTTCATAAATTGTGGCAAAAGTTTGACAAGATGCACACAATTTTGTTTATTACATCAGAGCAAAAAGTAGTGGCATTTAGACTTGCACACTTTCCTTGGCCTTTCTTTTGGTGGGGTTCATTTTCTTTCACTTTTTTGGCCATTTTATTTTTTCACCCTTTGATTTTTCTTTTAGGGTATACCCTCTTTACATTTTTTAAATTTTTTGATTTTCTAATTTTCTAAGAATATGGAACACCTTTGCAACAAGAAAAAGGTTTGAACATATTGCATAGTTCAACAAGTCAATCATGAAAAATGACACCTATTGGTATAGGAGTCTAACAGGATTTTCGAGGAGAGGTTTGCCCATTTCTCTCTCAGGGTCTACCGTTGGAGGAGAGACAGTGAGGGATTATGTTTTGCAGTATTTCTATCTAGGGGGAAAACCTAGAAAATATGGAAGAATAAACATCTGGGATGTCAGAGATTTGCATTTGAGAACTATCCTTTTCACGATTGCTAAACTTGTTGGCACCGTTACACTACATGTAGCGAATAGATCGTATATGTAGTATGCGCTAGAGTGTATGGAGCCAACAGTTTTCAACTAGTCTAAAGCTATTCTATCTCAGATAAAGGAACAAATGGATAAAGAAAAGGGAGGAAGGAAGAAGAATTTCAGCTATGGTTCTATCCTTATATCCTTTGCCTTGGAATGGATTCCACTGATGCAGCCACAACATGTGACACTGGATATAGCTAGTCCTAGAGATCTTAGGATGCAGATATGGGTAGAACTCATGGGTCGGCATGTAGGACAGTCGACTGTTGTGTTCTCTACTACATTATTTGCCTTGCTCCGGCGACAGATCATTGCCATCGATGAATACACATACACAGGTGTTCACTTTTGAGGAGATCCAGATTTAGCATTACAAGAAGGTGCTCAGTGGGGTGCAATGGGTAAGAATTTTTTGACCATGTTTTTTAGTTTTAATAAGTTTTATACAATGTTTTTGTATTTTGATTTCTTTCCAAGACTAGACTAAATGTTTGATGTAATGCAGATGTTGGTTGTGTTCAACAAGTAGTGGAACTGGAGCACGAAGCAGATGTGCCAGCAGAGAGGGCTATCGAGAGAGTAGCCCTTCAAGATCTTGATATGGCTGAGACTTTTACTGAGCTTCAGCAAAACATACAAGGTTTGACCTTCGGGATTTCAGATTGTCGGTTCGAAGAGCTTCCTATGCGACTGCAGAAACACACTATTGGGGTTCCTAACCGTTGGATTCAGTTCATAGGATAGCTAGATCTATAACATGTTACCATGAGCACCACTAGTTTACTTGTGACATTTTTCATATATTTTGATGTCAAATGACCAATGTGTCTTGGGCACAAAATTTTGTTAAAACCTATAACTATCTATCTATATGATTTCAGTGTTTTCCTATTTTTACTGTGCAATCCTATTCAATGATGTGAATATTTTCTTTTACATATTGTTTCAGAGGTAAATCCCCTCTGCGGACAGAGGCGGTCCCTACTAGCCCAGATAAGGTCTAGCAACAACCGAGTCACGCTAAGATGCAAGTTCCTAATTGCAAAAGACCAAGATGCGACAAGAGGCCTACCTTAAGTCCTACACTGATGTCATTCATGGAGAAGATGGCACTTTCGTCCCTCACTTTGGCAGATCACAATTCTCCCGCTCGATGGGATCGAACACCTGCACGTACAAGAAACAACAAACACACAAGCATAAAACCTAATACATGCAATTATGTATCAGTCAGAGAAGATACAACTCATAACATAAAATATAAACATCTGAGTGGAACCATAATCAAAGTCATTTATTACTAATCAAAACAAAGAAAGATACAACCTGAGCTCTGATGCTGGATATTCCTTCGGCAGGTCGACAGATGAGTACATCTTAGTAAAGCTCGTCGGGAAAAGGACAAGTCTCTCTCTCTTTGGTTGTCTGACGATAATATCCTTACTATTGATTCAGCTCTATTCAGGCTAGCTTGCAAAGGGAAAATGAAAAGATTATATAGATGGTGGAAGGGGAGTTGGGATCCCTACAATGGTGGGATTGGCCCTATCCTCAAGGAATATTCCATGATAGGTGGAAAACCACTTCCCCTACATGGAGATCCAAAGCCAAACCTCCCAACTCATTTTAGAGACTCATTCGGGAGTTGGTTGGAATCAAACTTCTACCATTTATTTTTGAAAAACAATCCTTATCAAGCCTGGCACAGGTGATACACTGGGATAGAGTTCTAGTTGGCGTGCCCTCTCTAGTGGATTTCCCCCATTGGCGCGAGGGCTGAACTGGATAGTCGCACCAAGGCCAAAAGGGCTATTTTTAGGGCTTTTCACAGGAAAGTTTCTTCAGGGGAATGATTGTCCTTGTCAAGGGGAATGCCATGAAAGTGATTTCAGGTCATGTAACTGCTCACAGGTCATGTAATATGCCCTCCAATGTGCAGGACGGGGGATTGCAGGGACGATGACAAATTACTATGTAATAGATTCCCCCTAAAGCATGAGGCCCGAAAGAGAGAGAGGGGTGAAATTCTTTACGAGAATGCGCCCAACTGAAAAAACTTCCATTGGAAAACTCGCGTAGAAAAGTACAACTGATATCTCAAATACATGATATATATGTGGTATGGGCGCAATCATCTGTAACAGAGTATACAATAATCCAGATCCAAGGCATGGACGCAACCATCCAGTACATATCGATAAATAGACTCAGGTATGGTTGCAGCCATCCAATCAATGAGTCATGTAACCAATCATAATAATCCAAAAAATCGCAGCCTGGATTCTAACAGACAAAATCCAGGGTCTTGTGCTCCATCTCGACCCGAACAAAGTACAAGTTCAAGCATGTGAATAAGTGAGCTGAAGTCGAACATGCAATAACATCATCTGATTACCAGCCAATGATGAAATCTATTAAAAAATGCGAGAGGAACCACCAATAATGACAATGGCCCTCAAGGTACTATAGGTACAATCCATGGAATGTGAACAGTGAGCTGGCGTCGAACACCCGCAGAATCATCCGATTGAAGGTCAATGATGAAAACCTTGCATCGAATGTGAAGAACCTGCCATTGAGGCATGCAGGCTCCAAGGTACCGGAAGGAAGTCTCTAGATCAGCTATCTAAATAATGAGCTAAAGTCGACATGAAGTGACCTTAAACGAAGGTGGGCCATAGTGTTTCCCACATCATCGATGTGAGATAGAGGAATATCATGTTTGTGAATTAGAATCATATGAGAATTAGAAGAAGGTTGAAACTTGCAGAGTTCAACTTCTCTTGAACATATCGGCTGCACGACAGTGGATTTGGCAGTATTTGAAATCAAAAGATCAAAGGTCATGATAACGAGACGAGGAGCAGATGAGAGGTCAAAAAGGATTACCCAAACCCACGGAGGAAAATAGAGAATGAGATGAGATGTCCCCAACCCGACATGAATGTAGACAAGTGCCATGTTTAAGAGCGACATACTACCGACACGACGATGATACTCGTTCCATTTTTCCCCACCATTTCTACCAAGTACCCTAATTATTTTTGACGACAAGCTTGAAGGGGATAGCATATTCTTGTGATATAAGTTCTTCCTTCGGACGAATCCACCCTAGTACATTTAACGAGCCCTAGGAAGGAGGAAGTTGAATATCGTCATTACGACTAGATCCGATGTCATCAGGGTTTAACGAGTCTGACAAATGAAGAACTCGGTGTCTTTTCATGTTTAGAGAGTTTGAAAAGACAACAGAAAAGTAAACTCCAACAGTCCCTTTTCATAAATAGTTCCTCAGATCCGAAAAGGTAGAAAACTATGTCTAAGAAAGCCTCCTAGTTGCGATAGGCTAGGGTATTCCGTTTTCATAAATAATCTATCCCAACCCGAAAAAGGGGTAAATGTATACTGGGTAGATGTCGTTTCCCAGCCACTTTAACGAGATCAAAACAACAAGAGACTCGACAATATTTTCATATTTAGAGAGTCAGAAAAGAGTTGAAAGTTGACTCCATAAATGACTTTTTTCGTGTTTTTTCCAAGTCTGAAAAAGTATAAAATACAACTCGTATCACCGTCCAAGCTACATAAAAACCTGTTGCTGTTCATGAAAGCAAGCGTAAAACACATTTTTCAACAAAATAGATCAAAATATTGGGAAAAATGACTTTCAAAACCTAATTTGACTTTGAAAAGTTATAAATATGGCAAAAATAGTAAAACATATTCACTTTTAATTTTTACCTCATTTGGAGAGCAACAGTGAGCTTTTGATGTGCGAACTTGTGGCAGAGATTGCGACTAATCCAGTACATCATTTTGATTCTCGTTCGTTCCAGGTAAGAGGTGCTCCCCTTAGCTTTATTTTGATTCATTTTTTGTAAATTTCCATTGTGTATTTGATCTCTGGGGTAACCCTTTGCAAAATTAGGGCTTAGCCAATTGGCGCGGGTATCAGGCACGGACTTGTGCCAATTGGCTCCTTTTTGCAAAGAGGTCGCGCCAATGGGGTAACTCAAATTTCTGCCTTAGTTTACCAAAATGTGAGCCACTCAAATGAATTTTTAAGTGTTGCAGAGATCCAATAAGGTATTTTTGATCATGTTGGTGCAGATATCCAGCCACAATGGTGATTGAGTGGAAGGAGGGGGAACATGGGCAAGAGGACGAAATGGCCATGCAAAATGAAGCTTACATGAACGCCCTCTGGGACTGTGGTCTCAAGAAGTTCTTCCTCACACCATGTTTAAGAGCTCAACTTGAGCTATTGAAATATTTGGTTAGCATATGGGACGAGAATGAAGAAGTGTTCAAGCTCTGAGACCAAGTAATAGCACTTGAAGTCTCTGATGTTTATTTCATAACCGGATTGTCGCGTAGAGGCCCAGTACTAATCATGACAGGCAGTAGAATTTCTAGGGAGAAAATGGAGATGGTAATGGTGAGAGTGTGCCCAGGGGCACAAATAGTATCGGGAAATGGGAAAGTAGACATCCACACCATTACGCGGGTTGCGGGATCGCAGGCACCGAGCGAGGCAACCAAAGCACAGCTCCTACTAGCCTCTGAATGCATGACTCATACACTTTTTGATTGGGCCACTGTTGTGAAAAAAAACATCAAACGATAGCTAACAAAGTGCAAGAAGGCCAAGCTGAAACAGTTTGGGTATGGTTCCATTCTGGTGTCGTTCATTCTGGAATGATTACCAATTTTCCAGGGCCAAGGGGTGATAGTCGCCGAGTCGTCATTGAGGGAGCTGAGGATGGCTCGATGGGCATCACTTATGCCCAGATTAGGAGGGGGCTAGTAGATGTCCCGGAGGCCCGAGTTTTTTGTATGGCTACGGTGTCAGCTGATTGTATTTGAGGATTGGCCCTACGCTGGTACCGACTTCACGGGAGACCCAGATCTTCCACTCCCGGAGGGGGAGGACTGGGAAGAGGAGCTGGATATGACTCTTTTTGATTTTTTTTTTATGTATTTATAATTTTTTTGTAATACATGCCTATTCTAACAACAATTATTATGTGTATGCAGATGTTGGCCCAGAGAGGCCTGCGGGCATGTCGCCCATTGCACGGAGGACCCCTCTCGCATATGACCCTCAAGCTGAGGGCGGCGAAGGGAGTGAGCTGATACAGAACCTGAAGGGTATCGCCCGGGGAATCCTGGACTATCCACGGCTAGCAGACGTCTCGTTGGCTTACCAGCGACACACTGTGGGGGTGCCTAGTCACCTCCATCAATTGATGAGGCGATTGGTATGCGCGGTGACATGTTATCACGAGCACCACGCTGATTAGCCATTTAGGGCTTTTATATGCACATTTTTGAGAGACATGTTGTCTCCAGCTATTATTAAATAGACATGTATATTTTTTGATTTTATGTGATGTACACAAACTGCAAACTATCCGACATATATATATATATATTTCTGGATGGATATTTTTACATGTGATGATGTTTTTTACAAGTTGCACAAATGTCTATCTAAAACCAAATTAGCTACTGCATCCGTTAACGCATTCATGTGTCTGGGTGTATGTTAATATGTAATGTAATCAAAATTTCTTTCCAGTAAACGAATATGTATATACAGACGTAAAATGGATGGGTTTATAACTGAATAATGACTGTTAAGTTGTATTACTACAAGCTGTGAGTCTAGATACACAATTAATGCATGAATACCGAGGTTAACAACCTCGTTTAATAATTATAAAATGGCAGTATACTCCATGACATTATTTGTGGTAGGCCCTAGACAAACACCTTGCAAATTAAACAACTCACCAGCAGGATTGTAGATTACCCAGGCTGCTGAAGACAGATTCCTGGTACTGCGGGAGGCACCATCCATGAAACCAACAAAAGGAGTAGTGGACATCTGCACAATCAGGAAGACCTAATCAGTAGCAAGAAGCTTACAAAGCACACTACACCACACAAGAACAAAAATTAAAACACTCACTTATGTACACACATACCACATGATAATAACTCAAGCGTAGTACTTTTTGAGGTACAACCCATTCCTAGGCTGTGCCAGGGGAACTCCTTCGTAGTCGATAAGCTCATAGGCCCCAGTTTTTAATACTCATTTAACTATGTAGGGCCCATGTCACATGGGCTGGAATTTGCCTGCTCCAAATTTATCATGTGCTTGGTCATATAGGAGGACGAGCTCCCCTTCAATGAAAGAACGTGGAGAAATTGAATGATCGAAGTGGGCTTTGACCCGCTTTTTGTGTGCCTCAATAACCAAGGCAGCTAAGCGGCGGGTTTCATCCAGTCATTCCAAATACAAGAGATGTTCTTCCTTTGGAGAAGTGTTAGGAAATAGTTCCACAACCAACTTCAGGGAAGGAATTTCACATTCAACCGAGAGAGTCGCTTCCAAACCATACACCAATTGAAAAGGTGTGAATCTGGTTGCGCTCTTTACAGACGTTTGATAAGCCCAGAGAGCTGAGAAAAATTGGAGATGCCAGTTGGATTTATGGATACCAATTGTTCGTTGAAGCATTGTGACCAAAAAATTGTTCACGGCCTCAACCTGGCCATTTGCTTGGGGGTAGTATGGCGTCGAGCTATCATGGCGTAAGCCCAACTTTGACGTCAGCTCAGCCATCATGTAATCCTGAAAATGGGTGTCATGATTAGTAACAATGACCTGAGAGACTTCGAAACGTGTAATAACATGGTTGAAAATGAATTGGGCAGATGTCTTACCGTCCGCAGCTAATGTAGGCATCGCTTTGGCCCACTTAGTGAATTAGTCTACGGCAACAATTATATAAGCATGCCCCTCGGCCGAGTGAGGGTTACATGTCATAAAATCTATGCCCCATTTAGCAAAAGGGCCCATGGTGATGACAGGATGCAAGGGTAGGGGTGGCGCGTGCATCTTGCATTGAAAGACCTAGCACGCATGACATTTTCGGACTACAACAATATAGTCTTTGAATATAGACTGCCAGAACTAACCCACAAACAGAATATTCTGGGTAGTAGCATATCCAGACATGTGACTGCTATAGGCGCCACTGTGAGAGTCATTCAAGAATCTTTCAGCCTCTTCCAGGGTGAGGCACTGACAGAGCACAGAATCAACTCCGACACGGTACAAGGTATCTCCTACAATGCGGTATGGTTGAGATTGATTCCAAATCCGACGTCAAGCATCCTTTGTCAATTTAGACCGGAACATGGCTCTTTGAAGATACACGATAATGTCACTGTACCATGGGTCACGAGTGCTGATAAGAAAGAGTGTTTCATCCAGGATATGATCCTCGAATTTCGATGGAACGGAGTCTGTCGGGAGAGAGCAAATTAGATCAGCGAAAACCAATGATTTTGTCGACTTAGCAGTGGTGAACTCTAAATCGAACTCCTGAAGGATTAAAATTCACTTGGAGTACTTTCCCCCCAGAAATTTTCAAGACAAGATATATGTCATGGGGTTGCAGTCTGAAACCACGGTTACGGGACGCAACAAGATATAATGGCAGAATCGCTGAATAGCCTGAACCACGGCAAGAGCCAACTTCTCAACATGAGCATAGCGTGTTTTAGTGTTGAGAAGATTCCAAGATAGATAGTAAAATACTTGTTCATTTCCATCATTTTCATCCTGTACTAAAACCATAGCTATCATGCTAAACACAATGGCCAAAAAAAGGGTGAAATCGCGATGATAGCTGGGAGGATATATCAGTGGAGCGTTGACGAGCAACGTTTTAAGATTATCAAAATATTGTTGGGAAATCTCGTCCCAATGGAAGGGAACGTCCTATTTCAAAAGTTGCGTAAAGCCCTTGGCCACTTCCACATAATTTGGAATGAAGCATCGTAGGAAGTTAGCTTTCCCCTGCAGACTCTGCAATTGATGTAACGAGGAAGGGGATGGTAGGTTAATGATGGCCTCGACCTTGAGGGGGTCAAGGCGAATTCCATATTTAGAGACAATGAATCCCAAAAGACGACCAGAATCCACACAGAAAATGCACTTATGAGGATTGAGCCTAATATTGTAGCATTTGCAACTGAGAAAAATCTGGCGGCGGTGTTCAGGGTGGTCCTCACGCTGAGCTGAATGTGCCGGAAAATCATCCAGATATGGCTGAATAATATGGCATATGTTGTGGAAAGCATAAGACATAGCACGCTGGAAGGTGGCCCCAACATTTTTTAAACCAAATGGGAGCTTTTTGTAAGCGAAGGTTCCCCACAGACAGTTGAAGGCAGTCTTGTGTTGTTCAGCGGGTAAAATATTGATTTGATTTTACCCAGAGAAACCGTCCATAAGGGAATAAATCTCACTCCCTGTGCATTCATCAATAATTTGATCTATAAAGGGAGTGGGGTAATTGTCCTTAGGACGGGCCCGATTAATGTCTCAGTAATCAACACAGACATGTATAGTGCCCTGTTTCTTATCTACAGGGACAATATTTGAAACCCATTCTGTGAGGAGAATAGGATAGATAAAGCCCACGTTAAGAAGTTTTTCAACTTCTGCCTTAATAACTATGGCTTTTCGGGGATGCACTGGGTGTAGGCGTTGAAGCACTGGTTTCACTCCTGGATAGGTAGGAATCTCATGCACGATTATGCTGGGATCAATCCTAGGCATCTCTTCATAGGACCACACGAAAAAATCTCTGAATTTGTGAGAAAGGTTTGTATAAACTTGTATCTCTTTAAGAGAACAAGTCACTACCACATGAATATTCTCGACTACCCCCGGTTTGAAGGAGATGTCGATCGGCATAGTTTGAGTGATATTACTCAGGTTTCCCTCCGAAAGGACCTCGTGATTCAATATCGGTGTTTGAAGAGGTGGAGTGGGAACCTGAGATGCGAAGTGCTCTAGAAAATAAGACATTGCCCCCATGCCAGGCATGAACGAGGAACGATGATGTCCATCACTCCACGACAGTTCTTCAAGAGACATGGTTTCAACATTAGATTCATCGTAAGGGAAAAATTCTCTTAAAGGTTCAGGCGAATTTGCAACGCTGAGCCAGGGGGATTGAGAATATATATCCAAAGCCATGCTCGAAGGAGCATGTTCAGGAGGAGGATCAGATTCAGCGACGATTTCGCAATAATTAATCTCAACTGGAGTTAAAGGCATCGATTCTCTGAAAGAGGTCACCTGTTCAGGCGAAGGGATGATCCAAGGGTCATCGGACCTAAAGACCATATTAACTTGAACGGTGTGCGGTGGTGGTGTGGGAAAAATACCCATGAGGATGGGGTCCTTGAAGAGACTGGGTCCTACACTGTCAGGGGGATTAGGGATCTAATCCACATAAGGAACATTGCTCTCAAAGGATAAGGTGAATAAAGACAACTGATCCACAGTGACGACTTTGCCCTCATGAGGGAACTTGAGAAGCTGAAAGAGGGTCGATGGCATGCATAGCATTGCGTGAGTCCAACTGCGGCCAAGAAGAATATTGTAACCACTTCTACTTCTACGTTGACTGTCTTCCCCTGTAACGTAATCGGAAAACTCTCGAGAACACCCAGGGGTTTTGATTCCCGACCATCGAATGCCTCTAAGGCATTGGGAGATGATGTAAGAGCCAGAGAGCCAATGGCCTTCCAGCAGGTAGATCACATAACACAGGTGGAAGCACCTTCGTCCATGACGGCCCTATGGATGTTGAGGCCGTTGATCCCGACTTGAATAACAAGAGCAATTTGATGTGGAATTCGGGGGGAAAAATTTTCTAGGTTGAAGGTGAGAAGATTAGAATGGGTGGGATCGATTCCACCGATTGAAGACAACAGAGATTTCCGTTGCGATGGGAAACTTTGAAGCATTTCCAATACAGACATTGCAGAAGGTGCCTGTGCCAAATCCTCAACAATATTGTACTGCTGAGTGGCACAGGAATTTGGGTTGTAGGAATATTTTCGCAGAACACCTTTAGACAGTGGCATCACAACGGGTTCAACGCTGGGCTTCTCAATTTCTAGGGGACCAGAGACAGGTGGGGGAGGTGGGCCATCCACGAATTCCTTCCCAGCTGCCTGGCATGATCCGGCATAATCCTTTGAACGCATAGCAATTGAGACAGGTGTAGCACCATTCATCATAAAGACCTGGGACCCAAATGGTATAGATGGTGAAGGCTTCTCAACCATCTGGGTCTGCTGAGACCGGAAAAATTCTTTGAGAACTACCAAAGTCCCTTTGGAGCCTTTTAGAAGTTGACTAACTTTAGATTGTGAAGGAAAATCTCTGGTATAATGGTCTCCTTCACAGATAAGACAGGGGTACTTCGGTTTATGTTGGGAACCATCATCAGTACGAGGTTTAGAAGACTCTAGTTTCATGGCATCGGGTTTGGATTTTCCTTTTACCTTCTTCTTTCCTTTGGAGGCCTTTTCCATGGGATTAGCCTGAACGACGTTGACCTCTGCAGTCTTGCCAGAATCTGGAGGGGTGGGAAGAGCAGAATTATTGGAAGAATTGGACTTCTTCTTCCCATTTGAAGATTTCTGAGAATTTTGAGAAACGGAACCAATAACACCATCCACCGCCAGGGTAGGTGGTGCTTTAGAGGTTCCTGGCCGCGGATCATTAGTCAAAATATCATAAAGCGTGTCAGACTGAGAGTACACCAAATCAAGGTATTGGGCACATGCAATGGCTTATTCTTCAGTCACACATGCCCCCATATCAATATCTTGAGAGATTTTGTTAACGAAGGAGGTGGTGAACCAATGAGTTGGTAGCTGATTAGGTATATCAAACTTGATCAATCTACCACGACGTTGCCACTCATGAATGTGATCAGATATTTGGGTGGCTTTATCTTGCTTCAAAGAAGTCAGGAGATGCATCCTAGCTTCATAACAAACCAGTAACTCGAAGTGAGTCAGAAAAGCCATAGCTAACGTATTAAAGTCTTGAAAGATGCCACGGGGTAATTCTATATACCACTTAGCAGCAGGACCGATAAGAGTGTGCTGGAAGAGACGCAGACGAATTGAATCATCCACCCAAGAGTTGGATGAACACCATAGATGGTAGGTCATTACATGAGCTTGGGGGTCCTCTCCAGCTTTACCTTCAAACTTAGGACAGTCACCAGGTACCTTGGTCGGAACCGGAGGCCAATAAGGATTGTGAAGAATCTAATCATTGGTTAATTTAGAAACGTCCGGTAATTCCAAGGTGGCCAAAAATGGCAACTACGGATTGAAAGGCATGCCACACCCTCGATAAGGACCTGTACCTATACTCCACCCTAGTTGAGAATATCCTTGCCCCCATTGGTTCCGTCCCGAAGGATTCTGACCATAGGGGGTATAGGCCATATAACCAGTCTGATACGGTTGCTGGTAACCAGTGTATGGGGGTTAATAACCGGGGTATGGACCCTGATTGTATGTCGGCCCTGTTTGAGCAGTATATGGATTTGAATGTTGAGTATAGGTATAGCCTGGTTGTTCAAGATAATAATTAGACCCTTAGGGCGGGTTGTAAATCTGTCGAGATTGACCTTGAAGATAATAACCACCTTGGGGTTGAGTGGGCTGTTGATAAGTGGGGCCATGTTGAGCCTGATAAGTGGGGTGCATATGCAGATTATACTATAGCTTAGAGTAAATCGGTTGTTGAGTAGAGTTGACAGGATGTGCAGACTAGCCTAGTTGGACAAGTTGACCTGGCTGAACGGGCTGCCCTGGTTGAACAGGGCGACCAGGCTAAACGGGTTGTCCTGGTTGAACAGGTTGACCCGGGTGAACAGGTTGCACTGGTTGAACAGGTTGGTGAGGGACACCAGGCTGTGCCGGATGGGCCGGTTGGCTTGGTGGTGGAATAGGGCCAGGCTGTGCCTAATAACCAGTTTGACCTGCAACAGGACCATAAGAGGGCCCTGGCTGTGCAACATTCGTACCAATAGGAAATTGAGGTTGCAGAGGTTGCACCATGGGTTGAGAGGGTTGGATTTTCCCCCTAGGACTGTACAACGACTCTGGTTGGTACCCTAGTTGACCTGTGGGTCCTTGAGGTTTCCCTGGTTGGACCACAGGTTGAGGCTGTATAGGTTGACCTTGAGGATTGTAGGACTTTCCTTGCAGACTGTATAACAACCCCTACTGGCCTGAAGGTTGACCCTGTAAGGGTTGTCCTTGCGGGTTATAAGGATAACTAGGCTGGCCCAAAGGTTGGCCCTGAAAGGGTTGTCCTTGCGGGTTGGAAGGTTGCCCAGCCTGGTTAGACAAAAAACCTTGAACATGTTGATAAGCCTCTGAAGCAAGGAAACGTAAAGGGTTTCCTTGCTCATCGTATTGATACGGAAAAATATAAATGGGTGTACCATCCTGTGCATAATGTGAAAAATACGGATGGTTGGGATCTTGGGAGGATTGACGGATCTCGAAGTTCGATTTCTGGAGGGACAACCGATACTCCTCAGGAGAAATGTTCTTCGGAATAGCATATGCTATATAGACATCTTCGGGAAGCGACGCAGTCCTTACGGATTGAGTGGTAACAGAAGGTGTAGATGTGGCCACACAAACAGTGGGCCTGACAGGTACTGAAGTGACCTGAGGGGATGACGTGAGGGGTGTCCTTGGAGGCATCCCCAACGAAGGAATAATCGGCCTCGTAGAAGGAGTTGATACTCCCATAGAGGTGACAATGGTCATAATCTGACTTAAGGATCCATACCCTACTAGAAGTGAAGGACTCAGCGAAGACATGACAGATAACTCAGAGTTTTCTTCTGGGAAAAACTGGTAATCTTCACCAAATGTGGGGATTTTCTCACTAGGAGAAGGACTGGATGAGCCCATATCTGAGCTTGCCACTAGATCTTCTAGAAGACGCTGAGGACTAGGAGGAATAACAACAGCTAGAAAAGGAAAATCCGATGTAAGAGGAGGGAAATATTCCTCTACTACAAATCCAAACCAAGCATTGGATAAGGGCTAATTGAACTCAACTGGTCCTCCAAAGGGAAGCTCAGATAGAACCGGTCCCCCGTCGGGAAAATCAGAGACAATGGGCTGCTGAGGTTCAGCAGAGGATTGAGAGACCTCTGCTGAATCGTCTGTGTATGGACTACCAGTAGACGAAATTGAGGGTTCCACCACTGTGACAGTAATGACAAGAGGAAAAGATCAAACAAGACACATGGGCTAAAAAAACAAGGCACACAATCAAACGGCTGACAAGAAAATTCTAAAATGGCGTGTGATCACAGGTGATTTATTTTACCACATTGAAACTTAGAAACTTCATCATTTCATGTTTTAAGAGTCGAGAAACGGATGAAAGGTGACTCTATCTCTTTCAATTTTGAAACAAGCATGAAAGGACAAGTGCTTGATGATCCTTTCAAATTTAAAGAGTCAGAAAAGATCAAAATGACTGCTCTAGTAATCTAGGCAAAGGGTGTACCAGATATCCGTGAACTGCAATATACACCTTGGTTTCAAAATGAAAGAGAAATCAACCAAGGACTTGACGTACGTGCACGTAATATCCTCGAATTCTGTGTCTGGTGTATCAAGGGTATAAAGCAGTAGACTCGGCTTCCTACGGATAAAGGATAGCAACCTAATGGGGTCTCCCTTTATATACACGACAGTACGGGGAGCACAAGTCTGTACTAGTGTTGTCTAAAGCCAAGAGGCGAACGACAGCTACTAGGTTTAACGACGCTGGAACACGTCACTAGCCTAGACCTCTAAATATTTCGTTAATGTTCCAATGCTACCTTAAGGTAAATTGAATAAATTTTAATGTTGATCTTCAATTATGTTTCAATTTCCAGGCCCTACCGAATGTTATGTCTCAAAATCCCCTAAATGCACACTACATGCCACAATGTATCATTTCGTTCGATGAATAAATAACTATGGGAAGGTTGAGAGTTTTCACACAATAAAAAAATGATCACAAGACAACCACTAGTGTCTCTAATGCATGCTAATGAAAACTAAAAGATTTTCTTTTAGAGTTACAAATCACTAATAACAAAGAAAAGATTCAATTTACATTAACTAACCAAAAGAAAAAGAGTTTTTTTGTATTTTCAATGTTTAAGAGCAAAGTGCACTAAACAAAATGAAAATTAATGAAAATAACAATTTGAGAAGTGATAGAAAAAGAGCAAAGACAAGCAAGTTTCACTCAATGCCAAACACACAATCAAACCTCAAATTGACAAAAAATTCCCTCAAATCAAAGAGGAATCCCAAAGACTCAAATGAGCCGTGTAATCTAGGCTCAAAATGAGACAAAGTGGAATTCGAATGAGGAAGAAGCCAATCACTCAAATAACGCAATAAAATAATGGACAACTTCCAAACGAATGAAAAGAAGCAATAATGAAATTGACTGATCAAATGAGGACCAGAAACTCCCACGGGAGGCTCGACACACTATAGAACCTAGATGCCCTAGGGATAGAATGTAAAACTGATAGAAAAGGGCAAAAAACCGAAGGATGAAGGTCACACACAGTCAAACAAGGCTCCATAACACTCAGGCAGTCAAAAAATGACACCAAAACCATAGACCAAGTTGAGAAAGCTCAAAAAGAAGAAAACCCTAGCACCTTACAGGATTAGCGCGACTGTCAGGGTACAACTAGCGCTAGAATAGGATTTGCGCAGGGGGTAAACTGGCAACATTAGCCAGATGGTATGATTGTCAGGGAAAAAACCGCGCCAGTCGAGTTTACTAATGCAAAAAATTAAAAAGAGAAATTAGGGAGCAAATCAGGGATGGTGAGGCTAAAAAATTTTTTAACACTGGAAAAGATCGAACCAAAAGAGCTGATCAAGCAGGCAAAGACCAAAATAAACATAAATATAAGACAAACTCCAATCAATGTATCCCTAGCGGAGTCGTCAGTTTGTTGGAGAGGTAAATCCCCTCTGTGGATAGAGGCGATCCCTACTAGCCCAAATCGGGTCTAGCAACAACCGAGTCACGCTAAGATGCAAGTTTCTAATTGAAAAAAACCAAGATGTGACAAGAGGCCTACCTTAAGTCCTACACTGCTGTTGTTCATGGAGAAGATGGCGCTTCCATCCATCGCTTTGGCAGATCACAATTCTCCTGCTCGATGTTATCGAACACCTGCATGTACAAGAAACAACAAACACACAAGCATAAAACCTAATACATGAAATTATGTATCAGTCAGAGAAGATACAACTCATAACACAAAACATGAACATCTGAGTGGAACCATAATCAAATTCATGTATTATTAATCACAACAAAGAAATATACAACTTGAGCTCTGACGCTGGATCTTCCTTCAGCGGGTCGACAGAGGAGTACGTCTCGGTAAAGCTCGTCAGGAAAAGGACAAGTCTCTCTCTCTTCGGCTGTCTGACAATAATCTCCTTACTATTGATTCAGCTCTATTCAGGCTACTATTGACAATGGAAAATTACAAGCTTATATAGATGGTGGAAGGGGAGTTGGGATCCCTACAATGGTGGGATTGGCCCTATCCTCAAGGAAGCTTCCATGATAGGTGGAAAACCACTTCCCCTACATGGAGATCCAGAGCCAAACCTCCCAAATCATTTTAGATACTCGTTCAGGAGTTGGTTGGAATCAAACTTCCGCCATTTATTTTTAAAAAACAATCCTTATTAAGCCTGGCGCGGGTGATACACTGGGACAGAGCACCAGTTGGCGCGCCCTCTTTGGTGGATTTCCCCCATTGGCGTGAGGGCTAAAATGGCTAGTCGCGCCAAGGCCAAAAGGGCTATTTTTAGGGCTTTTCATAGGAAATTGTCTTCAGGGGAATGATTTTGCTTGTCAAGGGGAATGCCATGAAAGTGGTTTCAGGTCATGTCACTGCTCACAGGTCACGGAATAAGCCCTCCAATGTGCAGGATGGGGGATTGCAGGGACAATGACAAATTACTGTGTAACACATATGCTGCAAATATCTGTCTAAAACTTGATTAGCTAATGAATCAGTCAATGTGTTCAAATTTCTATAAATGTGTTGATATTGAATAAAATCAAAATTTATTTCCAAAAGTTGAACTCTTAGGAACGAACTAAGAAGTTTTGGATTTCTAACAGTATAAATACTAGTAAGTTGTAATACCACAAGTTGTGAGTCTAAACTTATGATTATGTGATTAATACCAAATGAGATGGAATCAAAGAGAATTTTGATAAGCGCGCTATACTTAGCGATATTGTTCGTTGATCTACCTATACAAATCCCTTTAAAACTCACTAACTTGCCATTCGGAGCGAAAATGACCCATGCTACAAATGATAGATTCTGCATACTACGAATAGCACCATCAGCATATCCAACAAATGGTTCTGAATATTCAAACATCTGCGATGAAATGTAAAGCAGATTACTAATGTCAAGAAAACTCTAAAAACAAATTAAGATAGTGAATGCAAATCAACAACATATATACAATATAATACAAAAAATTACTACGGTCATGATTAAGAATAGTAACATTTCAAATACAACCTATTTCTAGGCTGCGCCAATGAAATTCCATCTTAATCAACTAACTCATAGGCGCCCTTAGCAAGAACTCTTTTGAAAATATAGGGGCCATTCCATAATGGCTCAAACTTTCTTGTACCTATTACATCAGCTTCTTGATCGTAAAGAAGGACCAAGTCGCCCTCTGAGAAAAAGTGGGGTTGGAATTTTTTGTCGTATTGCGCCTTTATACGTCTCTTATGTGCTTCGTTGGCCAATTGGGCTTCACGACGCATTTCATCAAGATGGATGAGGCTAAGGAGACACGCTTCTTCTTCTGAGGTGTCAGGTAACAATTCTATTGCGAATTTTAATGTTGATATTTCGCATTGGATTGGTAAGATAGCTTCTAGACCATACACCAATTGAAAAGGAGTAAATATGGTCACATTTCTCACTGAGGTTCAATACGCCCACAAGGAGGAGTACAGGATCAAATGGCAGTTTCTTTTACGAACTCCTATCATTCGTTGAAGCATTCGTTTAAGAATTTTGTTAATAACCTCAAATTTTCCATTTGATTGTGGATAATAAGGAGTAGAATTATCATGTGAAAATCCTAACTTGGCAGTCAATTCAGACATCATGTGGTTGAGAAAATGCTTCCCGTGATCTGTAACTATAGCTTGTGGGACCCCAATCCATGCAATAACATGATTAAAGAAAAACAATGCAGCTACCTGTCCTGTGTTATTGAATGTAGGCATCACTTCGACCCATTTGGTAAAATAGTTGACTGCGCCAATCATATTACCATGCCCCCCAGATGAACAAGGGTTACAGGTCATGAAGTCAATACCTCATTTCGTAAATGGTCCAACAGAGACAACATGATGCATTTGCGCTGGTGGTTTGTAGATCTTATGATAAACAATTTGGCACACATGAAAAATTCTGACCGCGAGGATGCAGTCTCGAAAAATAGTAGGCCAAAAGTAACTGATGCAGAGTGCCTTCTGTGTGGTAGAATATATAAATAACTATCCACCACAAGCCCCAACATGGCAATCATTTAACACTTTTTCGGCCTCCTCACGAGTGAGGCACCTCCTTAAAATTGTATCGACACCACGACGATAAAGTGCATTGCCGACAATCAAATAATCTTTGGCTTGGTATCGAATATGTCACTGTTTAGAGTGAGAGGTATTAGGTCAAAAAGTTTGGGTTTGGAGATAAATAATGAAATCCCCATACCAAGGAACAGATGATCTGATCAAAAACATAGAATCGTCAGGAATTTATGGTTCCGACATAGTTGCAGTACTATTAGAGGGAAGGTCACAGAGAAGCTCAACTAAAACTAAAGACTTCTTTGAATTGGATTTGATAAATTCTAAATCAAATTCTTGCAAAATGACAATCCATTTTGAATATTTCCCCCCCATAAATTGACGTGATAAAATATAATTCATGGGGTTGCAATCCGAAATTATTGTTGTTTTTTGGAGTAGGATATAATGGAAAAATCTTTGGACAGTTTGAACAGCTGCCAAGGCAAGTTTTTATATGTATGAGTACTTAACTTCCATATCATTGAGATTATGACTCAAATAATAGATTGGATGTTCAATTCCCTCTTCTACTTGGACCAATACCATAGCAATGGTTGTTTCGGCTACGGCGATATATAGGAAATAATCATGTTGATAATTAGGAGGATACATTAATGATGCTCGGACAAGAGTGTCCGTGACAGCATCAAAAGAAGCTTGCGCAACTTGGTCCCAATGGAAGGGAACCCCCTTTTTCAATACTCGAGTAAATCCTTTAGTCATTTCGGCGTAATTGTGAATGAACCTCTTAGGAAGTTAGCCTTTCCTTGAAGTTTATGTATCTGAAGTAAGTTTGACGGTGCAGGCAAATCAAGAATGGCCTGAACATTCATAGGGTCGATTTGAATTCCTTCTTTTGAGACTACGAATCCAAGCAAATGACCAAAAGCAACACAAAACACACATTTATGTGGATTTAGGCGTACTTGTAGTGTTGGCAGCGTAAGAAAATGGCTCTCAAATGCATCGGGTAATCAATCCGATTTCATGAATGTGCTGGTAAATCATCTAGATATGGTTGAAAAATGTGCTTGATGTCATTGAAAGCATAATCCATTTCTCTCTGAAAATTTTCCCCAACGTTCTTCAAACCAAATGGGAGTTTCCTATAAGCGAATGTGCCCTAGGGATATATGAATTTTGTCTTATGTTGATCATCTGGGTGAATATTGATTTGATTATAACTAGAAAATCCATCCATGAATGAAAATATTTCTCATCCAACACAGTCATCAATAATTTGGTCGATAAAGGGAGTAGGATAGTTGTCTTTTGGACTAGCATGATTAACATCCCAATAATCGATGCACACTCTAATGGTTCCTTGATTTCTCATGACAGGAATGATAATGGAAACCCACTCAGTTAGAAGAACAGGGTAAATGAAACCAGCACGCAAAAAATTTTCAACTTCTGCTTTGATGGTAGTGGCTTTCTTTGGATGAACAGGATGAAACCATTGACGTACCGGTTTGACATCAGGATACATATTAATAGTGTGTTCAACTATACTAGTATCTATGCCTGGAATTTCCTCATAAGACCAAGCAAATTCATCATGAAATTCATGAAATAGAGAGCGACATGATTCAAGTTCTGATGGAGAACAAGATACACCGACATGAATATTCTCTACAATGCCAAGTTTGGTCGAAATATCAATAGAAATCATTTCTTCAATATTTGACAGATTTCGCTCGGAATCGATTGCATTAATGGGAAAAGAATTTGAAAAGAAATTTTTGATGGATGGGTGATATAGTTCACTAAGATTATTTTCTTCATAATCAAGAAGATGGGAATGATGATGATAATCTTGCCATGGTTCTCCCTTTTACATCATGGCTTCCAAAATATTCACATCTGTCAAGAATATTGAGGAAAACGAATCAGATGGAGTACCAAAATCTAAGGAACGATCAACCCAAACACTCAGTGACGCTGATTTCAGATTTTCTGCCCAAGACAAATAGATTGATTGCTATGCCACCTCAATAGAACTGGGCAGAAGAAACTCATCCAACATAGAAATTTCAGAATCACCTGTACTCTCCCTTAAGCCAAATAGAGTGGAAGAGATCATGTAGAAAGTCTCTATACTTGTAATTTCTGCCGACATCACGGGTGGTAGTAATGCAAAGGTTCCAATAAGAGTGGAATCCTTTAAGAGTCCTACACCAATGTTTTGAAGTTCTAGTTGGGGTATGTGAATAAACAGAACGCTTCCAGTTACCTGCGAAGCAGAGGAAAAGAAGGATAGTTGATTAATGACTGTAATTGTACCTTTATGTGGAAAGGCAATTATTCTGAAATATGTAGAAACAATAGCAGTCATCGCATATACCCATGGCCTTCCAAGTAAAATATTATAGTCAAGGGGTCCATCAATGTTGTGAAACCAACTCCAAAAAAGAGAAGAAAAGAGATATCAACGCCTTATAAATAAGCCACTTCGACGGGGAAACCTCCAATACATTACATGAATGAACAATTCTTGGATGATTCAAATTACAAAACCTCCTTTCTATATAGGAGTCCATGGGGCCACAATGTAATCCTAGCCAACCTAACAATAATAATTTAAGGGCACAATAATAACAATATGGGGGTTACAAGGGTACAATAATAACAATAAGGGGGTTACACTAAAAAAAATAAGGGACTATACTAGTAATATAGGGACCTAACATGCCCCTCTCCTTCAAAAAAGTGTTGTCCTCAACGCTTCAGTAGCTCTAGGTGCTTCTGTATAAAATTCTTATCCTCCCAGGTAGAATCTTCAGTGGGTAAGTTATTCCACTTGATGAGATACTCTGAAATTCATCGATTCCGTAGCTGTCGAGTTCTTGTTTCCGTGACTGCTTCAGGTTCCAATATGATTTTTCCTTCCTCATCAAGTTATGGCAATATTGTTTGAACTGGAATATTTTCACCTATAACCTTCTTTAAGCATGAAACATTGAAAATTGGATGCACTTGTGAAGAAGCAGGAAGCTCCAATTTGTATGGCATAGTACCAATCTTTTGCAACAACTTGTAAGGACCATATTACTTTGGCGATAATTTATTATCCTTCTTAGCTTGCTTCATGAACATTTTTTTGTATGGTTGTAACCGTAAAAATACCCAGTCTTTACATCAAAATTTCTCTCGCTGCGAGGTTGATCTACCTGTTGTTTCACTTGATTTTGTGCCAATTCAGGTTGTCCTTTAAGATTTGGAAAACTTCTTGTTGATGCTCGATGTAATCTTCTGTTTGGTCAATTTAGTGTGTCCTAAATTGCTGCATTTAATTTGTCAATCCGGGAATCGTAAGCTGATGAAGTGCGACGCACTATATGTGCAAGATAACCTATTTCTTAACTTTTTGTCGTTTTTGGTTTTTCTAAGGTGAAATGGAAACTCTAAAATGAAAACAATTTTGGTTATATTTGTTCAAGGAAGTGATATCCCCTATAATGATTTACCAACTTGAAACTTTAAAAGCAAATTGAAAATTACAATGACAAGACTTGAAAGAAAGTAAAAGTGTACTGCTGAAATGAAAAGGTGCTGCTAATCTAATGAATCAAAACAGGGAACTAGTGAACATGAAAACTAAACTATTCTTGCTGCCAACTGAACACAAAAGAAACTACGCTTATGGAAATTCAAAATTGCAACAAAATAAATCTAAATCAGATTACATCAATTCATTTTTCTGACCCTTCATCATTAGACCAGCTATGACTTTCGGAAGTAATCATAAACAACTTGTGTAACTGATATTTAATTTGCAGAAAGTAAACTAATACTAAACTATACACTCATGATTCAATCCCTCACCATCAGTCCAGTTGTGGCTTTCGGAGGCAACTGAAGATGTCATATATGATTTAATATATCTAAATTTGCAGAAAAGAAACTAATACTAAACTACACATTTCATAATGCAGTCCCTCACCATCAGTCCAGCTGTGGCTTTCGGAGGCAACTGAAGATGCTATGAGCAGCTTAATATATCTAAATTTGCAGGAAAGAAACTAATACTAAACTACACATTTCATAATGCAGTCCCTCACCATCAGTCCAGCTGTGGCTTTCGGAGGCAACTGAAGATGCTATGAGCAGCTTAATATATCTAAATTTAACTACTGAATCAGATAAGCAAAAATGAAATGTACAAAGCAAGACTGAAGTTAAACAAAATCTATGAAAAGCAAACTAGCAGCAGAACAATGTTAGTTTCATGTCATTAGTCAAAATGCTAATAAAAATGCCCGGGCTGTCTGCCTAAAACCTGCACAAGAAAACTGATCAGTGATTAACAATCATAAAAACATGAAAGACAGAAATGAAATGGAAATTATGGAAATGTATAAACAGAAATGAAACAACTACAAAGTATGAACATATGATGGATTATGATACAATGAATTTTTAAAGAAATGAAATGAGAAATGTACACTAATACACAAAACCTTAGCTGAGCAGGGGCCCTCTACACAGCCTTGGTAACGATCCTTAAACACGAATTAAGTTGAAAAACAGAGTCTTCTCACATTAAAAAGCAGTTCATTACAGAATGGTAGTGTTACGGCTCAAGAGCAGCGTAATCACTACAAAGCAGACTAAAAGATAACAGAGTTTATTCACGAACATCAACTATCAACTAACAACTAACTTTATGTGCGTATGCAAACTCTCTATATATAACAATAAACTGTAACTATCTCCTAAAATTCATGATGGAAGAGAGCACGTAGACCACTACGTCCACGGATATAGGAGTATGGCCGTGTTGGAAAGTGAATCTATGGAAGGTGGATTCTTGAATTCAACTCCAGAGCTCTGCACAGATGTCGATTTAACCTCCGCAAGCTTAGAAACGGCCGTATGGATGTTTATGTGCCACGAAACAGAGTCCGGCCGACATGAAACTCCATAGTTGACCTCCACGTGGACGCCTTTGACCGCGGCTTCTTTGGACGAGTTTGCTTGAACCAATAGGACACGAACCATGTCCACGTCATTCATAGCCTGCCCATGTGGCTCGTTTCCCTTGTAGACACCTGTAGCATATAGTTCCACAAAATAGCTGCGGAAAGTTGCAGCAGCTGCGGAAAGTGGCAAGTTTCCGCAGCTGTATGAACAAAATCTAGATCAAATAGAAAACACAAAAAAATAATTAAAAACCATGTTAGATACCCTTTTGCACATGATATTGACAATTTTGGAGGTTTAGGTGAGTGAAAAAGGTATGGAAAAGTGTATGGAAAAGATGCAAATTCGGGACTCAACATACCCCCACTGTGAAGGTGTTGCATGTCCTCATGCAACCAAAATTTTGATACTCTTTGTTCAGTTCATGTGCCTTGATACTTCAGCCAGCACATCTAACCCCCTTCTCTTCTTCTTTGGTACTGCCATCATTCTAGGTTTCGTCATTAAGCACCTAAATTTGATATTCACAAGTGCTCTGCTCAATTTTTGGCATTTCCTTTTTAATTTCTTATTCTTCTTTTGCCAAATTCCCAAATGTAACATAGTATTATCATGGATGATCTTGTCCAGTTTTCCTTGTTCTTTCAATGTTTCATTTTCATTTTTGATGTGCCGATTTAAAAGCTCCAGCTCAAAAATTTCCTGTTTTAATGACTGAACTAAATCATCCTGCAATGTATGAGGCTGAATGGAAGAGGTACTTGGACCTGTGGCTGCCTTCTCCAAGGATTCTATATAGTCATATACCTCCTGCTGCTTGGGGTCTACTTTCGGTGTCATTTTCATTGGGCTGTCCCCAAAATGCTGCAAGGGAGAATTATGTTCAAAATCCGGCCGAGGAGGGCTTACATCAACATTTTGCTGAGAATAAGATGGAGTATGCTCATTGTCTGATTGGGAGTGAAAGGAGTCAGGTTCACTAACTGACTGAAATGGACTATGGTCAGTTGGAGACTGTTCAGATGTCTCCTCACCCAAATCAATGAAATGAGGACCCTTAATTTGTGTTTTTTTCAATTTTCCCTTAAGCCTGCTGCTTCTCCTCACATGCTGTGGTACACTACCCTTTTGTTCTTGTTTTCCTGTCTCTGCCTTCTTGGATATAGATGACTGTTTTTGAAGAAAAACTAATCTTTCATATAGTATTTGGTGATCTTCTTCTTCAGAAGAAGGAGTTTTATGGACAGCCTCAATAATTTCTTTCCCTTTTGGTATTATTGGCTTCTTAGCTTTAATTTCCTTCTTCTTCCTTTTTACCAATCTCTCTTCCCTATCAGTTTTTTTTATAGTAGTAGTAGAAGTATTTTGGATTTCATCTATTGTTCTTTTCCTTCTACTTATTTTTGCTGTGCTAGCTGCGGGAATTTCCTGAGTAGGAGCAATTTGGGTTTCAACATTCATTCTCTTTCTTCTACTCCTCCTAATTGAACTACCTTCAGGAATTTCCTGAGGTTCTTCAAAGAAGTTTCTAACTAGGAATTGTTCCCATGTATCTTTTCTTTCCTTTAGCTCCTTTTCAATCAGAATTTTTATAAGGCCGTGGTGATAAAGATGAGGCTCTACATCTCCCAAGTGTTTTTGCACAGTCACAGCCATTTTCTTTAAGCTATTGAATAGAAAATAAGGAAGATTGAGAGTTTGGTTTTCAAGAAAATTCATCAATAGCCTGGTATGATACATGTACATAGACCCAAAACGGCCTTCACATGTAATAAATTTCTGAACAATTAGTAGTAAAGTGGCCCATTCTTCTTTTATTGCATGCACAGGGATTCCTCTTTTAAAAACAGTGATATCCATACCTTGATTTCGTAGGATTGTTCTCCATGCCTCATCACTGATACTTTTATATTTGAACCAACGTTCTCCTTCCTGAAGAAGCTCTGTGGCTGTTGCTATTGATGCTTCATTGACCAAAAACTTGAGGTCTCCAACTTCTGCTTCCGAGCCATCAAATGATCTTGCAAACGCTTTTGTAACTTCTCTGTGGTAACCCCTGAATTTCTGAATAAAACGCAACCATTTAGCTTTCCTCAAAATCTCTTTTGCTTGCGGATATCCCTCTATAAACTTCGGTCCTTCCGGCTCTGCCCTTAATAATTTTTCCATTTCACTTCTCTGTGCTTCACAAGTTTGCCTCTGTGAGGGTTTAAGTGGAAATGGAACGATGGAATACACAGGATCGAGCACAATACTGTGGGGATGTTATCATAAAATGGAAATGAGCACCATAAACGGAATGGAGTAAGACCGTGGGTAGATATACGGGAGTGAGAGTGAGCAAAAGGAACGAAATGGAGTGAAACAGGGAGTGAGAATGAGTAGAGTGGGGTTTTTTAAACACGACAGAGACACGACAAAGAGGTTAACAAAGTATAATGCATTCGGCCGCGTTTTGAATTTTGGTGGCTGTGTCATAAATATGAACACGTTTCAATCAATGATTATGAAGTTATGCGGCTTGTAAGAGTCCTTTGTCAACTCAAATACGTCTCATTATCTACGGTGGGATATTGGAACATGAGTGAGAATCGGAATTTCAATGATGAAACCGTTTTTGAATAAATGCAAGAGGATAACATGGAGATCGTGGAAGGTTACGGGACTGTCAATATAATCATTGCGCGTTATGGGTAGAGCTCATAGTTTAAAACTATATAAAAATGTGTTTTTCAATACTATTTGAAATAAACTTTATTCATACCTTTGGAATTCTTGCTTTTGCCCTTGGTCTTCAACTGATTGATCTTCATTAGTGTCTTGAATGTTCCATTGATCCTCTCTCCTGCATTTTATTTCATAATTATAGAAATAACAACCGACTGTACATTCTCTTTGAAAACAGAGTAGTAGCTGCGGAATCTGCTTCTGGCTGCGGAAACTGGAGTCAGCTGCGGAAACAGATGTCAGCTGCGGAAACTGACACAGCTATTACTTGGTTGAATAGAAATGAACAAATAACAGATGACCAGGTGGAAATGGTCATAAAAAAAAAAAAATTATTGATGGAATGGATGAAATGAAGTGGAGTGAAGTGAAATGAAATGAAATGAGATGAAATGAAGTGGAATGAAATGGAGTGGGTGGTGAAATGAAATGAAATGAAAGATAGATTTTTTTTTGGAAAATATAGAGTGTCAGGTGTCCCTAATTTTCACCCCATATTTTCTGTATAAGACTGCCAATCAATGATTGGTTTTCAGGCTTATACCATTTTTTCTTTTTTCTTTTTCTTTTTTTTAACTTGAAAAACAAAAGCTAGGCTGGTGGAGAAGAAGAATTCTTCTGTACCAGCCTGATTGCAGAACTTTCTTGAAACAACTTGACAAAATCCTCCTTAGAGAGTGGCTTATGATAAACTTTCAATCTATGGCCATTCACAATAAGAGGAGTTTGAAACTCATCAATGGTCTTGATTCTTACAGCTCCATTGCTAAAGATCTTGTCAATCTCATATGGCCCAAGCCAATGAGTCTCAAATTTCCCTTGAAAATCTTTAAACTTGGAATCAAATAACAATGCCCAATCTCCTTCTTGAAACTTCTTCTCTTTGATATATTTGTCATGCCATTTAGTTCTTCGATATTGAACTAGATCAGTTCTTAGAATTGCTTCTTGTCTGATCTCATCTAGCTCATTCAACTGCTCCATTCTATGCTTTTGGGCTTCTGATAAGTCCATCCCCAACTGAACTGCTATCTTGAAGGTCTTGACTTGGAACTCAATGGGGAGCAAGACTTCTTTACCATAAACAAGTTCATAGGGAGAATGTCCTGTTGTATTCCTCCATGTAGTTCTGTAGGCCCACAAGGCTTCTGGAAGCCTTTCTGCCCAATCTCTTCTATGTAGATGAACAGTTTTGGTGATGATACTTTCAAGAACTTTGTTTGTGGACCCCACTTGACCATTTGCTTGTGGATGGTAAGGAGTAGATCTTCTGTGCTTGATTTTGTATTCTTCCATCAACTTCTCCACCAAATTGGATGTGAATTGGCTCCCCCGATCTGTCACAATTTCTCTTGGAACACCAAAGCGAGTAAAAATATCCTCATAAAGAAAATGAACAACTGAATTTTCAGTAGCAGATACTAATGCTTTGGCTTCTACCCATTTAGTAACATAATCAATACAAACCAATATATAATTCTTTTGCTTAGATGGTGGATTAATAGGTCCAATGAAATCTAAAGCCCATTTTTCAAAGGGTTCAATGAGTACCTATGTTTGCAATGGCATTTCATTTGAAAGGGTAGGTTTCCCTACTCTTTGGCAGCTATCACACCTTTTGACATATTGTTTTGCATCTTTGAAGAGAGAAGGCCAATAATATCCCAAGGAAAGGATTTTATAGGCCGTCCTTTGTCCGCAAAGTGTCCGCCGCATGGTTCATCATGACATGCCTTAAGAATATCAGGCATTTCATCTTCCCTGACACATCTTCTGATCACAAGATCTGGCCCTGTTTTAAACAATTCGTTAGAAATCCATGAATATTTTGAACTCTCCCGAATAATCTTTCGTTTTTCTCTTGGAAATAAATGTGAAGGTAGTTTCCCTGTAACCAAATAGTTAGCAATATCTGCATACCAAGGGGTCTTAATAGTTAATGCAAACAAATATTCATCAGGAAACTTATCTTCTACAGGAGAATCTTCTTTAGCATTCTGAATCCTAGACAAGAAATCAGCTACTGTATTCTGTTTTCCTGGTCTATCCAACACAGTAATATTGAATTCTTGCAAAAGTAAAAGCCATCTTGTCACTCTGCCATTAGTAACATGTTTGTTCATCAAATATCTAATTGCAGAATGGTCAGTATGAATAAAAGTTTCATAGCCTGTTATGTAATGTCTAAACTTATTAATTGCATGAACAACAGCTAAGAACTCTTTTTCAGTCACAGTATAATTCAACTCTGTGGGAGTCAAATTTTTACCGGTGTAATAAATGGCATAAGGAATTAAATCTTTTTGACCCAACACAGCTCCAAGAGCTGTATCTGAAGCATCTGTAGAAATATGGAAAGGAAGTTTCCAATTTGGTCCTCTCAAGATAGGTGCTTCAGATATTCTTGTTTTCAAAGTTTCAAAAGCTGATTGACAATCATGATCCCATTTAAATTCACAGTCTTTTTTAAGCAACCTGAAGAGTGGAGATGCTATTTTAGTGAAGTTTTCTATAAATCTTCTATAATAACCAGTAAATCCTAGAAAACTTCTAACATCTCTTTGACAATTTGGAACAGGTAACTTGGAGATGACTTCAACTTTCGATCTATCAACCTTAATCCCATCTCCCGAAATATGATGTCCTAAAACAATCCCTTCAGTAAACATCATAAAACATTTTTCATGGCTTAATGAAAGGTTTGTTTCTTTACATCTTATGAGAAATTTTTCCAAATTTTCTAATGCCTCTTCAAATGAATTACCATAAACTGTAAAATCATCCATATAAACCTCTACACAATCATGGATTAGATCAGAAAAAATACCTAGTACTGCTCTTTGGAATGTTGCTGGTGCATTACATAACCCAAAAGGAAGCACTCGGTAGGAAAAAGTTCCCCATGGACAAGTAAATGTGGTCTTATCTTGGTCTTCAGGTGCTACCTGAATTTGATTATAGCCACTAAAACCATCCAAAAATGAAAAGTACTTTTTACCTGCTAATGTATCTAATACATGATCAATAAAAGGCAAAGGAAAGTGATCCTTCAAAGTTGCTTTGTTCAATTCCCTGTAATCAATGCATACCCTCCATTTACCATTCTTTTTAGGTACTATAACCAAAGGAGAAACCCATCGGCTATCTGAAATCGGATAAATGAAGTTTACATTGAGAAGTTTTTGGAGCTCTTCTTTCACTATCTCCCTAAGATTTGGATTCATCCTTCTTTGAGGTTGTCCGATTGGTCTACTGTTTTCCTCAATATAGATATGATGGATGCAAGTCTTAGGATCAATACCCTTCATGTCAGTATACTCCCATGCAAATGCAGTAGAATGTTTTTGCAAGATTCTGGTTAGTTCTTCTTGTTGTGATTTCTCCAAATGTTTGTTGATATTCAATGTCTTTTCTGGAAAAATATCAATAGCAGAATTACCAAATTCTTCCATAGAGTAAAGAGACATTTGTCTTGATGATAAATATTCTATGTCAGATTCCAACTGAAATTGTGTGGGGTCATATTCTGAAGTTATCTCAAAATTTTCTAATGTGTTCAAAATTTGACTATCCTCACTAATTTCAGAAATGGTAAAGACAGGTTGTATAGTGTTCTCATCATTGACCCATTCATTGTCTCCTATTTCTGTAATTGCTCTTGCAGGAGGATACAAATTGAATTTCTTTGTCGAATTACCATTAGAAATGTACATGTCTCCAGATCTACAACTAATAAAAGCATCAGCTGTGGCCAGCCAAGGTCTTCCCAAGATAATTGGATGTCCTCCTAGATTACTTTTGGGAGTCAAAATCATAAAGTCTACTGGATATTCCCAAGAATCTAAGGAGACTGAAATATCTTCTAATACACCATCTGGTTTAATAACCGATCGATCTGCAAGTTGCAATAAAGTAGGTGGAAAAAGAAGGTTAGGAAGTTTTAACTGTTCCATAGTATGTCTACTCATAATGTTGATAGCAGCCCCTAAGTCAATCAATGTGTTTGGAATTTCTATCCCATTTATATGTGTCTTGACAATTGGACTTCCTGGATCTACATACTTCTGCATGGTAATTTTTCCCATCATAATGTCTCCAATCTTTCCTACCAGGTGGATTCTTCTTGTGTCCTTTAGCTTCCTTCCTGGTCTTTTGAAACTCAACTCCTTTATGGTTTTTGCTAGAATAGGAATTTCTCGAATGGCTTGTAGCAATGGAATCTTGATACAAACATTCTTCAATTCATCTAGAAAGTCACAGTTAGGCAACAAGATTTGTTTTTCCACCCCCTTATCAATTTGTAGTCTTTCTGGAAAAGGAGGTGTAGATGAAGATACAGGTTGCTCAACTATAGGAGTTGTGGATGTTAGCTTTTCTTTTTCTTTTTGAATTTTTGAATTTTGAAGAGATTCTTCCTCAGAACCCTTATTGAATTGAAGAGAGTCCTCTTCAGAGGTATCTTGCTCTTGAATGTCTATAGAAGGTTTTTCTAAGACTCTACCAGATCTGAGTTGTACATCGTTGAGAGGAACAATCATATAGGTAGGAAATTGTTGTCCTTCTACCACATAAGTAGTTTGAGGATTCTTATTGTTAGGATTTGGCAATGGTTGAGCTGGAAGTTGATTTGTCTTCTGTTGGTATGGGAGCATGAGTTGAGGATTTGTATTTTGTTGAGAAGGTTGTTGTTGTGGAAATGGCAATGAAAGTTGTGGATTTGGGCTTGGAAGTTGTGGAGCTTGTTGATTTTGAAAAGATGGAGTATATTGATAAAATTGAGCAAATCTCCCATAAGGATTTTGCATCCCTTGTACCCATGGCTGATATGAATTTTGATGTTGGGGCCAAGGTTGTTGCCAAGGAGTCCAATTTGGTGGGGTTTGAAGATTCATAGGGTTATTAAACCCTTGAGATTGTTGTCCCCGCCAAGGTCTCCTTGCGACAAAACAGAGAGATTCTATTGAATTTGGATCTTCTTGAAAAACAACTTTGAGTCCAGGGATTGAAGGACAATCCTTGATCTCATGATTTTCTAAGCAAATCATACATGTTTCTACAACTTTTGCATCCAAGGGACATTCCCTTAAAGCATGTTTCTTTCTACATTTCGGACAAAAGATGGCTAAGGCATCTGTTTCTGCTTTCTGCTTGTTTTGGATTTTAAGGGTGTCTAGTTGTTCACTAAGGTTCCCTAAGATATCAGTTTTGAACTCATCAAGCATATTACCAATCTCTGCCCTACTTACCGATCCAGTTGCAGATTTGTTAGCCCTAATAAGAGAAGAATCCCTAGGCCCTTTTCCAGTTTTAGATTTTCCTCTTAAGAGATGGATACATAGCTATGTTATATCACGAAATGGAAGTTGAGAAATGTCTCCTTTCCCCATCATGTTTAAAATGTCTATCCATTCATCTCTAATGGCTTTTAATAGGAGGGCTTTCAAGGTTTCATTATCTAAGTTGCTCATCTTTGCTCTTTTCAAGTTGTATTGAAATCTTTCAATTAAATCTTCCAAATTTTCATCTTCTTTTTGCATCATTTTGAATACCTCCTCCTTGTGATTGGTGGGCATACAATAGTCCAAGTATCTATCCAAAAATGTTTGTTTCATATCATTCCAAGTCCTGATAGATTGAGTGGCTAATCCCATGAACCATTTCAAAGCAGATCCCTTCAATGTTGAAGGAAACACTTTGAGTTTTTGAGAATCTTCCATATAGTCATAAGTTCGGCACACTACTTCAAACTCAAACAGAAATGTTTCAGGATCCTCACTTCGCAATCCATAAAAGTTAGGGAGAACAGATGGTGAAATATTTTTCATTGTTGCATGAGTTTCATCATCAACTATAGGGAATCCCAACAAATCCCTATTTCTACCATCATTTCCTTCACCATTGTTATCTCCATTATCTCCTCCTCTTCTACCTCCACCTCTATTTATTACTTCCTCTGCCATGATAGTTTTTTTAGAGTCCTTATAGTCCTCTAGTTCTTCTACCAAGGAAGGATGAGAGAAAGTCTCTTTGTTTTCTAAGTGGGTTTTAGAAGGTGGTATAGGAGAATCCTCTAATTCAGCTGTTCCTTGACTTCCAAGAATATTAAGGCTAGGGGTAGATGGTGGTGAATTTGGTCTATGCCTTGAAGAAGATGGAGTTATGAAAATCGAACTCTTGGCTTTAGCTATAAACCTTCCCCTAGAATCTCTTGCTCTATGCATGTCATTTTTTATTTTATTTTTAAAGTTGGGCTAATAATTCTCTTTCTGATCTTCCAGATCACACTAGGTGCAAGAAGAGAGCATACTTAAGAAATTACTAAACCAATAACTCTCTTTTCTGATCCTCCAGATCACACTAGGTGCAAGAGGAGAGCATACTTCAAGAAGTTATCAAGTTTTCCTTCTTTTATGATTTTATGTTTTTTTTTTTAAGAAATTGGCTACCTAGTTACACTTCCCCGGCAACGGCGCCAAAATGTTTGGTCAATTTAGTGTGTCCTAAATTGCTGCATTTAATTTGTCAATCCTGGAATCGTAAGCTGATGAAGTGCGGCGCACTATATGTGCAAGATAACCTATTTCTTAACTTTTTGTCGTTTTTGGTTTTTCTAAGGTGAAATGGAAATTCTAAAATGAAAACAAGTTTGGTTATATTTTTTCAAGGAAGTGATATCCCCTATAGTGATTTACCAACTTGAAACTTTAAAAGCAAATTGAAAATTACAATGACAAGACTTGAAAGAAAGTAAAAGTGTACTGCTGAAATGAAAAGATGCTGCTAATCTAATGAATCAAAACAATAAACTAGTGAACATGAAAACCAAACTATTCTTGCTGCCAACTAAACACAAAAGAAACTATGCTTATGGAAATTCAAAATTGCAACAAAATAAATCTAAATCAGATTACATCAATTCATTTTCCGACCCTTCATCATTAGACCAGCTATGACTTGCGGAAGTAATCATAAACAACTTGTGTAACTGATATTTAATTCGCAGAAAGTAAACTAATACTAAACCATACACACATGATTCAACCCCTCGCCATCAGTCCAGCTGTGGCTTTCGGAGGCAACCGAAGATGTCATACATGATTTAATATATCTAAGTTTGCAGAAAAAGAAACTAATACTAAACTACACATTTCATAATGCAGCCCCTCACCATCAGTCCAGCTGTGGCTTTCGGAGGTAACTGAAGACGCTATGAGCAGCTTAATATATCTAAATTTGCAGAAAAGAAACTAATACTAAACTACACATTTCATAATGCAGTCCCTCACCATCAGTCCAGCTGTGGCTTTCGGAGGCAACTGAAGACGCTATGAGCAGCTTAATATATCTAAATTTTAACTACTGAATCAGATAAGCAAAACTGAAATGTACAAAGCAAGACTGAAGTTAAACAAAAGCTATGAAAAGAAAACTAGCAGCAGAACAATGTTAGTTTCATGTCATTAGTCAAAATGCTATAAAAATGCTCGGGCTGTCTACCTAAAACCTGCACAAGAAAACTGATCAGTGATTAACAATCATAAAACATGTAAGACAGAAATGAAATGGAAATTATGGAAATGTATAAACAAAAATGAAACAACTACAAAGTATGAACATATGATGGATTATGATACAATGACTTTTAAAAGAAATGAAATGAGAAATGTACACTAATACACAAAACCTTAGCTGAGCAGGGGCCCTCTACACAGCCTTGGTAATGATCCTCAAACACGAATTAAGTTGAAAAACAGAGTCTTCTCATATTAACAAGCAGTTCATTACAGAATGATAGTGTTACGGCTCAAGGGCTGCGTAATCACTACAAAGAAAACTAACAGATAACAGAGTACATTCACGAACATCAACTATCAACTAACAACTAACTTTATGTGCGTATGCAAACGCTCTATATATAACAATAAACTGTAACTGTCTCCTAAAGTTCATGATGGCAGAGAGCACATAGACCACTACGTCCACGGATATAGGAATATGGCCGTGTTGGAAAGTGGATCTACGGAAGGTGGATGCTTGAATTCGACTCCAGAGCTCTGCACAGATGTCGATTTAACCTCCGCGGGCTTAGAAATGGCCGTATGGATGTTTATGTGCCACGAAACAGAGTCCGGCCGACATGAAACTCCATAGTTGACTTCCATGTGGACGCCTTTGACCGCGGCTTCTTTGGACGAGTTTGCTTGAACCAATAGGACACGAACCATGTCCACGTCATTCCTAGCCTGCCCATGTGGCTCGTTTCTCTTGTAGACACCTGTAGCATATAGTTCCACAAAATAGCTGCGGAAAGTTGCAGCAGCTGCGGAAAGTGGCAAGATTCCGCAGCTGAATGAACAAAATCTAGATCAAATAGAAAACAAAAAAACATAATTAAAAACCATGTTAGATACCCTTTTGCACATGATATTGACAATTTGGGAGGTTTAGGTGAGTGAAAAAGGTATGGAAAAGTGTATGGAAAAGATGCAATTTCGGGACTCAACATCTTCCACTACTTGAACCTTCAAATTTTCTCTTAAAGATGATGTGATAGATAGTGGATAATATCCATAAAGTGCCATAAATGGTGTCATTTTTGTTGCAGTATGGAAGGAAGTGTTAAATCACCATTCAGCTAGAGGTAACCACTTGATCCGATGTGTTTGTTTATCAGATACAAAAAAACGAAGATGTCCTTCCAAACCTTTATTTACTATCTTATTTTGACCATCAGATTGAGGATGATAAGATGAGGTGTGAGCCAATTGAGTACCCAAACAAGAAAATAACTCTGTTCAAAAATCTCCGGTAAAAATGGGATCTCCATCGCTCACAATAATCCTTGGGTTTCCATGTAGCTTTTGAATTGTGTCCATAAATGTAGTAACAACTGTACTTGCTTTAAATGGATGAGATAATGCGCAAAAGTGTGCATACTTGGTAAGTCTATCAAATACCACCATGATGACACTCTTTCCTTCGAACTTATGTAAACAAGTGATAAAATCCATTGAAATCTCCTCCCAACATTGACTTGGAATGGATAAATGTTGTAGAAGACCCGGGGTCTTAATTGTCTCAACTTTATTCTGCTAGCAAACAAAACATTCCGCCACAAACTTTTGAATATCAAATTTAAGGCCATCCCAAAAAAATTCTTTCTTCACCCTGTGATAAGTTTTTAAAAATCCTGAGTGTCTTCCTAAAGGAGAAGTGTGCAATTCCAAAAGAATATTTTGTTTTAGTTGGGAATTCTTACAAAGATATAAGCTATCTTTGTACTATAAGGAATCATTTTTCCAACTAAATGTATAAGATGTACTAGGATCTTGCTGCAACTTTTGAATGAGTGTCCACACTTATTCATCATTCTTCCATTCATCTCTTGCTTCGGTTATCCAATCTGGTTGGATAATAGAAATGGCATAAAGCAATGCTTCCACCTCTTCATTCTTTCTTGAGAGTGCATCTGCAACAACATTTATCTTCCCTTTTTTGTATATTATTTCAAAGTCATAACCCAACATCTTTGTGACCCATTTTTGTTGCTCTTTTGAAGATAGTCTTTGTTCCAAAAAGTGTTTAAGACTATCATGATCAATTTTTACCTTGAAGTGTCTTCCCATTAGGTAAGTTCTCCATTTCTTTAGTGCATGCAGTATTCCTAACATTTCCTTCTCATAAATAGGCTTCTGTAAATACTTTCCTTTGATTGGAAGACTTTAAAAAGCAATGGGTCTTCCTTCTTGCATTAAAACAACACCAATTCCATTTCCTGAGGAATCACATTTTGCAATAAAGGTTTTTGCGAAGTCTGACGTAGCTAATACTGGTGCTAGGCACATTTCCTCTTTAAGATGTTCAAAGGTCTTAGTTTCTTCAGAAGTCCATGAAAATGCATCTTTCTTCAATAATGTTGTTAGAGGTGTTGCTATTCTCCCATAATTCTTAACAAACTTTCGATAATACCCTGTTAACCCGAGAAATCCCCGCAACTGCTTTATGGTTGTGGGGACTTTCCATTCCTTAATGGCTTTAATTTTGTTAGGGTCTACCTTAACACCCTTGTGAGATACAATATGACCCATATATTACACCTCTTGTACTCCAAATAAACATTTGGATGTTTTTGTATATAATTGTTTCTCCTACAATAGTTTGAGCACCCTGTCAACATGTTGAACATGATCCTTCCAAGATTTGTTGTAGATTAGTATATCATCAAAAAATACTAGCACAAATTATCTAAGGGTGGGTTCGAAAATGGAATTCATCAACGCTTGAAATGTAGAAGGTGCATTGGTAAGGCCAAAAGGCATGACCAAAAATTCATAATGACCCTCATGAGTTCAAAATGCTGTTTTCGGAATATATTTAGTCTTCATTCTAATTTGATGATACCCTGAACGAAGATCCAATTTGGTAAAATCAATTGCTCCATGTAATTCATCCAATAATTCATAAATCACAGGAATGGGAAATTTATCTTTAACGGTGATTTTATTGAGCTCCCTATAATCCAGACACATGTGCCATGACCCATCCTTCTTGTGTACCAATACTACAGGAGCAGAGAAATAACTTTGACTAGGTTGAATTATACCCGCCTCTAACATTTCTGCAATCATACGTTCAATTTCGCTCTTTTGGACATAAGGATATCTATAAGGCCTGATGTTTTGAGGAAAAATTCCTGGAATCAAATGAATATCATGATCATGATCATGAATAGGTGGGAGTCCTTTTTGAGTTTCAAAAACCTTGGAATGATTGTCCAAGACTTTTTGGAGATTTGCAGAAATAGATGATTTTGATGTTGGAACTTCTAGTGAGAATAATTGTGCAATTATGCCTCGTTGTGCTTTCTTTAGAAGATTTGTCATGAAATTAGAGCTTATTATATTTCTTGGCTTCCCTACAATACCCCGTAATTCGACTTACTCTCCTTCTGAAAAAAATTTCAAGAAAAGTTCTTGAAAATTAAAAGCTATCGTCCCCAAAGATTGTAACCATTGTACTCCTAGTACAACATCAACACCTCCCATAGGAATGGAAAGCATTGGAATATTCAATACATATTACCCCATGGTTAGCTTGATATTATGGCATTTTCCAGAGAAATTTATAGTTCCTCCATTTGCAACCATCACTTGACATTCTGGTGCTAGGTATAGGAAACAATTCAATTCCTTCGCTACCTTACAATGAATAAAATTATGGGTACTACCTGAATCAATCAACACTATTACCTTTTTCTTCTTGATATGTCCTTCTATCTTGAGAGTTTGAGAAGTGGTAATTCCTGCCAATGCATTACACGATATGGTCGGACTCATTTCTTCCTCTTCTTGGGTTGGTTCCTGGTGTATATCCTCTTCTTGTTCATTTTCTTCTTCCTCTTCACAATCTATGTAAAATAATTTCTTCTCAGGACACTTATGACCTTTAGTGTATTTTCTATCACAACTGTAGCGAAGCCATTTTTCTCTTTTTCTTCCAATTGTTGTGGTGTCAACCTTGTAGGTTGTGGAAATCTAGGCGTAGCCACACTTCCTTCTTTATAGAATTGAGTGGTAGGCTTCCTTGTTGCCATAATTTTACATTCAACTTTTCTTGCCAACCTGAATGCCTTCTCCAATGAATCAGGTTCCAAAATGCAAACTTCATGTTGGATGTTATCCTTTAAAGTGCCTATGAAGAGATCAATCCTGTGTTCCTCTGGAATATCAGTTACCCTTATATTCAATTTTGGAAGTCCTCAATGTGCTGCCCCACTAAACCCTTTTGTTTGAGATTTATCAATTGGCTAAAGAAGGTGTTGCTCTTTGTATCCTCATAATGTGCTATCATTTCCTCCGTAAAAATTGACCAAGTGACAATTTTTTTATGGGAGCAAAGTCATCGATACCATACAAATGTATTTTGTTCTAAATGTAAAGTTGCAATGCGTACCTTTTGTGTGTTTTGCATGTTATGGAGATCAAAATATTGCTCCATCTGTAGTATCCATGTTACAGAATCCTTTCCATCAAACTTCCTCATATCCATTTTTGGAATATGGTGGTTCTTCCCTCCAACATTAGAGTTTATGAAATCACGATTAACATTTATTTTGTTCTCATCATGAGTTTCCTCTACTATGTTTTCACCATTAGGAAACATTTCTTGTATCAAATTTGTCAAACCTTCCATGATTGCTTTTGGATCATTCTTCATGTTTTCCATCTTAGCTTCCATGTCATCCATCTTATATTCCATGCCAGCTTCCATGCCATTCTTCAAACCATCCATCTTAGATTCCACACCTTTCTTCAAACCATCCATATTAGTTTCCATGCCTTTCTTCAAAACTTCCATGTCATTTTTTGTTGCTCTTTGCGAGAGAGAAATTTGTTGCACTTGCTCTTGTAATTTTGATATGTCATGTTGCCATTCTTCGTCTTCATGAGTCATAGTAGAGATTTATAAAGGCTTAATGGGTGTTGAATTTTTTTAGGGGCCATTTTAGAATCCAATACTGATATCTATTCTACAATATGCCCTTGGAATCAATTCAACTTGATTCTTCAAACAAGACTTATGCAATTCAAAAAAAAATACTCACCTTTTACTTGCTTTTGAGGAGCTCGATATTGAAATTGAATTATATCTATAATTGTGGATCGTCAATATCTGAAATTTATCCCTCTGAAGCTTCTTTCAAATGCCACATGTCTAATCTGATTTGGACTCTTCAAGGAAAAGTTATGTCCAATCTCCCACAATGACCCAATTTTGGACTGGTTAAGTAGAGTGAACTTGTACGACTTGCCATGTGTCACCGTTTCTTCCTTTGGCTCTAAAATTGATAGACCAAAAACTGTAGTCCATGCACTTGTAGCCACTTTTTACATCATTCCAATCCAATGCTCAGAGAGAGATCTATGAACATTTTCTCTACCGATCACCTCTTTTGAGATGAAATTTAGAAGCCTCAAAAAGCCCTAACTTCCACAGATCATATCTCCGAAAATATTGCGAACCAATATCTGAAATTTTTTGATGATGTTCCTCAGGATTGTGGCTTCGTACTCTAAAAATTTCAGCTTCTGAACCTTCGTAGAAAAAAATTTATTATGAAAATACCACAATGACCTGTTTAGGTTAAATTCAAGAGCTTGCAAAATGACCTAACTTGCACAGATCATATATCCGAAAATATTGCGAACCAAGCTCTGAAATTTTTTGATGATGTTCCTCAAGATTTTGGCTTCGCACTCTAAAAATTTCAGATTTTGAACCTTCGTAGAAAAAAGTTATAGCGAAAATGCCACGCTGACCTGTTTGGAGCAGTGAAACCCTAGAATCTCAAAGCTCTAATACCAAATGTTGTGAAACCAACTCCAAAAAGAGAAGAAAAGAGATATCAACGCCTTAGAAATAAGCCACTTCGAGGGGTAAACCTCCAATACATTACATGAATGAACAATTCTTGGATGATACAAATGACAAAACCTCCTTTCTATATATAGGAGTCCATGGGGCCACAATGTAATCCCAGTGGGGCCACAATGTAATCCTAGCCGACCTAACAATAATAATTTAAGGGCACAATAATAACAATATGGGGGTTACAAGGGTACAATAATAACAATAAGGGGGTTACACTAACAACAATAAGGGACTATACTAGTAATATAGGGACCTAAAAGTCAACAGTCCCCCTAGTTCACCATGTAGGTTATTAATAATACCACAAGGTTTATATGTGCATCCATCAAATGCCTTCAACGTCATTGATGATTGTGATAATCACGGCGAGCCAAGTGACTTCCAATAGTTTAGAGACATAATGCATGTAGATGCTCCCTCATCAATAATAGTGCGATGAAAAAGGTGATTGAGAACATTTACTTGTATAGAGAATGCCAATTCTGCTGGTAGTTGCGACACATAGCCCGTATGATTAAAGACGACAAGATTAGAATTAGTCGGATCAATTCCACCAATGGCCGACAATAAAGCCTATTTTTGGGAGGGACAATTTTGTAATACCTCAAGAGCAGACATAGCTAAAGGGTATTGAGCCAAATATTCAACTATATTATAATTTTGTGCAGCTCTTGCTCGAGGATTATATGTCGATTTATGAATTACTCCCTTTGGTGGCTTGATTGTCAATTCAAGAATATAAGTAGGCAGTACTGATTCTGTAGGTGGATTCGTTGTCGAGGTAGTAGGTTGATCAGTGGCTTGACTACCATAATATTTATTACACGTTGACACCAAAATATCTGTTGAAGGTTTTATGATGGATAACATTAACACTTGGGAACTAGGAGATGGATCCGTAGCAACCATGTTTGTGTCCGGATTTGGAAATGGGTCTGTCAACACAGTTGACGCATGAGAAGTCTTGATTATTTTTTAGACTTCAACGCGGTGAGGATAATCCCTAACAAAGTGTTCCTCATTATAGATTATGCATGAATAACGAGGTTTTCAAGGTCCAAACAGTTGATCAGATGATCTTTCCTGTGGGTTATAAGTTTGTTTTTTCTTTGATTTCCCCTTTTTCTTACCTCCTAGTTGCTTATCACCTTTTCCTTTTTCAAATGACACAACATTAATTTCGGAAGTAGAAGTAGTATTAGATGCATTAGTGTGTTGTGTGCTTGCAATGCTTATCAAGTCGTCTCCAGCATGAGAGTCATTTAATTGAGGAGGAACATTGAAATTAGATCTAGGTGCATTAGGAAATTTTCATAGAGCGTGCCAGACTAAGTATAAATCAAGTCTAAATATTGGGCACAAGCGATAAATTTCTCTTCTTTGATGATGACACCATTAGCCACATCCTTAGTTATAGATAGTAACATGGAATTTATGAACCATTCAACAAAAAGCTGATCCAGAACAAAAATTTTAACCATTCAACAACGACGACGCCACTCATGAATATGATCAGAGATGTGAGTAGCATTAGTCTGTTTGAAATTGGTCAAGAGTTCCATTCCAGTTTCATATTTGATGGTTAACTAGAAATGAGTCAAAAAGACAGTAGCTAGGGCTGTGAAATTATAAAAATAAGCTCTAGGTAATTCAATGTACCATTTTGCAGTAGGACCTGTGAGCGTACGCTGGAAAAGACGTAGTTGAACAGAATCATCATTCAGGGAATTTGATGAACACCATAAACGATAATTCATAAAATGAGTCGACGAATCTTCTCCATGGTTTCCATTGAACTTAGGAATATTTGAGGGTAATTTGTGAGGTCTCACTGGCCACCAAGGAGCATAATTAATTGGATCATTAGTTAGCCAATTTAAATCTGGTAATTCTAAGGTTGCAACAAAAGGCAACTGTCGATTAAGTTCAGGTTGAGGATAGCCAAGGTAAGATGGAATTTCTTGAGTAACAGGCCTTTGAGAACTAGCATAAGGGATCTGCTGCTAGTAACCTAGATAGGGGTTTTTTTGCATAGCAAACGCTTGAGGATTCTGTTGACCAAAACCTGGATATGATACTTGTTGAAAATAATTTTGAGGCATTTGTGCCTGTGGCTGCCAAGGGGTATGTCCACTAATGTTATAACCAAAATTAAAATGACTTGGATTCGGTTGATATGTATAACCAGTTTGCGGTTGTGACATCCCATAAAATGGTAAACCAGCTTGTGAATAAATGATCCCAGATACAGGTTGTTGTAAATTAACCAAAGGATTGGGAGTCTATGGACCAAACATTTGATGGTATTGAGTTCAAGGACCCACTTGATAAGGTTTATGTAAAACATTTTCTTTCTGTAACAGGGGTAAATATGTATTAACAAGTGGTAATGAAGTGGGTGTAACAGGTTGAACCGGTTGATATGAGTGTATAACCGTTTTTGGTTGGATAGGAAGAGTGGGCTGCCATTGAAAAAAATTCGTTTCAACACTAGATTGACCAAAAAGTGATGGAGTACTGTCATATTGGGTGACCAAAGGTTTCCCCCTAGTAGGAGGAGGATAATAAGACAACAAATATTTCTCTCCAAATGCTGGGAGTCCAGTTGATATGGTACTTGAGGAATTGGCCTAGAAGGATTGGCTTGATATTTCCCTGATGATGTGTATAATGAATCAAGTCATTCAGTACTTACGATAGGATTACCAGTTAAAATACTGGAATATGACATTGGTAAATTCCATGGATTTGAGGATGCACTAGAGAAAATTCCAAATAATGATTTGTAACCTGATGGGACCATAGGGCCACCATGAAAATATGACTCTAGTGAAGTTGTAAACATCGACGGAGTAACTATGGCGGGAGCTGACATAATTGGAACAGATGGCCCAACCGAAGATGCTGGTTCAGTTATGGTTACTTGACCAAATGTATACCCTTTTGAATCGACGAGAGTTTGAAAAGGCGTAGGATCAACAAAAGCAGATGGTGTCGATTGAGAAAAAGACTCGTACAGGTAAAGGTCCTCTCTAAAATGGGTTGGAGTTAAAGGTGTATTGCCTTGTGGGATTTCTTCAATCGCAATTAAACTAGGTGGAATTATTTCACCGTCAGGACCAAAGTATATTTCAGGCAGTTGACTGTGTGATATGGGAGATTCAATAGCTACAGAAATTTGTGGGATGACCAAGGTAGGAACAAATTTCTGTTGTTTGACTTTAGGATTCAGATGTTCTGGGAAAGAAGAGACAGGATCTGTATCAATTTGTGGTTGAACAACGTCAGGTCCAGGAGGTATGGTCTCACTGATTGGATGGATCGTTACCATGGACAGTTGTGAAAACTTTGTTTTACGACAGTAGATGAACCTAGATGTGTAGAAACAACTTGAGCTAACTCTGGTTTATTGGAAAATGATGTTTCATTAGAGGTATGAATTGTACTTGATTCGGCAGATCATGATTGCCTTCACCTACCAGAAGTAACTTCTGGTGGTAAAGGTGGTTTTAAAGAAATTCTACGCGAACGATGGGGGAAAGGATTTTGTTCTTCCATGATTACTGGTTTATTTTAACCGAAAACAAATAAACAAAAAAAAAGGGTAATTCTAGGCAAAAGGGTTTACCAAGAAACTGTGAAATACAGAATATCTCCTAGCAAACCAGGAAGTATGGGTAGGCAATCTCCCTGAATGTTATTTTCGGTGTATCACAATTTACAAGGCAGCTGACTCGATTCACTATGGATGGATAACACCTAAAATTTGTCCTCCCAAATATACCCGAAGGTACATGGGGGCCCAAGTCTGTATTAGCATTGTCTGATGCCAAACCGCACAATGAGAGCACCCCTTTATACTTATCGTACTGTAAGACTGCCCGATATACTCGAAAGTACGTGGACGAGCTACGATATATTTACGTACGTGGAGTGAGGTATCACACTCGGAATGTATCACAGACAAGTTAACAACAACTGCTATGTTTTACGACACCGGAACATGTCTCTAGCCTAGACCTTCTAAATGTTATCGTTATGGTTCTAATGCTTTGTTAGGTAAATTGAGATTAATTTTATGTTTATCTTGCTTAACAATTTTCCTTTCAAAGGTTCACCGCGATGATGTACTTGTAAAATTCCTAAAATGCAACTAAGAATGATAAGCAACCTTTCACTTTAATTTTTTCAATGAAAATCCTAGCTACTAGAGGGAAAGAGAAAACAAATCGGAAAACACAAACTAAATGTAGATTTCCTAATTGTTCCTTTTGCAAAACACACAAAATCCTACATGCAAATGCAGATTTTTCTTTTCAGTTCCTTTAATGTTGTGAATGTATAAAAGAAAGTAAGTGCACTAAATCAACAAAAATCAAATGCCTTTTACTTTTGAGAAATGAGGAATATAAACAACAATTTCTCTTTTGAAGGAAAAATGAGGAATGAAACAACAATTTCTCCTATCAGGAAAGGAATATTTTTTCTGAAAATTTCCTTTTTCAAAAGAAAATGGATCTAATGCGACAATAAAAATACTTTGAAATAAACTTTCCAATGATAAAGAAAAATGCTTTAAACAAACATTGAACAAATTTTATTTCAAAGGAGGAAGAAATATATAGATTCACTGGTCAATATTAGGTTCAAACTCTTCAAAATACAACAACAAAAAAACTGAATCAATTTGTAAAGACAAATTCAAGGGAATCTGGATGGTTTCGGAAGGCAACACATTCTCTAAAGGGAGACAGTGCTCTACAGCGCAGGCTTGAAAGGGAGACAGTGTTATGAAAAGTACTGTGTCTTGTCCAAGAGTGCGTTGGGCGCAGTGTATAAAGAAAAACACCACTGTTTAACACACTTTTGCAAAATAATACTTCAAAAAGTTTGATCTTTGTGAATAACAACTACTGGGTGAATAAACAAAGCAAATCAGAGGCTAAAACACCTAGAACTAAGAGAAATTTTCCCCAGCAGAGTTGCCAATTTTTTGGACAGAATTGTGAATTATGGATAAAACACACTTCCCTAGATAGGTGATAATCTATAACAATATATTAAATACTATACGGCTACTTTTCCTAACTCAGAGCAGACACACAGAAAGGATTAGAGGCTTACTTGTAATCCAAGCACTTATCAATGGCTCCTTCTGTCGCTTCTGTTGTAGCTTCAAATTCACGCAGTTTTGGGAAAAATGCTTCCTGCAAGAAAGAACACTAAAACAACAGAAGATAGCAATAATACAGATGTAAATTCAATTTATTTAGCTAAATCAGTAAAGCATAAACCATATACATCAACTAAGATCTTACAATATGGAAAATCAAAGCCAATACAAATGCATATAGGGAAAAGTAAGTTGTATTCTTTATTAATGATGGAAGGAGAGGTTACAACCTACTGAATGATTTGAAGTGACCATTCCAGCAAAATTTCTAGCCCCATCACAGTATAAATCTCTCCAACAGCTGTTACACAAATATAACTCTCAATTGAAAATCCACTAGCATTTCTCTACTCAAATTCTTCCTTATCAAACACTCAGAGCTGTGCTCAATTTATAGAGAGGCTGAGGTAGTTTTACAATCAATGACTTTCCAATAATAGGCAAGACATGTTCCCAATATTGTAGATGTCAAATGGACACTTGGATTTGAATCTTGACACATGTGAACTCTTCTATAAGGCACTAGCCAAGTATAGATTCTGTAACAATGAGAATTCTGCTCCCAATGTGACCAATGCACCCATAGATGTCGGGAAGTGCTTTGCAGAGCAGCCTTGCATGGGAATACCTGCATATGCAACGCACTTATTCCCCTTAGAGGCAGCGTGGGTGAGCTCTCATATGCTACATATTAAACTTCAAACCTTGGAAACCTTTTCTTGATGAAATTCATGCTTGATTTGTCTTGTTCTTGTCTTAGGACATGTAGCAAATTGAAATGATAGGGGATGATATACCCTTAGTCATTGGTCCTGGAGATGATGCCCACTTAACCAGGCCATTGGGAATGATGCCCAAATTGACCTATAACAAGTGGAAAAATAACGGCCATGAACCTTTTATGATCAATCTCTACTTAGGATTAAACCGTAAAAATCAGGGATATCAACAACTAAAATATCAATCACTTGATGAAATTTTGAATTAGATTCTAGTCTGATAAGGATTGAATTCATTTCTCACAATACATTAACCTTTGTTCTTTCTAGTTGCACAATGTGTAATGCAAAATTTTGAGGATAAATGTTCAATTTCAAGCAAACAGAACATGGCATGATATTTGAAGAGGCTCTAGAGTCAATTAGAAAATTATGCACTTTTTTTGTTGAATACTTCAAAAATTAAAAGGAGGGGAGGAGTATGTGAATTAGATCTATCTCCAATTAAAATAAAATCACTTGCATCAGTTTTTTCAAATGTATCACTAGGAGGTTTACCAACTCCTTTAGAATCTTTGGAAGTAACAGGCACAAGTAAGGATGAAGCAGGGACTGCATTTAACTCTTTGAGTAAAAGTTTTTGTTCCTATTTCAATTTTCTCAACTCATGTATGGAGATATTTTCCTTTATATTCTTCCTGTATTCCACTATATTATATTTGATAGTATCAGAGACAACTAATGTCTTGGATGTAGATGGAATAGTAGAAGAATTTGGGTTTGATTGAGGAGAAGGAGTTCTTTTGTTAGCATCTTTTTCCTTAGCAACAGAGTATGAAGATTTTTTCTTTTGAGGAGACTAAGGGAGGTCAGTTGAATTTTCAATTCTAGTGTTAACTGGAAGTGCCTCATGTTCATCTTCATTGTCAGATGTTGGAAGGATGAAGTCCCATAATCCATTAACATTGACTAGTTCTTTGTCTTGTGATTCTTCTACGGATGATATAGTTTCATCTTGATCTTCGTCTTGATCAGATTTAACATTTGAGATTACATTTGGAGGCTGGGAAGCTTGATTTTTCTTAAAATATCTGAAATGTTTTTTCAAAGAAGACTCAACTACTTGTTTCTTTATTTCGACCATATCAATCAACATAGTTTTGGGAACCTTTTGTAATCACTCAAGATCATAAGGATCTTTAGATGTTTTATTTTTGGGTCCATCCTTAAATGAAACCTTTTTAATTTTTCTGCAGTTTTCTTCTCTAAAGCAAGAATTCATTTTTCAACAGAAAGAGATTTTTTCATATTTTCTACCAATGTAGCCTTATTGGTTGTATCTACAAAAATTAAATATTAGAAGGAAGAGAGGATATGTACCATTCTATTTGTACATCTACTCAAGGCTTAGATGTGGTTGGGATTTTATTGAGTAGCTTATTAAATATGGAGTTGAAATATTTGATCATTTCTCCTATATTTGCTTTAAGATTGGAAAGATCATTGATAAGAGTAGAAATAGTATCATCATCACCAAATTTAGTAACTAATTTTTCTTCAAAAATGTCCGAGATAGTAATAGTGCCCGATGGTAGTGAGAAATACCATGATCCAGTTGATCCTTGAAAAGTATAGGGAAATAATATAATTACACAATCTTCTTCAGTGACATCATTAAGCTTCATGGCAAGCATAAAATTATGAAGATATACTTTTGCAGCTATACCATAATTTGGGTTATACATAGGCAACCATCTTTCAGGATGCTTAGGTAAAGGATGAAGAGGACCTAGTAACTGAACAACTCCAGGATTATTCCAAGGTCTAGCTGCCATTGTGTGAAGTAGAGGATTATTTTGCCTTGAAGGAGGATTTGGAGTGGAAGAAGTAATTCCAGTAGTTTTTTTTTGGTGTAGAAGAAATAATTATGGAACTAATATTTCTTAAGGTAGTAGTTTTAGACTGGGAAGAAGAAGGAATGTGAATTCGTGAAGAAATTGTTTGAGAAGATGTAAAAGAAGGAGGAATAAATGATGGAGTTTGAGGGGTAGAAGAGGATAAAATCTCACTAGTAGATGATTGGGTTTCAGATATCGGATATTTCCTATAGTGAGAATGGAGAGGAAACTCAAAAGAGATAAGTCTGAGCTTTTTACTCTTAGAATTGGTTAATACACTAGTGCCCTCAAATATTGAAGTAACACTTCCTTTTGGGGCTTTAGAAAGTACAGGTTTCTCTACAGAAATAGAAATTTCTTCCAATTTATTTATTAAGGTTTGTACTTTCGTTAATTCTGGAGTATGATCCGAAGAGATTTATTTATGAATAGATCTAGGAGACTTGGGGGAAGATTGAACAACTTCTGATATAAGAATAGGAGATCTTGAACCGAGACTAGAAGTTGTAGGAGACTTCGAGGGAGAATGACTATTTTGATGGTATTTTCTTTTTGGATTAAGATTTGGTGCCATTTATAGTCTGATGGCCCTCCTTCGAGTGCCAAAATTTTTGAGGCCCCGAAAATCGATGCAACAACATCAGAGAAAACCACCCAGTCAGGGACTTAAAAATCGTCCATTTTCCGTTTGGTATGGTGGCTCCTCCTGGATTTATGGGACCAATTTCCGAGTGAAATATAATTGGGTGAATATATGGGATTATAACTGTTTGTAAGTTGGTATATGGAAGTAATAGCAAACTTGAAGTAAATAATTTATCTATATATGTGTATCTCGGGATCAAATAAATTCTTTGTGCGATATATAAAGATGATCTTTCAGCAAATGCAAATAAAGATTATACAAACACTTATAGATATGGAAACGATTTGAAATAATTGATTTAATTAAATAGTTAATTAAATCAAATGGATAAGGCTATATCTCAGTTGTTTACTACCTATATTTAATATGTACCAAAAGATAACAATCTAAATGTTCAAAAGTGAGTTAACGCCTAACTGTTTTCAAATATATAATAAAACAAAACATCATAAGAAAAAACAACCATTTCTTATCTGGAACAAAAATATAACATATAGGATAAACATACCATATATACGTTAACTCTGCTCATTTGAGAAACAATACTTGGTCCAACCCTTTGTATTAAGAAAAAATTAAGAGTACAAAAGTATGACTTTTGTAAAGTCTTCTTTTCAAATTTGAGGACACCTTCTTAAAAGACATGAAGGGGTATATATAATAAAATAAAAAGTCTTAAAAATAGTAATTACAATAAAATTTGAGGAGGTTTAAACAAATCTCCTTAAACTAAGTGAAAATTAAACAGAAACAAAATTTAAAGGGGTGACTTGCTTGATGGTTGTCCTATTGTCTCATCAACCATTTGTTCCTTTAGCTGAAGGATGTTAAGCATATGCTTAACCTCGGGAGGTTGTCTTGGCTTGATGCCAAATTTTCCAGTGAAAACCACGTCTAAAATTGAAGGTAACATGTAGGAGGATGTATATGTAAGACAACGCAACATAAGCTATTGGCTATGTGGCTTTACCAAGTATCTCCAATACTAATCCCAATCCATTTTTCCAACTTTCTAATGTTTTCCTCTTTAACCTTTGAAACTTCTTGCCATTTCCTTATCAAGTCTTTGATAATAGGAAGCAATCTGGGAGGGCATCTATTAATAAGATTTGCAGCGATGAGATTTTGACTGACATTTTCCACAATATTATTAGCCACGTCTTTGGCTCTGCAAATTGATCTTTCAACATGTATCAACAGTATGCTCCAGTTAGTAAACAATATTTCCTTTTAAGAGTCCTCAATACTAGGCAGATTGACCTTTCATCCATCAGAAGAATCTTGCTAGGTGACATAATTTGAAACTTTATTATCAATCTCATCGAAACTGAGCCTCTGGTATGATATTTGATTCATCAGTGAATCGCTTTTCTCACAAAATTCAAGGATATTTGATAACTTTTGACCAAAAAATAACTTGTTGTGCTACTAGGGTATTTATTTCCAAGGCCTCTTTTCTAAATTCATCTATCTTTGGATTATCTTTCAATTTCTCTACGGAAAACTGCAATTGATGAATTTGAGTGTCCTTTGAACTGATTTCATTTTCATGTTGAATGTTCAATTGGTCCATGATCTCTTGGAGTTGTGTTACCTGTACGTGTAGTTTTTGGTTGATGCTTTTCTTATATGCCTGTAGCTCATGTTCTAATTGGATAATTCTTTCGTCATTTTCTTTCATTTGTTGTTGGACCTCATAAGATTTATCTATAGTGGCAGATGTATAAGCTCCTAAAAAATGGGTTAGACGAGTTATATCCTATGAAGGATCTACTTGTGGATCTTTCCATAGAACTTACATTGAAACATCTCCTCGGAAAAGGATTTGATATTTCTCTATTATCCTTATTTTCCTTTGTCTTATCGTAACTTCTTTATGTTTAGGGATATAGAATATATCCAAAGGAGGGATTTCCTCAATTTTGAGTACAATTGATGTAGTGGGGAAGGCTAAGATGAATTCCACTTGCTTTATGCTAACTAATTTGTCAAATGGACTAACAGTGAACGGATATTGACTTTTACTTTGAGGTGTTTGCTCAGTTTGTTGATGATCAATAATTATCACTTCTTGGTATCCTTGAATTTTTTGTTTAAACTCCTTCCATACATCATTCAAATTACTTGGGAAATCTATTTCCATGGTTTGAACTTCAACAGATTTATCTTGTTCAGTTTTACTAAGGACTTGACTATCCATAGTTGTTGTTTCTTTTTCCTTCTTCTTGTGTGTTAAGGGTTGAGAGACTTCCAACATTTTCAATGAAATTCCTTCTAATCTCTTGTTATTGTACTATTTAAACTTTGGAAATTTCCATGGATGGAGGCATAGGGATGCTAAATTCTGAACTGTAGAGTAATTATCGACTAACTCAAATAATTCATCGAACTCATCATCTTCATGTGAAAAAGGTCTGATTTTAACTTGAGTGGTAAAATAATTGGCCACTTTATTCGGGTCGTATTGTCTATTTGAAATTGTGAACAATTTCAAACATTCAATCTGAATGATCTCTAAAATTGCATGCTTACAATTTTCCAAGGCATAAACACCACAATTAATTGGAAATGAGGGCCATGATGCTTTCTTAGCTTCCTTAAGAAACCTGGCTAATCCGTTACCAACAGTTTGAGAAGCTGCTTCTCTTGCAAGAAGCTTATCAGGAACATACAACGGTAAAAAATGAGGCTGAGCCAGACTCCTAAAAACTTTGACATAGGGAAACAATTCTTCTCCAAACCATTTTTCAATGGAGAAGAAATTAGCATGAGCTTCTTTTGACAACTTGGGGGCTTTCTCATTAAACACAGCTTCAAATAAAGGGAGAATAACTCCATGGCAGATTTTATAAAAATGGCTTTCAAATTTTGACTCACATAACATTCTATGATAAACATGAATGGGGAGAGGGTCCTGGGTAGTCCATTTCCAACCCATGGGTGGGAAATATGAAGTGAAACACACAACATCCATGATATAAGCACATATAAAATAGGGGGAATTTTTTGGAGGAAATAGAATGATTTTTCCTATATTCCAAAAGTTGAGTAGAAATATTGTTGGACAAAATGTTTTCCCAATCCATAATATAAGAGTCTGCGACTGCTTCCATTAGGGGAACCCATTCAACTAAAAAATTGGTAGTGTCAGGCTGACCAAAGAGCCTAGAAATCATTGTAGCAACATAACAGTAGGGACTAGCAAGGGAGTCAATAGAATACATGCCCTTGTCATCATTTTTGTGTTTATTAGGGTTGCTTCTCGATTGTTTGGTTGGATTTTACTTCAGCTCGTTATCGCTGGCAAATTGTGCCAAAAATTCCTTGTCGTGGACCTTTTCTTGGTATGGGATGTGGTACATCAAATTCAAGTCTTTGGTTTTAAAGAAACCTATCATTGTTCCTTTTTTGGTTAATAAATTCATGTCCCCAATGTTGAGGTTAATAATTATCCATCTTACCATATCAGTATATGGTAAGATTTTAGGGTGCATAGAAATTCGATGTAGAAAAGAATTGGCCACTTCTTTTTTAGTAGCTTCTAAGGAATCAGAAGCATCAACAGTAAATTTCCTTTGAACCCTATGGGGTTTCTCATCCTTAAACAACTTGTACATGGCTTCCCAGGAAGACCCACTTTGTGTTTGTTAGGTCCCTATATTATTAGTATAGTCCCTTATTGTTGTTAATGTAACCCCATTATTTTTATTGTTGTACCTGTTAGTGTCAGTCTTTGCAGCCTTCCTCCAGTGATAAAACATGCTATTACAAATTGATTTTAAGGTGTCAAGGTAAAATTTTTCCATTTTAGTGAATCTTCAAGTAAAATTTGGTCACTAGGTATTAGGTCTAGGGTTTGTTTTCACTCTTTTCAAATTTGTCCAAATGTCGGTCCATGTCACCATTCAGCTGAGCGTACCATCATTCAGATGGTTTTAATCATCATTTCAAGTTCCACTGGGTCATTTTACACCTTGTTCATGCTTCAGTTGTGCCTAGGTAAGGTTCATTTCCCTCTCCTAGGGTTTTGGAGGTAATTTCTCTTGGATGGTCAAATCATCAGAAAAACTTGTATCCTAATGTTATTATACCTTCCCCTATCCTTAATGTACCTTATTAAACACTTCCCATCACTGAGATCCCCCAAATTCCTCATTTTCGCACAAACCCTAGTTTCTTGCTATAACTTGGCAATTTTCTAGGCTAGGCCTGTGTTTTTCCATTTTGGACCCCTTCCCCTCACTCAATATTTTAAATTCCACTTTCCCCTACTTCCTAACATCCCTCCCTACTTCCCAAAATTTTCTCAAGAATTTAGAAGCCCCTTATCCCCTTCATTTCACTTCATTTCGACAAATCCCTTTTTCCACACATCAGGATAGGTTTTACTCCAATGATGTTTCTGAGAAATAAAAGATGAATTTGGGAAACTTGAGAGATTTTTTTGTCCAAAATAGGCCAATGAAGAAAAACATCCTTCACGTTTTACACAGGTGTCATGGTTTTAGAGAAATTTCAAAAATACAGTTGCCTCAGGAGAATTGATGCACCTATGAAGTGACCTTGGGAAAATTAAGCTTTCTCCTAGCTTGGTTGGACAAATGAATTTTTTGATGATTCAAATGCTAACTAGACAGAAATATATTTCCAATGAGCTATCATGAGCTCAATTTGGAGTTGAGGAAGACCTTCAAAAGTTGACTGCAACATCACTTTTCCTTGAGGCAGCCTCATTTTTCACATTTTGAACAGTCTTGGGAGATTTTATTTTTGACAGGGCCAATGAACTCCAAATTGAAATATTCTAGTTGGGTTGAAAATTAGACTCAATACTCTTTCCAACGAGCTATCCTGCGCCAACTTTGGGCACCGGGAAGGTCTCCAAAAGTCTCCTAAAAAAGGGTGTGACGCATAGAGCTACAAGCCCAATTTCACCATAAACTTCTCCAAAATTTCCAAATGTGCTCAAATATGTGGTGTGCAAGCAAGTTAAGGGTTTTTCCATTGCAAAGTTGGTTTTTTGAAAAGAAGAATCAAAATCCTTGGCATATAAAACAGTTTCATCTTTCATAAGCTCATTTGTATGCCAAGAGGACAGGAGTGAACCAAGGAGAATTCGTGAAGAGAAAAAGAAACAGTTTGAAGGCGATTTGTGCAAATTTCCCTGCGCGACGCATTGGATAGGTGTTGCGATGCATCATGCGAGCGTGATTCATTGGGCTGGAATCCGCAGTGTAAAAAATACACTGGCGCAACGCATCAGGGAGGCGCGGCGCGTTGGGTTGGTTGCATGACGCATAGGGCCGGAAAGCAAATTTATTGCCATTCCTTTCAAACTCCAAATCTGCTTGGTCCCTCTTTGCTCAAGTAAGTCAAGAAACCTCTCCATTGCTAAAGAAATTTGTTTTTGGTGATATTTTTGAGGATTTAAATACAAAAAATCAAACCCTATCTGTTTGTGCAAGGATTGTTTCCTTAGGGTTTCAAAATTGCTTTTGTGTCTATCATTCCCATTTCCCCACCTTGTATTCCCTCATCACTGTTATTCTCATTCCATCTCCCTATTCCCTCATATCCCTAAATCAATCATTTCCCATCCCATTTCCATTATCCCACATCCCAATTATAAATTTCCCAAACCCCAATGATATCCCAAAAAACCTATTGACTGTCCCTAAAATCTTTAATTGACAGATTTTAATTGGCGATATCCTATCATTTCCCCTACCCTTTCCCTCCATATTCCTTCACTTATTATCACATATTTGGCAACAAAACCAAAGACACCAAATTCCTCATATTCATCCAAGACAATACAGACTTTGGAAATCATGGAGACAGATTCTTCTTATGACAGAGACAATGACTCTACAACTGAATTGCATGCACCAAGGAGACCAAAAGTTGTTGGAGAAATCCAAAAATGGAAATAACATGTTGAGGCATATGGCTAATCATTATTGGGCAATAAATCATGTTTGCAAGGCACGAATCAAGATCCTGAAGGCTAGGTTGAAGAGGGCATTAAAGCGTCAGAAAAGGCAAGATAGACTTCAAATTTTGGTCGAAGCTTCCTTGGCCCAGCATAGTACATGATGGAGGACATTCAGCCCAAATTTCAAGAAATTTGGGACACATTTTTCAAATTTTGTTTTTTTGGCCTAAACACAGATTTTTCAGCTCAACGCGTCGCGCCACTTGGCGCATGCTTATGATTGGGAGCTCCTCTTGGGTAAAAATTTATATTTTTGGATTTTTCATGAAAATTTATTCAAGCCTACTCATGGCCAAGATATTTTGACAGGTTTTGGGCTTCCATGAGGGTACAAAACACCCTAAAATTGACCTTTCTGCCCCTTTTTGGACACACAGGAAGCATTGTTGGGAAAAATCATTTTTGGAGGGGAAAATGGCAACCAAATCCATAAATTCCACTTGGGTTGGAAAGTAGACAAGAAGAGATTTCCAACGAGCTATCCTGTGCTCAATTTGAACACTGGGAAGGCCTTTAAAATTGGCTCCAAAGTGGCGTGATGCATAGAGATTTCAGGCGTGGCACATTGGGAATTTTGGCCCATTTTTCACTCAGTAACTCTGTTTTTCGCCTAGTTTTGGCCAGTTTTACTTTTTTATCTCCAAATGTAAAAATATTGATGTAATTTGATGTAATTTCATGGCTTTTGATGTAATTTTGGCAAATTTTTACTCATGCAAGTAGATTCATTCATAAAAAAGTGAAATGTAACTAAATGAATTAGTTTCCTATCTTATAGAGGCAAGCTGTTCCACTGCCTATTTTCCAGTTATTAGTTTAGATCTTATTGAAACAGCTCCTAAACTAGTGAGCTCGACCCCTAAAGGCATGGGGATGGGTTATTCTTGTCTATATCTTGTATTTTTTCAGTCATTTTCATGGTTGGACACTTGGGATTGCTTTGAGCATCATTGTACGTTTCATCTCTGCAGTTTGGCAAAGGAATAGACCAGGGTTTGCAGCACTCCTTGGGATTCATGTGGCTCTTTATTTTGATGATGTGTTTCTCTCTATTATTGTAAGTTTATTGGTGTTTATGTGTATCATCTTCCCTCTTATTTATTCTTAAGTTAAACAAACAAGTATAAAGGTGGAATTCATTAGATTTGCAGTGCTCTACCTTGAGATTTGTTTAATTTTGTATGTTTTCAACTGTTTGAAAAGGATTATTGAAAGTCTGTTTCCCTCTTCAATTCCTCACCGATCTAAGCTATCCATTTCATTTAAAATTGAAGTGTCAAAACAATTGCCTACCTTGCCCCATTCAGATCTCTGCAAAAACTAGGCCTCATACCCCAGACCCAAAATATACCTTTCCATTTGATCCAACAAACACCCTCAAAATCAAATCCAACTCTATTACATATATACCTAGCCTAAAATCAGCCTTCATTCCAGTCATCTCAAGCCTCACTGATCATTTTTTGCGATATTGACAAGGAGAGAGCCCTCTCCCGATCTGGTAGGGCTAGCTACCAGATTAAGCGTGGTTTGATGTTACCCTAGACTCTGCCTTCCTTCAGCCTGAGGTAGATTTAGGCCATAACATAGTGGCAACCATATTGGGGACATCAAAAGTTTTTTTTTTGCTTTATAAAATACAGACGAAGCTTGAAGTTAGCTAGGTAGCCTTCGAAACGCTCTTGCTTTGCATTAGCAAAAGTAGATGAATGTTGCTTCAGTCAATCTCCAGTCTAGTTTATGAAATGAACATCTAGTTTCCTCAGTAAAATGTAATCAAGTTCAGATCTAATTGTTGATGGTGGACAACGATCAGACATCGGAAGGCTGAAACCATTCACCTGGCGATTCTAAATCAATTTCGAGATCAGATCCAAGGAATCCACTGGAGGATGAACCTGATTAGAAGAAACATGAAAGGAAAATATGGAAAGATCAGGTATTCAAGTTGGAATTTCATCCAGGACACTTTGTTTTTTGTTGTAAATTATTTCTTCTCTTTTCCCAAGAATGTCAAGAAGGCTTTGCAAAGTATATTGTGTTTGAGAAAAGATCCTCGGCCTGCATTTGATTCCTTCCCTTTGAAGATTGTAAATACCAATGATTTGCATGCTTTTGAGCAAGATCAAGACCTTCCTTCCGAATCTTGTGATGACCATCTTCAAACTGATGAACCTCAAGAGACCAAGATTGATTCTATACCTTCTGTACATACCCCTATACCTTGTAAAATTCTAGTTCGATACAAGCCTCTAATTTTACCTCCTATATCCCATGCTTTCCCTAAAAATCATTACCTATATCTACCAAGATTTGATGGTGAACGCGACAACATCACTGCTGAGAGACATGTTTTGAATTTTGAGTATTTTCTTGACCTTTTTGAATTTGATGAAGAGAATGTTAGTATTAGGCTTTTTGCTCTTTCTTTGCAAGGAAAAGTCAGGAGTTGGTTCAAAACCCTGCCTAATGCGAGAATCTTATATTTCCAGTAGTTCGTCAAAGTTTTCCTCGACTGGTGGGTGATTAGACAGAACCCTTTCTTGATTATGGAAGAGTATAACCAGCTGAAAAGACTACCAGGGGAGACAGTACCACAGTTTTCTGCCAAATTTAACCAAGTTTATTATTCGATGCCAGTTAATATAAGACCTCCTATTGGATCTGCTCTCTTGCACTACCCGGGTGCCTTTGATCCAGAAATGGAGTTTCAACTGAGAGAAAGGAATCTTGAAACACTTGAAGAGATGAAGAACAATGTAGTAGATGTAGAGGCTCATTTGCTGATCCGAAGGGCAAGGTTGAAGGAAGAAGAGATGAAAAACATAGATCTAGAGGAATCAACATCTCTAGAGGTAAAGCTTGACCTTTTGGTAAGTGCAGTGGAAGAGATGATGCAGAAGATCACCACAAGGAATGAGTATAATTTTCAAGCCCATGGCTCGCTGATTGAAGAAGAGAAAGTTGCTGATCCAAAACATTTTGTTCCTTATTCTAGTTGTCATAGTGATTGTTTTGTAGATCATCTTGGAGAAGAGAGAGCTGTTGATATGACATGTATGCTTGATGATGTGTTTTATACTAATGATTTTCCTTAGTTTGATCAGTATGATGATGATTATGTTCTCCAAAAATAAGCTAATCTTACAGACAAATCAACAGCTAGTTTATGGAAGGAGGAAGTTCACTTTCAACAACTCGAGTACAGTGATCAACCGATGCATATTAGCTATGACAATGATGAGGAAAGTGCAACAAATTTTGAAGTAAGTGAAGGATATTTAACTTTTTGTTTTGATTCATTTCAGTTCATCAGAGACAACTTTAATGCAATCCGAAATCAACTGTCTACAAGTCTTGATATGGACCATATTGAGGGCAATGAAAACCTTGTTCAAAACTTCTCATATCCAGATTTGCAGCCCCCAAATGCCATTGATTGTCAAGTTGCAGATGAGGACTTGGAAGTTGGCACATATGATCAATTGATGCAAGATGATTTCGTACCTTTCTGTTTTGAATCATTTCAGTTTTTTAAGGGAAATTGGCATAGTAAATCTTCAAATGAGTAGCTTGTAGAAAATCATGTAATCTCATCGGAACCAATAGAAAATGGGTTGCAATAGTCTTTTCAAGTTTTTCATGATCCAATAGCTGATGTGTTGGATGATGTCTGCAATCAAAGTCCTTATCCATTGACTATTTGTAAGCTTGAAACGTGTGTTGATATAAACTTGATCCAGCAGCCGGTCTCTTGGTCATTTTTAGCAGGAGTCTCGTCACAAAGCTCAAAAATTTTTTTGCATTCATGGTATGAGAAGAAGAGAAGTAATCCATTGGATGAGCTAAGTCCCAGTGTGCATGAACTTCAAGATCCTTATGCAATGTTTTTGGAGGTGGATAGAGAATCCATAGTATTCAACGAATCTGTTCACAAGTTTTCATGGGAGTTTCCTTTCAGTAGTTCTCTCTTTTTGTTCATAAGCGAGCACTTGCGGAGAATCCAAACAACAGCCAGAATGCTTACATGGTTGCATTGGTTGTTTCATTTCACTTGATCAGGTGATGAATGGAACTATTAGAGTAGGTTTTGATGAATAAGCTCTACTTTGAGCATCATTTTACAGTTTTTCGGTTTTGTTTAATTATCGAGTAAGTTTTTAGTTGAGTGAGAGTCAATTTGTGTCATCAAGTCGTCATTTTTAAGTCATGCATTTCAGCTTGAGTTTTTGACTCCATTGCCCAATGGATGAAGGCATTGTCCACTTTCCAAAGATCAGTAGTTCTTGGCACCTCCAAGGAGGTACCATCCCATTGGAGCCAATGCTAGTGTCAACCTTTGTAGCCTTCCTCCAGTGATCAAACATTCTCTTACAAAGTGATTTTAAGGTGTCATTTCAGTGAATCTTCAAGTAAAATTTGGTCACTAGGTATTAGGTCTAGGGTTTGTTTTCACTCTTTTCAAAGTTGTCCAAATGTCGGTCCATGTCACCATTCAGCTGAGTGTACCATCATTCAGAGGGTTTTCATCATCATTTCAAGTTCCACTGGGTCATTTTACACCTTTTTCATGCTTCAGTTGTGCCTAGGTAAGGTTCATTTCCCTCTCCTAGGGTTTTGGAGGTAATTTCTCTTGGATGGTCAAATCATCAGCAAAAATTGTATCCTGATTTTCTTATACCTTCCTCTATCCTTAATGTACCTTATTAAACACTTCCCATCACTGAGATCCCCCAAATTCCTCATTTTCGCACAAACCCTAGTTTCTTGCTATAACTTGGCAATTTTCTAGGCTAGGCCTGTGTTTTTCCCTTTTGGACCCCTTCCCCTCAATAAATATTTGAAATTCCAATTTCCCTTGCTTCCTAACATCCCTCCCTACTTCCCAAAATTTTCTAAATAATTTAGAAGCCCCTCATCCCCTTCATTTCACTTCATTTCGACAATTCCCTTGTTCCACACATCAAGATAGGTTTTACTCCATTGATGTTTCTGAGCAATAAAAGATGAATTTGGGAAACCTGAGAGAGGTTTTTGTCCAAAATAGGCCACGGAAGAGGAAAATCCTTCATTTTTTACACAAGTGTCATGGTTTTATAGAAATTTCAAAAATACATTTGCCTCAGGAGAATTGATGCACCTCTGAAGTGACCTTGGGAAAATCAAGATTTCTCCAAGCTTGGTTCGCCAAATGACTTACTGGATGAGTCAAATGATAAATAGATAAAAATATATTTCCAATGAGATTCATGAGCTCAATTTGGATTTGAGGAAGACCTTAAAAATTTCATTTCAACAGCACTCTGCCTTGAGGCAGCCTCATTTTTCACATTTTGACCAGTCTTGGAAGATTTGCTTTTTGACAGGGAAAATGAACTCCAAATTGAAAAATTCCAGTTGGGTTGGAAAGCAGAATCAATAAGATTTCCAACAAGCTATCATACACCCAATGTGGACACTAGGAAGGTCTCCAAAAATCTCCTGCAAAAGGGCATGACGCGTTGGGCTTGTGGCGTGACGCATAGAGCTGCAAGCCCAATTTCACCCTAAACTTCTCCAAAATTTCCAAATGTGCTCAAATCTAAGGTGTGAATTAATTTAGGAGTTTTTACATTGCAAAGTGGGTTTTTCGAAAAGAAGAATCAAAATCCTTGGCATATAAAACATTTGCATCTCTCATAAGCTCATTTGTATGTTAAGAGGACAGGAGTGAACCAAGGAGAATTCGTGAAGAGCAAAAGAAGCAGTTTGAAGGCAATTTGTGCAAATTTCCCTGCGCGACGCATTGGCTGGGTGTCGTGATGCATCGATTGAGCATGACTTATTGGGCCGGCCTCCGCAATGTAAAAAATACACTGGCACAACACATCAGGGAGGCGCGGCGCGTTGGGTTGGTTGCGCGACGCATAGGGCCAGAAAGAAAATTTAAATACAAAAAATCAAACCCTATTTATTTGTGCAAGGATTGTTTCCTTAGGGTTTCAAAATTGATTTTGTGTCTATCATTCCCATTTCCCCACCTTGTATTCCCTCATCACGGTTATTCTTGTTCCATCACCCTATTCCCTTATATCCCTAAATCACTCATTTCGCATCCCATTTCCAATATCCCACATCCCAATTATAAATTTCCCAAACCCCAATGATATCCCAAAAAACCTATTGACTGTCCCTAAACTCTTTAATTGACATATTTTAATTGGATATATCCTATCATTTCCCCTACCGTTTCCCTCCATATTCCCTCACTTATTATCACATATTTGGCAACAAAACGAAAGACACCAAATTCCTCATATTCATCCAAGACAATACAGACTTTGGAAATCATGGAGATAGATTCTTCTTATGATCGAGACAGTGACTCTACAACTGAATTACATGCACCAAGGAGACCAAAAGCTGTTGGAGAAAGCCAACAAGGGAAAGAACATGTTGAGTCATATTGCTAATCATTATTGGGCAAGAAATCATGTTTGCAAGGCACGAATCAATATCTTGAAGGCTAGGTTGAAGAGGGCATTAAAGCGTCAAAAAAGGCAAGATAGACTTCAAATTTTGGCCGAAGCTTCCTTGGCCCAACATAGTACATGATGGAGGACATTCAGCCCAAATTTCAAGAAATTTGGGACACATTTTGCAAATTTTGTTTTTTTGGCCTAAACACAGATTTTTCAGCTCAACGCGTCACGCCACTTGGTGCGCGCTTATGATTGGGAGCTCCTCTTGGGTAAAAAATTATATTTTTTGATTTTCCATGAAAATTTATGCTTGCCTGCTCATGGCCAAGAGATTTTGATAGCTTTTGGGCTTCCGGAAGGGTCAAAAACACCCTAAAATTGACCTTTCTGCCCCTTTTTGGACACACAGGAAACATTGTTGGGAAAACTCATTTTTGGAGGGGAAAATGGAAACCAAATCCATAAATTCCACTTGGGTTGGAAAGTAGACAGGTAGAGATTTCCAATGAGCTATCCTGCTGAATTTGAACACCAGGAAGGCCTTAAAAATCAGCTGCAAAGTGGCGCGATGCATAGAGATTTCAGGCGCGGTGCATTGGGAATTTTGGCCCATTTTTCACTCAGTAACTCTGTTTTCGACTAGTTTAGGCCAGTTTGAATTTTTTATCTCCAAATGTAAAACTCTTGATGTAATTTGATCTAATTTTGGCAAATTTTTACTCATGCAAGTAGATTCATTCATCAAAAAGTGAAATGTAGCTGAATGAATTAGTTTCCTATCTTATAGAGGCAAGCTATTCCACTGCCTATTTTCTAGTTCTTAGTTTAGATCTTGTTGAAACAGCTCCTAAACTAGTGAGCTTGACCCCTATAGGCATGGGGATGGGTTATGCTTGTCTATATCTTGTAGTTTTTCAGTCATTTTCATGGTTGGACACTTGGGATTGCTTTGAGCATCATTGTACATTTCATCTCTGCAGTTTGGCAAAGGAATAGACCAGGGTTTGTAGCACTCCTTGGGATTCATGTGGCTCTTTGTTTTGATGATGTGTTTCTCTCTGTTATTGTAATTTTACTGGTGTTTATGTGTATCATCTTCCCTCTTATTTCTTCTTAAGTTAAACAAACAAGTATAAAGGTGGAATTCATTAGATTTGTAGTGCTCTACCTTGATATTTGTTTAATTTTCTATGTTTTCAATTGTTTGAAGAGGATTATTGAAAGTCTCTTGCCCTATTCAATTCCTCACTGGTCTGAGCTATCCATTTAATTCAAAATTGAAGTGTCAAAACAATTTCCTACCTTGCCCCATTCAGATCTCTGCAAAAACTAGGCCTTATTCCCCAGACCCAAAATCTGCCTTTCAATTTGATCCAACAAACACCCTCAAAATCAAATCCAGATCTCTTACATATATACCTAGCCTAATATAAACCTTCATTCAAGTCATCTCAAGCCTCACTGATCATTTTTTGCGAGATTGACAAGCAGAGAGCCCTCTCCCAATCTGGTAGGGCTAGCTACTAGATTAAGCGTGGCTTGATGTTACCCTAGACTCTGCCTTCCTTCAGCCTGAGGTAGATTTAGGCCATAAGAGTACCCATGTAACCCCCATATTTTTATTATTGTGCCCTTCAATTATTATTTTTAGGTTGGCTAGGATTACATTGTGGCCCCACTAGCATTACATTGTGGCCCCATGGACTCCTATATATAGAAAGGAGGTTTTACCATTTGTATCATCCAAAAATTGTTCATTCATGTAATGTATTAGAGGTTTCCCCCTCGAAGTGGCTTATTTCTAAGGCATTAATATCTCTTTCTTCTATTTTTGGAGTTGGTTTCTCAACATTTGGTATCAGAGGTTTGGATTATAAGGTTTCACTACTCCAAACAGGTCATCATGGCATTTTCGCTATAACGTTTTTTATATGAAGGTTTAGAAGTTGAAATTTTTAGAGTGAGAATTCAAAATCTGGAGGAACATCTTCGCAAAATTTCGGATCTTGGTTCGCAATATATTCCGAGATATGGTCTGGGAAGTTAGGTCTTTTGTAGGCTCCCAAATTTCTTCTCAAAGAGGTGATCGTGGGAAAATATTAGTAACTCTCTCTCTGAGCATAGGATTGGCATTCTTTAAAAATTGGCCGCAAGTACACGGAATGTAGTTCACTTTCTATAAATTTTAGAGTTGAAGGAGGAAACAATGACACGTGGCAATTCGTACAATTTCGCTCTATTGAACCAGTCCATAATTAGGTCATCGTAGTAGATTGGGCACAAATTTGTTTTCAAGAATCCAATTCAGGTCAGACCTGTGGAATTCAAAAGAGAATTCAGAGGGCTACTCAATGCTAGATTTCAGATATTTAAGATCCAAAATCACAGAGATAATTCAGTTTCAATATCGAGCTCCTCAAAAGCAAGAAAAAAGTGTGTATTGTTTTTCCAAATTGCATAAGTCTTGTGTAAAAACAATCAGTTTGAAGTGATTCCAAGGGCCTATTGAGCATATATTTCAGTATTGGGTTTTGAAATTCCTCCTAAAAATAATTCAACATCCATTAAGCCCTCAGAGTACTCTACTATGACTCATGAAGATGAAGAATTGTAACATGATCTATCAAAATTACAAGAGCAAGTGCACCAAATTTCGCTCTCGTAAAGAGAAACAAAAAATGAAATGGAAGTTTTGAAGAAAGGCGTGGAAGCGAAGATGGATGGTTTGAAGAATAATATGGACGGTTTGAAGAAAGGTGTGGAAGCTAAGATGGATGGCATGGAAGATGGCATGGAAGCTAAGATGGATGACATGGAAGAAAAAATTAAGGACAACATGGAAAACATGAAGAATGATCTAAAAGCATACATGGAAGGTTTGAGAAAGTTGATACAAGAAATGTTTCCTAATCGTGAAAAGGTAATAGAGGAAACTCATGATGAGAACAAAATAAATGTTAATCGTGATTTCATAAACTCTAATGTTGGATGGAAGAGCCACCATATTCCAAAGATGGATATGAGGAAGTTTGATGGAAAGGATCCCGTAACATGGATACTACAGATGGAGCAATATTTTGATCTCAATAATGTGAAAAACACACAAAAGGTACACATTGCAACTTTACATTTAGAGAAAAATACATTTTTATGGTATCGATGACTTTGCTCTCGTAAAAAAACTTGTCACTTGGTTAATTTTTACAGAGGAAATGATAGCACATTATGAGGATATAAAGAGCAACACCTTCTTTAGCCAATTGATAAATATCAAACAAAAGGGTTTAGTGCTGAAGCACATTTAGGACTTCCAAAAATTGAATATAAGGGTAACCGATATTCTAGAGGAACACAGGATTGATGTCTTCATAGGGAATTTAAAGGATAAAATCCAACTTGAAGTCCGTGTTTGGGAAACTGATTCATTGGAGAAGGCATTTAGGTTGGCAAGAAAAAATGAATGTAAAATTATGGCGACAAGGAAGCCTACCACTCACATCTATAAATATGGAAGTGTTGCTACTCCTAGAATTCCACAACCTACAAGGTTGACACCACAACAATTGGAAGAAAAAAGAGCAGAAGGGCTTTCCTACAGTTGCGATAGAAAATACAATAAAGGTCATAAGTGCACTGAGAAGAAATTATTTTACATAGATTGTGAAGAGGAGGAATAAAATAAATAATAAACTTCAAAAGTAGAGGATATACACCAAGAAGAAACCATAGAAGAAGAATAAATGAGTCCAACCATATCATGTAATGCATTGGTAGGAATTACCACTCCTCAAACTCTCAAGATAGCAAGACATATCAAGAAGAAAAAGGTAATATTGTTGATTGATTCAGGTAGTACCCATAATTTTATTCATTGTAAGGTAGCCAAGGAATTGAATTGTTTCCTATACCTAGCACCAGAATGTCAAGTGATGGTTGTGAATGGAGGAACTATAAATTTCTCTGGAAAATTCCATAATATCAAGCTATTCATGGGGGAATATGTATTGAATAGTCCAATGCTTTCCATCCCAATGGGAGGTGCTGATGTTGTACTAAGAGTACAATGGTTACAATATTTGGGGACGACAACTTTTAATTTTCAAGAACTTCTCTTGAAATTTTTTTTGGAAGGAAAGGAAATGGAATTACGGGGTATTGCAGGGAAGCCAGAAAAGATGATAAGATCTAATGGCATGAAAAAGCTTCTAAAGAAATAACAATGGGGTGTAATTGCACAATTATGCTCACTGGAAGTTCCATCATCAAAATCATCTATTTCTCGAGATCTCCAAAAAGTCTTGGACAATCATTCCATGGTGTCCACCCATTCGTGATCAGGATCATGGTATTCATTTGATTCCAGGAAGTGTTCCTCCAAAAATCAGGCCTTACAGATATCTTTATGTCCAAAAGAGCGAAATTGAACTTATGATTGTAGAAATGTTAGAGGCTAGTATAATTCAACCTAGTCAAATTTCTTTCTCTACTCCAGTAGTATTGGTTTAGAAGAAAGATGGATCATGGCACATGTGTCCGGATTATAGGGACCTCAATAAGCTCACTATTAAAGATAAATTTCCCATTCCTATGATTGATGAATCATTGAATTAATTACATGGAGCAATTTATTTTACCAAGTTGGATCTTCGTTCAAGATATCATCAAATTAGAATGAAGACTGAAGATATTCTGAAAACAACACTTCAAACTCATGAGGGTCATTATGAATTTTTGGTCATGTCTTTTGGCCTTACCAATGCACCTTCTAGATTTCAAGGGTTGATGAATTCCATTTTAAAACCTTCCTTAGAAAATTTGTGCTAGTATTTTTTGATGATATACTAATCTACAGTAGGTCTTGGAAGGATCATGTTCAACATGTTGACGGGGTGCTCTAACTATTGGAGGAGAAACAATTATATGCAAAAACATCCAAATGTTTCTTTGGAGTACAAGAGGTGGAATATCTGGGTCATATTGTATCTCATGAGGGTGTTAAGGTAGACCCTAATAAAATTAAAGCCATTAAGAAATGGAAATTCCCCACAACCATAAATCAGTTGTGCGGATTTCTTGGGTTAACAAGGTATTATTGCAAGTTTGTTAAGAATTATGGGAGAATAGCAGCACCTTTAACAACATTATTGAATAAAGATGCATTTTCATGGACTCCTGAAGCAACTAAGGCCTTTGAACATCTTAAAGAGGAAATGTGCCTAGCACCAGTCTTAGATATGCCAGACTTCACAAAAACCTTTATTGTGGAAGGTGATGCCTCAGGAAATGGAATTGGTGTTGTTTTAATGCAAGAAGGAAGAACCATTGCTTTTGAAATTCATTAAATAAAAGGAAAGTATTTACAAAAGGCTATTTATGAGAAGGAAATGTTGGCAATACTACATGCACTAAAGAAATGGAGACCTTACCTAATGGGAAGACACTTCAAGGTAAAAACTAAGCATGACCCTGGGTCTTCTACAACCTTTATCCATTCCAAGTCAACGTTGGGAGGAGATTTCAATGGATTTTATCACAGGTTTACCTAAGTCTGAAGGAAGTGTTGAAACCTTAGACAAACTGAGAGGGGGGGGTGAATCAGTTTGTCACCTTCAAGAATATTTAAAAACTTTTCAAATTAAACTTATTTACAATTTATCTTTCATGATCAATTTTATATGGAATCAAACTTATATGTGCAGAAATTTTAAGATAATGTAACAGCAGAATTATGACAGAGCAGTAAATATTAAGCAGACTTAATAACCATATCAACACATAGACATCACACACAGAGACAATATATATACGTGGAAACCCATAAAGGGAGAAAACAACATCTTATTATTGTTGTGATGTAAAGGCAAGCTCCAACTCCCTCTCACCACTGATTTTCTATAAGCACCAACCTACAGGAGGCTCCAACCTCAAATTTTGCAAGCTACAACTTGCAAGGAAGCTTCAACTACCTCTTTTTCATAAAAGAAACAATTGCTGATCTACCTTGGATATCAACTCTTTTCTGTATTTTTTTTTACTGTACTCCAATATTCACATTTGCTTGATTATTCCTTTTTCTTCAATTCTACATTCTTTTCTCTTTTATCAATTTACTCAGAGAAATGTATCCATTTAAACTTTAAACAGTGGGATTTTATCTTTCTCCAGAGACTTGCCAATTACATCACAAACAATGTAAACAGTTAAAAGCTTTCATTCAATTACAATATAAATTTCAAATCATTTCAACAACTCTGCTCTCTCTCTGTTTTCCTCTCTTTTTCCAACAACCACAACGCCTCACTTTTTCGTTTCACAATATTCATTTTCCCTGTTCATTGCAGTTGCATAACTACTGCCTGTACAACTGTCTTTTAATCAAACATAAAAAAAAAATCTCGGCATTATTATAGAACCTTTTTATCAAAACAAATATATTTGTAATAAACCTTGGGTTTTATATTAATGAACAATCAACGCTAACCTTTAAAAGATCTGGGTCCCACATGTCAACCCTGTTTTAAATACACATTCATATATGACTCCAATACTCCGCTTCATAACCCAAAAATATTCTATGCTCAAGGTTTATCTTTCGCATCTACAATATAACTCATGTGTGAGGTTCGACTTTATCATAACATTATATATATATATACATATATACATATATATATACACTTTGACATGTATTAATCCTTTAATCAATCTTCAACCGTGGCTTTAACCCTCAGCATATCATAATGTATTAACTTGCACCAGCTATATAATCCCAACATAAATCTTTATAATAAGTAAATTATCACCGCGCTCACCATTGAATATCAAAACCATATAATAGATTAAAAGTCGACAAATGCCCCATTGCACTTTTATCACCACATTCACCTTTTAATGCTAAAATTCATATATTAAGCTCTTGGGTTTTATATCAATATCACAACTATTAACTTCGTATGGATCCCATAACAAACATAACTCGCCTCTTCAATCGATGGTTGAGGAGTCGTCGCACCGACTGTCGTGATCCGACGGACACAAATAAATATCGCATTTATTTATTGCATGTTGTTTAAACCTTAGATCCCGTGTGATGAACTGGGCCCCACTTGTTATCCTCCCATTCACATCTGACGGTTGATATCTCATCACATCGACCTTTTTGATCCAACGGAAATAAGCGAGTTTCGCGTTGATTTATTGCACGAGGATTAATTCCCCAACATCGTGTGAAATAAATGGTTTTCGTAAAACACCTATGGACATGCGGTAGTCAAGAAGCTATATTGTGTTATTTTCTTCAAAATTGCTTACCATATTTGAGACCACGCGGAAACCACAGTTTCTTTGTTCCCCGGTTTCAATGTTCACTCAAGGTTCCACTTTCGTTCAGGGTTCCGCCTCCACCTCTTTTCCACGGGTTCATTCACTCTTCAATGTATTGTTATAGTTAAACTCCGCTTTCATTCTTGCTTATCCTTTCTTCGCTTGGTTCCATTGAAATGTGAACAATGACCATTTCTTCACGACTATCTCCATTGTTCCGCCAACACGGGTTTATTACCTAGACAAAGGTTCACTTCTTCCACTCATGGTTCTACTCCAAATCTTTCACGCCTTTGTTATATACAAAGATATATATACTCCGTTCACAGATTTTTCTTCTTATTTTTGCCTTAACATAAAAACCCGTGCTTCATTCTTACCTTAATACGACGCTACCATAAGATTTGATCCCAGACTCCATTAGGTTTTTCATTACTCAAAGCTCGGTTCTACCACTTATCCTTAGGGTTCCGTCTTGACCTTTCAAAGGTTTATTATACCCATTTTGTTGCATTGTTGGTGCTTCTGCATGCTAAACCAATAGTTCTATGAGAAAACTCAATGCGCATTCCAGGTGTGTATTTCGAATTCCTCGAAACCCTTACTATATTTCATGTATGTGCAGTCTACTACTCTACCAAATGTAAATACCCGTCCTTTCATGCTCTATATGTATAGTCTTCTGCAGTAGTGTAAATATTCTCCTCATGCTTTCTGTCTACACATCTTGTCACTGTAACCCAGTTTTGGCTCTTTCTCACTTTGTTCTCCTCATACTCCTGCATATCCTATCACTATATTCTACTTTGCCTCTGCTGTTTTCCTTTGCCACTGTTGTTGTCCTTTGCCATCAATGACAACAATTCTAACAGTCGCCCCCTTTGGCATTGATGGCAATAACATGGTATTCTCTATTCTCTGCCCTGCTTATAGCTTTCCTCCCCCTTTGACATCAATGGCGAAGGGATGATATTCTGATCTTGAGGACCTGTTGCATGCTCTTGGTGGATCTCCCCCTAAAATGATGTTTTCTCTTCTATTCTCCCCTTGAAACGATGCTTTCTCTTTATATCAGAGAGTAGCATCTATAGACACTACCCCTAGTCTATCTCTTAGATATTCAAAAGGTTCTCTAGCAAGAGGTTTTGTAAATATATCTGATGTCTGTTCTTTTGTTGGCACACATTCCAACTTCACTACTTTTTGAGCTACTTGTTCTCTAAGAAAATGATACTTGATTGGAATATGTTTAGTTTTCGAATGAAGCACAATATTTTTTGATATGCTTATGGCACTTGTATTATCACATTTGATAGAGATAGGTTCATCAATGCTTACCTTCATGTCTTGAAGGGTTTGTTTCATCCACATGACTTGTGTGCAACATGTTGCTGTTGCTATGTATTCTGCTTCTGCTATAGATAGAGAAATAGATGTTTGTTTCTTGCTTAGCCATGCCACCAGACTCTCTCCTAAATAGAATGCACCTCCACTTGTGATTTTCCTGTCATCAACACAGCTGACCCAATCTACATCTGTATACACTATCAAAATGAATTTTTTTCCTTTTGGATACCATAGCCCATAATGTGCAGTTCCTTGTAGATATCTGAATATTATTTTAATTTCTAGTAAGTGATTTTGTTTTGGTGTTGCTTGATATCTTTCCACAAGTCCTACATCCAGCACAATGTCTGGTCTAGAAGCTGTTAAGTATAATGGACTTCCAAACATGGATCTATAAATTTTTTGATCTACATCAATTGTTTTGTCATCTGCACAAATCTTGCATCCAGTAGTCATGGGAGTAGACACAGGTTTGTAGTCTTCCATTTTGAATCTTTTCAGCATCTCTTTTAGGTACTTTTCTTGTGAGGTAAATGTGCCTGTGATCTTTTGTTGAATTTGTAGTCCTATATAGAAAGTAAGCTCTCCAATCATATACATTTCAAACTCTGATTTCATCTCTTCAGCAAATCCTTTTGTTAACTCATCTTTGCTACTTCCAAACATGATATCATCTACATAAACTACTACAATCAGAAGTTCATCTTCATTTTCTTTTATGTAAAAGTTGTTGTCTACTCCTCCTTTCTTGAACCCTTGTTTTTGCAAGTATTTGTCCAGCCTTGAATACCATGCTCGAGGAGCTTGTTTAAGCCCATATAATGATTTCTTTAATCTGAAAACATAGTCTACCTTATCTGTTAAGGAGAACCCTTCTGGTTGCTCCATGTAGACTTCTTCCTCTAAATATCCATTCAGGAAGGCAGACTTCACATCCATTTGGTATACCTTGAAGTCATGATAGCAAGAAAAAGCTAAAAACAGTCTGATAGCTTCCATTCTAGGTACAGAGCAAATGTTCATCATAATCAAGTCATTCAACCTGTGAATATCCCTTGCACACAAGTCTAGCTTTATTTCTGATTACCTGTCCTTGTTCATTCATCTTATTTTTGAATACCCACTTTGAGCCAATGAAATTTTTCTCACTGGGTCTTGGAACCAGTTCCCAAGTGTTGTTCTTCTCAATTTGGTCCAATTATTCATTCATGGTATTCACCCAATGTTTGTCTTTGCTGGCTTCTTCAAACTTATTTGGCTCTATTTGTGACAAAATTGCTAGATATACCTCTTCAGTCTGTTCAGTTAGTTGTCTTCTTTTATGTACACCTACACTCTTGTCCCCAATGATTTGATCTTCTGGATGGTTCTTCTGAGTGTATCTTGAGGAGCTTTTTGATCTCAGGTATGTATCTTCTGTTGGCTTGTTTATTTCATCATCATCTTGATTCTCTTCTTCATGAACTTCTGGAGGATTGCTGCAATATGTACTTCTTATCTTGTCTGATAGTTCTTCATCAAATCTTACATCAATACTTTCTACAATTTTGTGAAGTATTTTTTTGTAGCATCTGTAACCTTTACTCTCAGATGCATATCCTAAGAATATCCCTTCATCTGCTCTTGCATCAAACTTTCCCAGATTTTCATCATTATTTTTTATAAAACACTTACTTCCAAAAACTCTAAAATGCTTGATTGATGATGGTTTACCATGCCATAATTCATAAGGATTATTGTCACTGTTCGGTCTTAAATGAGATTTTTTTAGGATATGCACAGTTGTGTGTACTGCTTCTGCCCAAAAGGTTTGAGGAATGTGACTTTCTTGCATCATGGCTCTAGAAATTTGTTGTACATACCTATTTTGTCTCTCTGCCACTCCATTTTGCTGAGGTGTTCCTGCAATTGTGAACTGATGATTTATCCCATGCTTATTGCACAGATCTGCAAAATCATAATCTGTAAATTCACCTCCTCTATCTGATCTGATGTACTTTAGCTTGCATCCTGTTTGATTTTCTGCCAAAGCCTTGAATATTTTGAATTTCTCAAGTGCTTTTGATTTGTACTTGAGAAAGGCAACCCATGTCATTCTAGAAAAATCATCTATTATTAGCATGAAATAGGATTCTTCACTCTGTTTTTTAGTTCTCGAAGGCCCACACAGATCCATGTGAACAAGTTGAAGAGGTTTTCTTGTAGATAACTTCTCCTTGGTTTTGAAGGATGTACAGGTATGCTTACCTAGCTGACATGATTTAAATATTGTATTTGAAGGCTTCTTTATGGATGGCATATCTCTAATTGCATTCTTTTTGCTTAGACTCATGATATGATCAAAGTTTAGGTGTCCCAATCTCCTATGCCATAACCAAGACTCCTCAAATTTGCTAAGATGACATGCTTCATTCTCTTCTTTTACTACATAAACAATTCTTTCTGTTCGAACACCTTTGATCAAGGTTTTTACAATGGTGCTTGATCTTACTTCACAGTCTTGAGCTCTAAAAATAACTTCACAGCCTTTATCACACATTTGACTAACACTCAACAGATTTTCTTTCAGCCCATCCACAAATAGTACATCCTGGGCTTTTCCTCTGCCATTGTCCAGACTAACTGAGCCTCTTCCTTTGATCTTTCTTTCTTTATCATTACCAAAAGTAACATTTCCATATTTCTTTTCATCAAAGGTTATAGAATTGCTTCTATCTCCTGACACATGCTTTGAGCAACCACTTTCCAAATACCATTGGCTTTTTAGATCCTGAGCTATTAGGGCCAAGTCACATTTATTGACTTTCTTTTTCCACTGCAAGCATCCTCTTGTTTGGTACCCTTTCTAAGATGATGAATCATATTCTCCTAGAGGACATTTGGAAGACATATGTCCACTTTTATTGCATACACAGCATTTGGATGTATCTTTAGTAAAATTATAAGTAGGAGTAAACCCTCCATGATTCATAAACCTCCTTGAGGTTTTGAACATCAATCTTTGTCCATATTTTCTGCATTCTATGATTTTATGGCCAAATTCATTACAATAAAAACAATATCCATAAAAACAGTTTGCATACCTGATAAAAGGTTGTCTTCTCCATTCTCCTGCTTGAGTAAAACCTTTTACTGTTTGCATCCTTTGTTGGTCTGTATTTATTTTTCTTGTGTGACAATATGCAGCAATGTGTCCCAATTTGTGACATGCATAACAAGTGGAACTTTTCATAGGAGGAAAAAATCTCCTTTGATGACTTCCAAATTTTACATATTCAGGAGTATACGAGCTTTTTTCAGTTGAAAATTTATTTACTTCATCCTTTCTCATTTGAGCTTCCTCCTGATTTTTATCTACTTTATTGCAAGATTCTTCTTCCTTTGAGAGCTTCTGAGCTGCTTGGATATTCTCATCTACTTTTACAAAAAATAATACTTTTGTTTTCTTTTTCTTTGCCTTTGCTTGATTCTCCTACATAGACTATTCCAGTTTTTATCAGAGGAGATCTTTGAGCATCAAGAATCTCATTTAACTTACCAGAGCTTGTTATTTGAGAAGTATCTATTTTCCTCTGGGCATCTTCTAATTTCTTCCTTAAGAAAACTACTTCTTCTTCCAACTTCTCTTGTTCCTAAGTTTTATCCTTGATCTTCTTAAGTAGAATATCCTCTACCTTCTTGGCTTCTTCAAGCTCTACTTTCAACTGAATGAGGGCTTCTAAATTTTGTCCTCTCTTACACATTTGAGAAGGATGTCTTTCTGTTTTCAACACTTCAGTTTCAGTCTGTCAATTTCCTCCAAGGCACTTCTTAGCTCCCCTTCAAGGTCCACTTCTCCTTCTTCCTCATCTTCTAGAAGACATTTTTCCAGCTCTTCTATAGCCATCAAAAAAAATTTTGATGTTCCTTCTTCACTTGAGAATTCAGCTGAGTCTTCTGATGCACTGCTGTCTTGCTGAGCATAGAAATATTTTCCATTGAATCTCTTCCCTTTCTTCCAGTTCTTAGATATATTCTTCTCTGATTCCTGAGCCTGATTCTTTGTTTTCTTATAAGGACACTTAGAAGCATATTGTCCAACTCTTCCACAATTGAAGCATTTAAATGGTAGTTTACCTTTATACTTACCTGAGCCTTTATCCAACTTCCTGATAAATTTGGCCTCTTCTTCATCAGAACAGGAGCCTATATCTTCTTTTTCTTCTTTCTTCTTCTCTGCCTTAAAGGATGCCTCCCTTACATTTGAATTTCTCTGTGGAAGTCTCATCTCATAGGCTGTTAGTTTTCCAAGTAGCTGGTTCATGGTCAAGGTTTCCCAATCTATTGTTTCTTCTATGGCAGAAACCTTGGGGTTAAAACTAGATGGCAAAGATATTAGGATCTTTTGAAAAATTACACATTCTTGCATGGTTTCACCTAGCGCTTTCATATTATTGACAATTTCTGCCACCCTTAAAAAGAAACTAGTGATATCTTCATCATCATTCATCTTTAAATTTTCAAATTGGGCTCTATAGTCTTGAATTTTAGCTGTCTTCACCTTTTTGTCTCCCTCATGAATATTTTCTAGTGTTTCCCACATTTCTTTGGCAGTTTTTCTGTGCATTACTTTGATGAATTCTGCCTCACATAGTCCATTCAAGATTGCATTCATTTCCTTTGCATTGGCCACAAAATCTTGTTTGACTTATTTCTCTGAGACATTTTCCTTAGAGTCATATCCAAATTCCACAGCAGCCCAAACTTTTATCCCTAAGGACATTATGTATGTTCTCATTTTGATTTTCCAAAAGGCATAATTTGCACCAGTGAAAAAAGGGGCTTTGTTCGTTGAGGATCCTTCTTGACTAGCCATCTCAAGAACCTAGGATCTCCTTTCAGTTGTTAAACCACTACAAAAAGGAACCGGCTCTGATACCAATTGTTGAAACCTTAGACAAACTGAGAGGGGGGGTGAATCCGTTTGTCACCTTCAAGAATATTTAAAAACTTTTCAAATTAACCTTATTTACAATTTATCTTTCATGATCAATTTTATATGGAAACGAACTTATATGTGCAGAAATGTTAAGATAATGTAACAACAGAATTATCAAAGAGCAGTAAATATTAAGCAGACTGAATAACCATATCAAAACATAGACATCACACACACAGACAATAGATATACGTGGAAACCCATAAAGGGAGAAAACCACATCTTATTATTGTTGTGATGTAAAGGCAAGCTCCAACTCCCTCTCACCACTGATTTTCTATAAGCACCAACCTACAGGAGGCTCCAACCTCAAATTCTGCAAGCTAAAACTTGCAAGGAAGCTTCAAATCCCTCTTTTTCATAAAAGAAACAATTGCTGATCTACCTTGGATATCAGCTCTTTTCTGTATTTTTTTATACTGTACTCCAATCTTCACATTTACTTGATTATTTCTTTTTCTTCAATTCTACATTCTTTTCTCTTTTATCAATTTACGCAGAGAAATGTATCCATTTCAAATTTAAATAGTGGGATTTTATCTTTCTCCAGAGACTTGCCAATTACATCACAAACAATGTAAACAGTTAAAAGCTTTCATTCAATTACAGTATAAATTTCAAATCATTTCAACAAATCTGCTCTCTCTTTGTTTTCCTCTCTTTTTTCAACAACCACAATGCCTCACTTTTTTGTTTCACTATATTCATTTTCCCTGTTCATTACAGTTGCATAACTGCTGCCTATACAATTGTCTTTTAATCGAACATAAAAAAAAAACTCTCGGCGTTATTATAGAACCTTTTTAGAAAAACAAATATATCTGTAATAAACCTTGGGTTTTATATTAATGAAAAATCAACGCTAACCTTTAAAAGATCTGGGTCCCACATGTCAACCCTATTTTAAATACACATTCATATATGACTCCAATACTCCGCTTCATAACCCAAAAATATTCTATGCTCAAGGTTTATCTTTCGCATCTACAATATAACTCATGTGTGAGGTTCGACTTTATCATATATATATATATATATATATATATATATATATATAAGTACACTTTGACATGTATTACTCCTTTAATCAATATTCAACCATGGCTTTAACCCTCAACATATCATAATGTATTAACTTGCACCAGCTATATAATCCACACATATATATTTATAATAAGTAAAATATCACTGCACTCACCATTGAATATCTAAACCATATAATAGATTAAAAGTTGGAAAATTATATTCATAGTTGGCCCCACTGCACTTTTATCACCACATTCACATTTTAATGCTAAAATTAATATATTAAGCTCTTGGGTTTTATATCAATACCGCAACTATTAACTTCGTATGGGTCCCATAACAAACATAACTCGCCTCTTCAATCGATGGTTGAGAAGTCGTCACACCGACTGTCATGATCCGACGAACACAACTAAATATCGCATTTATTTATTGCATGGTGTTTAAACCTCAGATCCTGTGTGATGAATTGGGCCCCACTTTTTATCCTCCCATTCACATCTAATGGCTGATATCTTATCACATCGACCTTTTTGATCCAATAGAAATAAGTGAGTTTCGCGTTGATTTATTGCATGAGGATTAATTCCCCAACATCACGCGAAATAAATGGTTTTCAAAAACCACTTATGGATACGCGGTAGTCAATAAGCTATATCGTGTTATTTTCTTCAAAACTGCTTACCATATTTGAGACCACGCGAAAACCACAGTTTCTTTGTTCCCCGGTTTCACTATTCACTCAAGGTTCCACTTTCGTTTAGGGTTCCGGCTCCGCCTCTTTTCCATGGGTTCATTCACTCTTCAATGTATTATTATAATTAAACTCCACTTTCATTCTTTCTTATCCTTTCTTCGCTTGGTTCCATTCAAATGTGAACAATGACCATTTCTTCACGACTATCTCCATTGTTCCACCAACACGGGTTTATTACCTAGACAAAGGTTCACTTCTCCCACTCATGGTTCCGCTCCAAATCCTTCACACCTTCGTTATATACAAAGATATATATACTCCGCTAATAGATTTTTCTTCTTATTTCTGCCTTAACATAAAAACCCGTGCTTCATTCTTACCTTAATACGACACTACCATAAGATTTGATCCCAGAATCCATTAGGTTTTTCATTTCTCGAAGCTCGGTTCTACCACTTATCCTCAGGGTTCCATCTTAACCTTTCAAAGGTTTATTATACCCATTTTGTTGCACTCATGGTGCTTCCGCATGCTAAACCAACAGTTCTATCATAAAACTCAATGTGCATTCCAGGTGTGTATTTCAAATTCCTTGAAACCCTTACTGTATTTCCTGTATGTGCATTCTGCTACTCTGCCAAATGTAAATACCTGTCCTTTCATGATCTATATGTATAGTCTTCTGCAGTAGTGTAAATTTTGTCCTCATGCCTCCTGTCTACACATCTTGTCACTGTAACCCAGTTTTTCCTCTTTCTCACTCTGTTCTCCTCATACTCCTGCATATCCTGTCACTATATTATGCTTTGCCTCTGCTGCTGTCCTTTGCCACTTCTCCTATCCTTTTCCATCAATGACAACATTTCTAACAGGAAGGAGTGTCATCATGGTGGTAGTTGATAGACTTACCAATTATGCACACTTTTGTGCATTATCTAATCCATTTAAAGCGATTACAGTTGCTGCTGCATTTATTGAAACAATTCAAAAGCTACATGGAAACCCGAAGATTATTGTAAGTGACAGAGATCCCATTTTTACAGGAAATTTTTGGACAGAATTGTTTTCTTGTTTGGGTACTCAACTAGCTCATAGCTAATCTTATCATCCTCAATCAGATGGTCAAACAGATATAGTGAATAAATTTTTGGAAGGATATCTTTGTTTTTTTGTATCTAATAAGCAATCACAATGGGTCAAGTGGTTACCTCTCGCTGAATGGTGGTATAACACTTCCTTCCATACTGCAGCAAAAATGACCCCATTTATGGCACTTTATGGATATCATCCACCATCCATCACATATTCTTTAAGGGAAAACGCTAGGGTTCAAGCAGTGGAGGATCACATCGAGCATCAAGAAGAAGTTCTCCAACTCTTAAAGGATAACCTAAATTTGGCACAAAATCGAATGAAACAACAAGTAGATCAACATCGCAGTGAGAGAAGTTTTGATGTGGGAGACTGGGTATTTTTACGGCTACAACCATACAAACAAATGTCCCTCAAGCAATCTAAGAAGGATAATAAATTATTGCCAAAGTATTATGGTCCTTACAAGGTTTTGAAAAATATTGCTACTATGGCATACAAATTGGAGCTTCCTGCTTCTTCGCGAGTGCATCTAGTTTTCCATGTTTCATGCTTAAAAAAGGTTATAGGGGAAAAACTTCCAGTTCAAACAATATTTTCAGAACTTGATGGGAAGGGAAAATCATTTTGGAACCTTAAGCAGTCACGGAAACAAGAACTTGACAACTACAAAATCGATCAATTTCAGAGTATCTCATCAAATGGAATAACTTACCCACTGAAGATTCTACATGGGAGGATGAGAATTTCTTTCAAAAGCACCTGGAGCTACTCAAGCGTTGAGGACAACACTTTTTTGAAGGAGAGGAGCATGTTAGGTCCTTATATTACTAGTATAGTCCCTTATTGTTCTTAGTGTAACCTCCTTATTGTTATTGTTGTACCCCTGTAACCCCCTATTGTAGAGGTAAATACCCTCTGCAGACAGAGGCGATCCCTACTAGCCCAGATTGGGTCTAGCAACAATCGTATCATGCTAACACACAAGTTCCTAATTGCAATAGACCAAATTGTGAGAAAGGCCTACCTCAAGTCCAACGTTGTTGTTCGCAGAGAAGATAGCGCTCCCGATCCCTTGCCCCGGCAGATCATAATTCTCCCGCATGGCGCGATCGAACACCTGCACATACAAGAAACACGACGAACACACAAGCGTAAAACCTGATATATGCAATTATGTATCGGTCAGAGAAGCTACAACCCATAATAACAAAGTATGAACATACGAGTGGAACCATAACCAAAGTCGTTTATCATTAATCAATACAAAGAAAGATACAACCTGGCTCTGACGCTGAATCTTCCTTCGGCGGGTCGACAACGGAGTACGTCTCAATAAAGCTCGTCGGAAATGGGACAAGCCTCTCTCTTCTGTTGTCTTGACAATAATATCCTTGCCACTGATTGGGCTCTATGAGGACTATCAAGGCTCTTTCAGCATTCTCTAGGCTATTGAGGGCTCTTGAAGGCTAGCTTGCAAAAGGAAAATGGCAAGCTTATATAGATGGTGGAAGGGGAGTTGGGATCCCTATAATCATGGGATTGGCCCTATCCTCAAGGAAGCTTCCATGAGAGGTGGAAAACCACCTCCTCTACATGGAGATCCAAAGACAAACCTCCCAACTCGATTTAGAGACCAGTTCAGGAATTGGTTGGAGTCAATATTCTACCATTTATTTTTAAAAAACACTCCTTAATAAGCCTGGCACAGGTACAACACTGAGACAGTGCGCCAGCTGGCACGCCCTCTTTGGAGGATTTCCCCAATTGGCACGAGTACTGAACTGGATAGTCGTGCCAAGGAAAAAAAATGCTATTTTTAGGATTTTTCACAAGGAATTGTCTTCAGGGGAATCAATGTCCTTGTCTAGGGGAATGCCATGAAAGTGGTTTCAGGTCATGTCACTGCTCATAGGTCACGGAATAAACCCTCCAAAGTGTGGGACGAGGGAATGCAGGGATGGTGACAAATTGTTGTGTAATAGATGCCCCCTAAAGTATGAGGTCCGAGAGAGAGAGAGGGGTGAAATGCTTTACGAGAACATGTACAACTGAAAACACTGCCGTCGGATAACCTGCACAGACAAGTACAACTAATATCTCAAATACATGATATATGTGGTATGGGCACAGCCATCCATAACAGAGTATACAATAATCAAGATACAAGGCATGAATGCAACCATCCAGTAAGGATCAATAAATAGACTCAGGTATGGTCACATCCATCCAATGGATGAGTCATGTAACCAATCATAATAATCCACAAAATCGCAGCCTGGATTCTAACAGACAAAACCCAAGGTCTTGCGCTCCATCTCAACCCGAACAAAGTACAAGTTCAAGCATGTGAATAAGTGAGCTGAAGTCGAACATGCAAGAACATCGTCTGATTACCAGCCAATGATGAAAGCTATTAACAGACACAAGAGGAACCACCAATAATGGAAATGGCCTCAAGGTACTATAGGTACAATCCACGGCATGTGAATCAGTGAGCTGGCGTCGAACACCCGTAGAATCACTCGATCGGAGGCCAATGTTGAAAACCTCACTTTGAACGTGAAGAACCTGCCATTGAGGCATGCAAGCTCCAAGGTACCGAAAGGGAGTCTCTAGATCAACCTCCTGGATAATGAGCTAAAGTGGACAAGAAGTGACCTTGATCGAAGGTGTGCCATAGTGTTTCCCACATCATCGACACGAGACAAAGGAACATAATGTTTTGTGAATCAGGATCAGATGAGAATCAGAGGAGGGTTGAAACTTTGCAGAGGTCAACTTCTCTTGAACATATTGGTGGCACGATAGTGGATTTGGCAGTATTTGACATCAAAAGATCAGAGGTCATGATGACGAGTCAAAGAGTAGATGAGAGGTCAAAAGGGATTACCCAAACCCACAGAGGCAAGCAAAAAACGAGATGAGATGTCCCCAACCCAACACGAATGCAGACAAGTGCCATGTTCAAGAGCAACATACTATTGACACAACTATGATACTAGTTCCATTTTCCCCACCATTTCTGGTGGGTACACCAATTATTTTTGAAGAAAAGCTTGAAGGGGATAGCATATGCTTGTAATATAAGTCTGTCCTTTAGACGAATCCATCCTAGTACATTTAACGAGCCCTAGGAAGGAGGAACTCGAATATCATCGTTACGACTGGATCTGATGTCATCAGGGTTTAACGAGTCTGACAAAGGAAGAACTCGGCATCTTTTCATGTTTAGAGAGTTTGAAAAGATAGCAGAAAAGTAAAATCCGATGGTCTCTTTTCGTAAATAGTTCCTCATATCCGAAAAGGTAGAAAACTATGTCTGAGAAAACCCCCTAGTCGTGATAGGCTAGGGTATTCCTTTTTCGTAAATAATCCATCCCAACCCGAAAAAGGGGTAAACGTATACTGGGTAGATGTTGATTCGTAGCCACTTTAATGAGATCGAAACGACAAGGGACTCGACAATATTTTCATATTTAGAGAGTCCGAAAAGAGCTGAAAGATGACTCCAGAAATGACTTTTTCATGTTTTTACCGAGTCTGAAAAAGTATAAAATACAACACGTATCACAGTCCAAATCACGTAAAAACCTATCGTTACACATAAAAGCGAGTGTAAAATCCATTTTTTGACAAAATATATTAAAATATTGAGAAAAATAACTTTAAAAACCTAATTTTGACTTCAAAAGTTATAAATATGCCATAAATGGTAAAAAAATATTTAATTTTACTTTTTACCTCATCTGGAGAGCAACAGTGAGTTTTGGGTGTGTGAACTTGTGATAGTGATTGCAATCAATCCAGTACATTATCCGGGTTCTTGTTCGTTACAGGTAAGAGGCACTCCCTTAAGCTCTGTTTTGATCCATTTTTTGTAGGTTTCCATTGTGCATTAGATCTCTGGGGGGAACCTTTTGAAATTTAGGGCTCGGCCAATTGGCACGGGTATCGGGCACGGACCCATGCCAATTGGCCCTTGCTTACAAAGGGGCCGCACCAACTGGCATGACTGTTAGAAAAACAGTCGCACCAATGGTGCAACATGATTTTCTGCTTTAATTTTCCAAAATGTGAGCCAATCAATTGATTTTTTAAGTGTAACAGAGATCTAATAAGGCGTTTTTGACCATGTTGGTGCAGATATCCAAGCACAATGGTGATTGAATGGAAGGAGAGGTAACATGGAGAAGAGGACGAAATGGCCATGCAAAATGAAGCTTGCATGAACGCACTCTGAAACTATGGTCTTAAGAAAATTTTCCTCACGCCATGCTTACGAGCTCAACCTGAGCTATTAAAGTACTTGGTTAGCATATGGGATGAGAACAAAGAAGTGTTTAAACTCTGGGACCAAGTGCTAGAACTTGATGTTTCCGATCTCTATTTCATAACCGGACTGTCGTGCAAAGGCCCAGTGCCAATCATGATAGGTAGTAGACCCTCTGGAGAGAAAATGGAGCAGGTAATGGCGAGAGTGTGCTCAGGGTAATAGATAGGATCGAGGAGTGGGAAAGTAGATATCCACACTATCCACGATCTAGCACTCCGAGTAGTGCTTCACACCATTACATGGGCTGCAGGATTGCAGGCACCACACGAGGCAACCAAGGCGCAACTCCTACTAGCCTCCGAGTGCATGAACCCTACATTGTTCAATTGGGCCACCGCAGTGACAACCAAAATCAAAAGGCAGCTAACAAAATGTAATAAATCCAAACTGAAATAGTTTGGATACAGTTCCATTCTGGTGTTGTTCATCTTGGAATGACTACCCATTTTTCAGGGCCAACGGGCAATAGTTGTCGAGACGACACTGAGGGAGCAGAGGATGGCTCGATGGGCAGCACTCATGCACAGATTAGGAGGGGGCCAGCAGATGTCCTAGAGGCCCGAGTTCTTTGCATGGTTATGAATTCAATTGATCATAGTTGAGGATTGGCCCTTATGTTGAGACTGATTTCACTAAAGACCCAGATCTTCCGCTCCCAGAGGGAGAGGACTAGGACAAGGAGCTGAGTATGAATCTTTTTCATTTTTTATGTATTTATGATTTTTATGATACATGCCTATTCTAACAACAGTTCTATGTCTATGAAAATGTTGGCCCAAAGAGACCTGCCGGCATGTCGCCTATTGCACAAAGAACTCCTCTCGCATACGACCCTCAGGCAAAGGGTGTCGAAGGAGGAGAGATGATCCAAAACCTTGAGGGCATTGCCTGAGGGATTCCAGACTATGCTCGGCTAGCAGATGTCCCGATGGCATATCAAAGACACACCGTGGGGGTGCCTAGTCGCCTCCACCAACTACTGAGACGCTTGGTGCACGCGGTGACATGTTACCATGAGCACCATGCTGATTAGACATCTAGGGATTTTTCATGCATATATTTTTGAGAGACATGTTGTCTCCGACTGTTATTAGACAGACATGTATATTTTGATTTTATGTGATGTACACAAACTACAAACTATTCGACATATATATCTATATATCTATTTCTGGATGGATCTTTTTACATGTGATGATGTTTTTTACAAGTTGTGCAAATGTCTATCTAGAACCATATTAGCTACTGCATCCATTAATGTATTCATATGTCTAGGTATGTGTTGATATGTGATATAATCAAAATTTCTTTCTAGTAAATGAATACGTAGATACAGACGTAAAATGGATTGGTTTCTAACTGAATAATGAACATTAAGTTGTAATACTACAAGTTTTGAGTCCAGATATACAAGTAATTCATGAATACCGAGATCCACAGCCTCGGTTAATAATTCCAACACGGCACTATATTCTGCGACATTATTTGTAGCAGGCCCTAGACACACACCTTGCAAGTTGACCAACTCACCAGAAGGATCGTAGATTACCCAGGATACCAAGGACAGATTCCTGGTATTGCGGGAGGCACCATCCGCGAAACCAACAAACAGAGTAATGGACATCTACACAATCAGGAAGACCAGATCAGCAGAAAGACGCTTACATTGCACACCACACCACACATGCAAACAAATGAACATACACACCTATGTACACACAAAACACCACTGAAGCGTAGTATTTTTTGAGGTACAACCTGTTCCTAGGTTGTGCTAGGGGAACTCCTTCGTAGTCGATAAGCTCATAGGCTCCATTCTTCAATACTCATTTTACTATATAGGGCCCATGCCACATGGGTTGGAGCTTTCCCGCTCAAATTTTTTCATGCGCTTGGTCGTATAGGAGGACGAGGTCCCCTTCGACAAAGGAACGTGGAGAAACTAATTGATCAAAGTGGGCTTTGACCCGCTTCTTCTGTGCTTCAATGACTAAGGCAGCCAAGCGGCGGGTTTCATCCAATCGTTCCAAATACAATAGATTCTCTTCTTCAGGAGAAGTGTCGGGCAAAAGTTCCACAACCAACTTTAAAGAAGGAATTTCACATTCAACTGGAAGAGTTGCTTCCAGACCATACACCAATTGAAATGGTGTGAATCCGGTCACACTCTTTGAAGACGTTCGATAAGCCCATAGAGCTGAGAAAAATTGGAGATTCCAATTGGAATTATGAATACCAATTTTCCGTTGAAGCATTGTGACCAAAAATTTGTTCACAGCCTCAACCTGGCCATTTTCCTGGGGGTAATATGGCGTTGAGCTATCATGTCGCAAGCCCAATCTTGATGTCAACTCAGCCATCATTTAATCTCTAAAATGAGTGCCATGAGCGGTAACAATGGCCTGAGGGACCCCAAAACATGCAATAATGTGGTTGAAAATAAACTGGGCAGTTGTCTTACCGTCGGCGGCTAGTGTAGGCATCACTTCGGCCCACTTAGTAAAGTAGTCTACAACGACAATTATATATGCATGCCCCCTGGCTGAATGAGGGTTACACATCATGAAATCTACACCCCATTTCACAAAAGGGCCTACGGTAATGATAGGGTGCAGAGGGACGGGTGGCGCGTGCATTTTGCACTGAAAAATCCGGCACTAATGACATTTTTGGACTGCAACAATACAATCTTTGAATATCGACGGCCAGAAGTAGCCCGCACGCAGAATATTTTGGGTGGTGGAATATCCGGACATGTGACCACCACAGGCGCCACTGTGACAGTCATTCAAGACTCTCTCAGCCTCTTCCAGGGTCAAGCACCGGTGGAGCACTGAATCTACTCCAACCCGGTATAAGGTATCTCCTACAATGCGGTAGGGTTGAGACTGATGCCGAATCTGACGTCAGGCATATTTGGTAAACTCAGACCGAAATTTTGAAGTTTGAAGATACACAATGATTTTGCCATACCATGGATCATGAGTGCTGATAAGTAAGAGTGTTTCCTCTGGGATATGATCCTCAGAGTGAGATGGAGTGGAGTCTATTGGGAGAGAGCAAATGAGTTCCGCAAAAACCAGTGATTTGGTCGAATTAGTAGTGGTAAACTCTAAATAGAACTCCTGAAGGATGAAGACCCATTTAGAGTACTTACCCCCCATTAATTTTCAAGATAGAATGTATGTCATGGAGTTGCAATCCAAAACCACGGTTACTATACGCAACAGGATATAGTGGCGGAACCGCTACACAACTTGTACTGCAGTTAATGCCAGTTTCTCGACATGAGCATAAGGCGTATATGTGTCGAGAATATTCTATGATAGATAATAAAAGACATGTTCATTTCCATCATCTTCATCCTACACTAGAACCATAGCTATGGTGTAAACGCGGTGGCCAAGTATAGAGTGAAATCACGGTGATAGTTTGGAGGACGAATCAACGAAGCATTAACGAGTAAAGTCTTGAGCTTCTCGAAGGATCACTAAGCAATCTCGTCCCAATGAAAGGGAACATCCTGCTTTAAAAGACGTGTGAATCCTTTGGCCACTTCTGCGTAGTTCGGGATGAAGCTCGTAGGAAGTTAGCTTTTCCCTGCAGACTCTGTAGTTGGTGTAATGAGGAGGGTGATGGGAGATTGACAATAGCCTCGACCTTTAGGGGGCCAAGGAAAATTACGTCCTTAGAGACAATGAACCCCAAAAGACGGCCATAATTCACACAAAAGACGCATTTATGAGGGTTAAGCTGGATATTATAACGTCTCCAACGAAGGAAAATCTGGCGGAGGTGTTCAGGATGGTCCTCTCGCCAAGCTGAATGAGTTGGAAGATTGTCCAGATAAGGCTGAATAATATGGCGTATGTTATGGAATGCGTAAGACATAGCACGCTGGAAAGTAGCTCCAGCATTATTTAAGCCAAATGGGAGCTTTTTATAAGCAAAGGTAACCCACAGACAGATGAATGCAGTCTTGTGTTGATCGGCGGGTAAAATATTTATCTGATTGTACTCGGAAAAGCCGTCCATCAGGGAATAAATCTCACTCCCAGCACATTCGTCAATGATTTTATCTATGAAGGGAGTGGGGTAATGATCCTTAGGACAAGCTCGGTTAATATCACGGTAATCAAGATAGACTCTTATAGTACCCTACTTCTTATCTATAGGGACAATGTTTGAGACCCATTATATGAGGGGAATTGGGTAAATGAAGCCCGCGTTCAGAATTTTTTCAAATTCTGCTTTAATGGCAACGAATTTTAGAGGATGCACTGGGCGTAGACGCTGGCGCACGAGATTCATACTGGGATAGGTATTAATCTCGTGCACTACTATGCTGGGATCAATCCCAGGCATTTCCTCATAGGACCAAGCGAACACATCTCTGAATTCATGGAAAAGATCGGTATAAACTTGTATCTCGTCAGGAGAACAAGTCACTCCCACATGTATGTTCTCGAATATCCCTGGTTTAACGGAGATGCCAATCGGAATGGTTTGGGTAATGTTGCTCAGGCTTCCCTCTGAAAGGACCTCATGAGTCAATATGGGTCTCTGGAGAGGTGGAGTAGGAACCTGAGATGCAAAACGCTCTAGACAATCGGACATTACCCCTAGGCCGAGCATAAAGGAGGAACGATGATGTCCATCGCTCCAAGGCAGCTTGTCAAGGGACATTGTTTCAAAAATGGCTTCTTCAAAAGGGAAAATCTCTTTTAGAGGATCAGACAAGTCGGTCCCGCCGAGCCAGGGGGATTGAGAATAGATATCTAAATCCATTCTCGAAAGAGGATGTTGAGGAGGAGGAGGATCGGATGTGGTGACAATTTCACAGTAATTAATCTCTACTAGAGTTAAGGGCATCGATTCTCCAAAATCAGTCACCTGTTCAGGTGAAGGGATGATCCATGGGTCTGCGAAACCAGAGATTTTGGGTTCAATCCCAAGTGGATTCGCCAATTTGTTGTAGAGGTAAATCGCCTCTGCGGACAGAGGCGATCCCTCCTAGCCCAGATCGGGTCTAGAAAAAATCTTATCACGCTAAGATGCAAGTTCCTAATTGCAATAGACCAAATTACGAGAAAGGCCTACCTCAAGTCCAACGTTGTTGTTCGCGGAGAAGATAGCGCTCCCGATCCCTTGCCCCGGAAGATCGCAATTCTCCCGCTTGGTGCGATCAAAAACCTGCACATACAAGAAACACGATGACTACACAAGAATAAAAACCGATATATGCAATTATGTATCAGTCAAAGAAGATGAAACCCATAATCACAAAGTATGAACATATGAGTGGAACCATAACCAAAGTCATTTATCATTACAATACAAAGAAATATACAACCTGGCTCTAACGCTGAATCTTCCTTCAGTGGGTCGGCAGTGGAGTATGTCTCGATAAAGCTCGTCGGAAATGGGACAAGCCTCTCTCTTCGGTTGTCTTGACAATAATCTCCTTGCTACTAATTTGGCTCTGTGAGGACTATCAAGGCTCTTTCAGCATTCTCTAGGCTATTGAGGGCTCTTGAAGGCTAGCTTGCAAAAGGAAAATGGCAAGCTTATATATATGGTGGAAGGGGAGTTGGGATCCCTATAATCATGGGATTGGCCCTATCCTCAAGGAAGCTTCCATGAGAGGTGGAAAACCACCTCCTCTACATGGAGATCCAAAGCCAAACCTCCCAACTCAATTTAGAGACCAGTTCAGGAATTGGTTGGAGTCAATATTCCACCATTTATTTTAAAAAAACACTCCTTAATAAGCTTGGTGCGGGTACATCACTGAGACAGTGTGCCAGCTGGGGCACCCTCTTTGGAAAATTTCCCCAATTGGCGCGAGTACTGAACTGGATAGTCGCGCCAAGGCAAAAAAGGCTATTTTTAGGATTTTTCACAAGGAATTGTCTTCAGGGGAATGAATGTCCTTGTCCAGGGGAATGCCATGAAAGTGGTTTCAGGTCATGTCACTACTCACAGGTCACGGAATAAGCCCCCCAATGTGCGGGACGTGGGATTGCAAGGATGGTGACAAATTGCTGTGTAACACCCCCATATTGTTATTATTGTGCCCTTCAATTATTATTGTTAGGTCGGCTAGGATTACATTGTGGCCCCACTAGGATTACATTGTGGCCCCATGGACTCCTATATATAGAAAGGAGGTTTTTTCATTTTTATCATCCAAGAATTGTTCATTCATGTAATTTATTGGAGGTTGCCCCCTCGAAGTGGCTTATTTCTAAGGCGTTGATATCTCTTTTATTTAATTTTTGGATCTGGTTTCTCAACAGAGTTCCGCATGTTGTGTCTGTAAATAGGGGAAGCATATCTGTTCTTTTGCTTACAACAGGTGCATGATTCATAGGGGCCATCAGTTTCTTAGTTTTCTTGGGAGCTTTCGACATCTCCAAATAATTCTGTTTATTTGGACTCACCTGTGAACAATGAGAAATTATAAGTAGAAAGAGGAAAATTTGATTTTACAAATGCACAAGTACGGTAATAATGGAAACAATTAAACAAATGAAACTTGACACGATGTTAATGCATGAATTCAATGCTTCTTGCAATCAAATAATTTTGGAGGCATGGGCTATAAAATCATTAAATTATGTAATTAATGGTAGGTATAGGTTGATGTGCCCATGTAATCATTCTAGAATGAAAACCAGATCTGTCGCACTGCAGTATTACTCATGTCTAAATCTTTATAAAATGTTGATCAACTTGGTTTTTCTGATTGCTATATCGCAATCACAATATTGGTGAAAATGGGTGAAGGAAAAGAGTGGTCGCATTGCGAAAGTGAGATGCAATCAATATATGACATCAACGAAAATTGTAGGGTGACATTATGACCCTCGGGGTAGAGTTGCGAAATGTGATTTTCCTACATGGAGGAAGTGGGTCTCGTAAGATTTTGCTTATAAATTTTGTTTGGAAAATGCATTTTCCCTATATAAAAGCGCTTTTATATATATCGACTTGTAATATGTTTTGAGTAACTTTTAGGAGCCATATGTGTTACATTGCAATATTGCGATTGCGATATTGTGATCATTCTCCACTTTAATGTTTTTAAGGCCAGATTTAAAGTTTTTTACCCTCCTTTGATTCCTATTTTTATCTAAATGAATCACTTTAAGGGTCTTATTCTTTTTACTCTAAAAACTTAAAAAGGGTCCCCATTATTTTCTAAGGTAACTAAGCTAAAATAATGAGGGTTTTTGAATAGCGTAACAAGGAGGTACTCCAAGCCCTGGTGATCGAGGGTTAGAGGTCAAAGCACCACAAATGGGCTTGTGGGCTTGAGACCCAAGCTTAGGGGTTTTGCACCCATCGGTGTTTGGGCCAAAACCATGATGTATTTATGACATGTGATGGATGAGGATGATCGTTCTCATCGAGACGAATCCGATTCATTGAAAATCATCCAATTCTGAGTTTTAGTTGAGGAGAAATGAATTTTTGAAGTTGACAATAATTATTGGTTTTCAAGTCATGTATGCTTGAAGTAAAATTCATCCAATAGATGTGTCTCTGAAACTATTCATGAGAGGCCCTCATTTAGCTATTAAAGGAGGGTGAAGGCAAGTCATTGTAGTCATCCATTAGTGCAATACATACCTTGAAGGGCACTTCTCATAGCTCTAAAGTTGGACACAACGAGGAGGTCATGACAACATGGAGGAAGAGGGGTCTAAATCCTGCAAATGGAGGACAAGTGATCTCAGGTGGTGCGGATTTGTTTGCTGAGTTAAAATAGAGCAACAAGAGGGCTAGTTTTGGAGGCTAGAACCCTAGTTGTGGAGGCCACAGCCATAGTGGGAGCATCAAAGGTGTTGAGGTTGTTGTGGTGGATGGGTAGTTTTCCCAAGCAACTATTGCAACCCTAAAGTGGACTGTTGAAGGGTTTTGTAGTCCTCTTAGGGAGGCAAACCCACATTTTGGGTGCTAACTACCCTAGGAGAGTGAAACTAAGGGAAGAAACACTTGGAGGATACACTTCAGCAGGAGGAGCATATTTCTGTGTGTGTTTGTGGGTGGTTGCGGACTGTGGGTTGTGCCCTAACCAGTCCCAAAAATTGCAGCATTGGAGGAGTCAGAATTTTTTTTTTTGGTTATGTGTTGGGTCATAGTTTGGTGTCTTTATTTAGATGATGATAGGGCAGTTTGTTGAAGTCAATGAGGAGAGGAAAGATCTCATGGTTAGATTTCCTAAACCAGTGATAATTTCCACAATGATTGGGAATCATACTTGGAGCGAGATTGTTTTGTGTATTGGGTCAAAGTGTTTACTATTTCTTGGGTCTATTTAATGGGAAGCTTAAAGGAGGCCTTAGGAGTTGTTTAGAGGATTCCACATGGATTTTTGGGAGGCCTACTAAGCAACCAAGGTGATAGAAGGCACATCAGATTGGAAGGAAAGTGGACAACAGAAAGGAGAGTTGGAGATGGACCCTTAGATGATGGCTTGATGGTGTCCTAGGTGAGGACACATCGATGTGCCTAGATTTGTGAAATAGCTCCTTTATTGCATATCAAAGGGTGGATTGGTGGAGTTTGTGGGCAGCCATGTATAAGGGTCTCCTAGGTGTGGGGATGCCCTAACTAGGAGAAGATGCTACAATGCGGACTTTGTCTCTCTTGGATTTTTGGAGGGTAGTGTGAGAGAGGACCAAGTGTGGACAAGATTGGGCACTTATGGTATGTTGGAGGATAACATGATAGTGTCTATGTTGGAGCCGAATTGCAACACCTTGATGGAAAAAGGTGACGACTAGCCTGACAGTTGTGGAGCTCAAGGGTTTGGCCAACCAAGAGAAGGATTATGGAGCCATAGAATTGTGTGTGGAGAAGGGCTTCTACATCACATGATGGTTAATCCTCCTATCCCATGTTTATTGTGGGATATGGAAATCTTATAGTCATAGGTGGAATCCCTGTGTGCCCTATGTTGGTCTTCATTGATAGACATAGGAAGACCATAGTGAGTTGAAGTACATGAGTAGCTGAGGAGAAACAATGGGTAGATTAAGAGTTGTTCACATGTGGAGTTGTGAATAAATTAATAGGAGTCTCAATGTGGTGTTCCCTGGATGGAAGAAGGGATAGCTAGAGAGAAAATTGGATAGCCGAGATTCAATGGCAAGGTGGACCTGGAGCATTGATAGAGGCAGGAGCTAGAGATCGGGAGCTGAAGGACAGGGTAGGTACAAGATATGACCGAGAGGGCTAAGATATTGCACTATAGCCAAATGGTCAGAGTATCTTGTTTGTATCCTGTACTAGTGGATGTATGAGGACCATTATCCCTAGTATGAGAGCCCTAGACTGTTGTATTATATGTTTTTAAAATAGCAAAGTTTGGTTGAGAAAATAAAAAGTTATCTATATTCTATACATATGTGATTTATTTTTGTATATATTCCACTTTTTAAAGTATTTATGTTGAGATTATTGGTTTTCTAGCGTCATAGATTTTAAGAATATATCCTAGACCCAAGGTCATGGAAATTCAACATGGTACCAGAGCATGTCTTACCTAATTTGAGGGACAATGAATTAGAGTGTTATCACTAAAATGAAGCTAATGGGATGCATCAACAGTCAACCTAGAGTAACTATTTCAGACCACTTTTAGTTGGAACTTAGCCTTTCCAACCTAAGAGGGCTCTCTCAAGGTAATGTATGATGGTATTTAATACACAATGTTTGGAAAAAAATATGGCTAAATCTGAATGCGTTTTGAATGTTTTTATGAAGGTGAAAGATGTTAATAAATAGCTACCATTTGGCATGGAGTTAGAGGGAACTCAATTACATAAAAACATATAACATGGAAGCTGAGGCATGTGACTCTTCTCATCAAAACACAACTTGAATAGTAAACCATATGCATACAGGAAATTGGAGCATGATTAAACATGAATTCCAACATATTATACATAAATCCAACTACATAAAAATAAAAAAATATAGGTAAAACAAACACATGTGAGAACATTTAATGAATCTCAGGTCTGATAGAAGTCTTCTGCAACTGTATATTATTGTCTTGAAAATATTACAAAATTAGTTGGTATCATGACATCAGTCAACCCTCTTTCAACCTTCTCGCTGCCTATTTATAACATTAGATATATTTACATGTAGTCTCCCAGCTGGCTAGACCTTCAAATGCTCTCAAAGACACCTTATCCAAATAGGAAAAAGATTACAAGGAGGGAATATAGTAATATTTTTGTTTCCAGGAGTTCAAAACCTATAAGGAATCTATATCTATTTATTTCACTAACATATTTTATATAATCTATTCATGATGACACTTATCGAACATAACCACTTTGAGTGAGGTGGCAATGTCCATAACCAAACATTAAAACAACCAAACTGACATTAAGGGTCTGCTCCTCAGATTTTGGGGATGTGCTATCATAGTTGATGATATGTCTAGAATTGATAAGATAGAAGCCTAATCACCCTCTTTGTTGAGTGTTATGACCAAAAAAATCATCATTGATACTCTTTGAGTAATCCAGATTATTTTTGTGCTTCAAAACTGCATTAAATTCTTGAAAAACTTTGAAATTCCTTTTCGTTGCAAAAATAGAGGATTCTAAGCAAGTTCGTAGTAGTCTTATTTTTACCTTTTATGAAACATGATTGACTTATTTGCTAGTTTGAAGATGTTAATTAAGTTAAAGCACTTAAATAGATGCTTTTACTCACTGCTTTTGAGACAAAACTTGTTTTTATAGAAAAAAATAATCTTCAGCGAGTTCGTAGTGAAAACGCGACTTTAAGCCTGGAGTACACTACGAAATTTCCTAATAAACTATAGATTTTGTAAATTTCACTTCCCACCTCCCAAAACTTGTCCAAAACTGTGTGAAATTCTGATATGAAACATGACAAGGAAAAATTGATTGAAAATATATCTTACCCTCCTCAAGAAGTAGTAGCTTCACCTTCAACAGATTCATCTACTAATATCATTTTTAGAACTTTCTGTTTTAACTCTATTTGTACCACTCCCATTTTAATTTCCAATTCTTTCACCTAACTTAGAAGTCTTCTCCTCTTTACCTGCAGCCATCTATTTCTCCTCATTGTATTCTTCATCATCTTTTGCAAAGGTAATTTCCTTTTTAGAATTTTCTTGGACCTCTCATCCACATCATCATAAAAACTAATTTGTTTACTGACCTCCTTCTTAAAATCTTCCAACTCCAAATTGGTGTCTATGACCTCATTTCTTGCCTCCTTAATTTTCTCTTTTAGGATGTCCACTTCAGATTTTTCTACCATTTTCTCTTTTCCTTTCTGTGCTTCAGTGATTTTTGCTTCCGTGGAATATAATTCAATGATCTACTCCACCATAGGCTACTTATTTATTTCTACTTCCTTCTGGTTTTTATCACATTTGTCCCCTTTAGAAAGCTTTGACCTAGTAAAAGGATTTCTAGGCTTGAAAAAATAACCAGATTCTTCACTAAAGAAATCCAGATTTTTTGCAGTAAGGCCTTTTTTCTTCATCTTTGTTAACTATATTTCCACTGGTTTGAATATAGGGGTATCTGCAATGTCAATAGCTTGCAAAATATCTTCAAGCTTACCCTTTCCTTCTGTCTGACTCCTAGTGATCCTCCTAGAAGTCTTTGTGTCAGAATTTTCTTGCTAGTGGTGGATAGTGGTTGAGGTTCCATTATTGTTTCCTCCAAATGTTCAACCTCCATCTCCATAGGTTCTTCTATAGGCTACATATATTTTTCAAGTTCAGCTTCAACTCCAAATATGGGACCTTTATCATTTTTGGGAGTATTTTTTTTGGACTTGGGTGTCTTCTTGGGAGTAATCACATCCACATCATAACTAGTTAGAAATAAAAATGTAGCCTAATCTCCGTTCAACCTTTGAAATTCCTCCATAACCAACAAGTTAATCAATCCATGATGAAAAATGGATGTCCCACTACTTTCATGTTTTTCTTGAACTTTGTTAGACATCTTACCTAAACTTCTGAAAAGCAAGAATTGGAGGTCTAAGAGTTGTTTACCTGTAAAATGGAGTAGAATTATGAAATGATACTGATATATCATGTGGAACCTTCCCTCACATGTAAAATACTTCTGGATTACCAGCAAAAGCTTTGAATATTTCTCCTTTAGACAACTCATAGGTATACCATATGTCATGTTTACCCCTATATGCCCTTGCTTCAAGAACTCATCACAATTCTGCAACTTAAACTTAGTGGCCTTGAACCATTCTTCCCCTGATCTATGAATATCTTTTGCTTGAGAAACGGTTTCATGGGAGACTGTAAAATTCAATATGCCTACCTTTGAAGCATTACCCACAAAATTCACAAGAAATTCTTTGGAAACTTGAGCATGATAACCCTACAACTTCTGACAAAATATCATGCAGCTAGATTTTGTGAAGGCCTCTAAAAAAATGGGATCTTCCATGACTAATTTGAGGTCCATAGCTTCATACCTGACCACTGAGCCTCCCTTTTTGGTCTTCTTATGTGTGGCCATCTCCTCCGAAACAACGTTCCTTCCTTTGAAAGTTGACACCTGCAGAAGATAATACCTTGACAACAAGTTTTTTTGTGGAGATAATTGAGAAATCACCTATGACAAAAACTAGATCAGAGACACAATAGGGAAATGGTGATAAAAAAAGCTTACATGGATGAAAAAGGTGATTTATTAGGCTCGAATTCATGAGAGTTAAATTAAGGAAAAAAAATAGTGGAGGTAAAACTAAATGATGAGGTGGTGATGATGACCATGCGTGACACACACTAGATTATGACTTAAAAAAGGTAAGCATGTGATGGAAACTTGACCCCTAACCTCTCATAAAATGACAACTCATCAATCCCTGACCCGTTGCAGATATCCCAGAGTTCGTAGAGAATTCTATTATAAAGTTGGCAGATTCACTACAGAATTGTCAGGTAAGTCCGTAGCAAAAATCACCTGATTTTCACAAAAATCGTTGCGGACTCAAGTAAAAGTTGAAAAATGTCAAAAATCAATTATTTCACCTGATGTGTGTGATTTTTTTGAATTTTTCTTATGACAAGACCCTATTTACACAACACAAAAACATCTTGGACCATTTAAAACTATAGGATAATCATGAAATTTTAAGATTTTCATGAATTTATTTGATCAAACTACTTGGCTTGACTCAAAATGACCTCTTTGACCAACCTATTGTTATTGATGATAACAGAGAGTTTGCACAATGAAGCAACTATGGGTGTATAGATCATGGAGCAGGGGGTTCATCTGAAGGCATGGAGATGTGGTCTTCACAGGTTACATGGAGAGATGGTCTAGGAGTTCTAATGGATTGGTAGTGAGCCTTGTGAGAAATAGTTTGTTGTAGGGAAAATTGTTGATCATGGACTTCCTTTGATTTTTCATGGATGGTTGGAAAAGCTCAAGGGTCACTTTAGCATGAACAAGATCAGGTTGATTTCTATGGCTTCATGTGATAGAATACAGGTTGGTAGGCTAGAGTCTTCATCATATCATGGTGTTGCATATCTGAGATTGGTGGGATTTTCACAAGTGGTATTTGATCCAGGAGGATGAATTCTTGCAAGACTGATCCAGTGGAGATCGTGTAGGCTCAGAGGGAGTCTAGCCTCATAGGGAGAAGCCCTATGGAGGATTGAGATTTTCGTGTTCATATGTGATGAGGCAGAGGAACTACCGATATTGTTGGATTCATCTACAGGGTATGCTGCAGTGATGCATGCCATATGGGCTAGTGTCATCTCTGGATGATGATGGTTACTTCCTAGTCTTGGAAGTACCTCACCCACTAAGAGGGAGTGTTAATTTTTTGTGTAGCTTGGGAGGTACTCCAAGCTCTAGTGATTGATGGCTGGAGGTCAAAGCGCCACAAATGGGCTTGTGAGCTTGAGACCCAAGCTTGGGGGTTTTTCATCCATCAATTTTTGGGAAAAAATCATGATGCATTTACGACATGTGATGGATGTGGATGATAGTGCTCATCAAGACGAATATGACACATAAAAAATCATCCAATTCTGAGTTGTCGTTGAGGAGAAATGAATTTTTGAAGTTGAAAATTAATTCTTGGTTTTCAATTTATGTAGGCTTGAAGTAAAATTCGTCCAATATATGTGTATATTCATCTATTCATGAGAGCCCCTCATTTAGTTGTAAAAGGATGGTGAAGGCAAGCCATTTTAGTCATCCATTAATGCAATACATAGCTTTAATGGAACTTCACATAGCTCTAAAATTGGAGGCAGATAGGAGTTCGTGACTGCATGGAGGAAGAGGAGTCTAAAGCCTAAAAAATGGAGGCTAAGTGAGATGAGGTGGTGCGGATTTATTTGTTGGGATAGTCCTCCCAAGAGGTTGTCACAGCCCTAGAGTGGACTACTTAAGGGTGCCATAGTACTCTTAGGGAGACAATCCCACATTTTGGGTGCTAACTACCCTAAGAGAGTAGAATTAAGGGAGAAGGACTTCTACAACAGATGATGGACAATCCTCCTAGCCCATTTTCATTGTGAGAGATAGAAACCTTTCAATGATAGGTGGCATCCCTCCGTGCCCTATGTTGGTATTCATCTATGTAGCACAATAAGACCATAGTGGGTTAAATTCCCTGAGTAGCTGAGGAGTAGCAATGGGCATATTGAGAGTTGTTCGCAAGTGGAGCTGTGAAAAAATCAACATGATTCTCGATGTGTTGTACCCTTAATGGATGAAGGGAAAACTAGTGAATAGAATGGACAACTGATATTCAGTGGCCAGGTGGACTTGGAGCATTGATAGAGGCAGGAGCTGCAGATCGAGAGCCAAAGGATTGGGCAAGTACAGGATACGACTGAGAGGGTTGAGGGATTTCACTACAACTATATGGTTATAGTATCTTGTTTGTATCTTGTACTAGTGGATGTATGAGGGCCATTATCCCTAGTACGGGAGCCCTCTACTGTTTTATTATATGTTGTTAATATAATGAAGTTGGGTTGAAAAATTAAAAAGTTGTCTATATTATGTGCATATGTGATTTAATGGTGTTTATATTCCACTATGAAAAGTATTTATGTTGAGATTCTTGGTTTGGTAGCATCAAATATTTTAAGACTCTATCCTAGACCCAAGGCCATGGAAATTAAACTATTAGAGACCAAGGTTCAAACACTAGACCTTTGGTAATGAAATGAGAGTTTTTTTATAGAGTTTCATGTTAGAAATTAATTAACAAAGCAATCAAACACATATAATATTGCCTAAACAAAAAAAAAATGCATAAAACAAGAAAGGCATAGATATACATGTTTCACCCAATTTGGGCTACACCCACGAAGAAACAACCAACCCTTCCTTTTATATTATCCAACAAAATTAAGAGATTCAACCTACAATAGATCCATTGTAATATCCTCTTCACTCTCACATAGTCTCCTATCTCTTTTTCGATCAGAATAATAATACACAACCACAATACAATTCCCTCATATAAACTGAGGGTTTCCTTCAAGGGAAAAAAAACCCTAAATTAACATAACTTCTACCTTCAGATCATCCACCTAATGAATGGCCCATATTAACTAGGAAATTAAAATATTTTACATGGCAGTTTTTCATCTATTTTTATATTCAAGGGCACTGCCCCCAAACCCCTGTTGTGGGCTCGTAAGCCCCCAAACCTCCATCTGGGGGGACAATCCCCCTCGTGTGGAGCGGTGTACAATATTCATGGGGTATACACCTGACTGAACACAATACCTCCGAATCAGGAAGATAATTAGGCTTCGCACCCAATAATCTCCCACTTGGATACTGATAATAGCAACTCCACCACTACTTAACTTGTTGGATAATTCTTCCACTTTGGACCTATTTGTTTCTCATATTTATCATCATACTTGAAGACAAATTGAAACTGCACAGAATCTCAATTTCTCCCTGATTACAACTTTTGTTAACATATCTACATGATTCTGGCTAGGGTGTATCTTCTCTAGCTTCAAATGTCCATCTTCCAACATTGACTCAATAAAATGGCACTTGAGATTTATATGTTTATTCTTGGTATGAAATTATGAGTTCTTTGCAAGATTAATGGCACTCTAGTTTTCATTGTATAATCTTACGAACTCTTGCTTCTTTCCTACTTCATCCATAAACATTTGTAACCAAATAATTTCTTTTGTAGCCTCTATAGCAACAACATAGGCTCTAATTTTGTTGTTGAAAGTGCAACAATTTTTTGCAATTTTGAAACCCAACTGATAGTTGTTTCACCTAAAATAAACACATACCCTATGGTGCTCCTCCTATTATCTATATCACCTACCATATCTACATCAACATATCCCTGTAGAGTAATGTTTGAGCCACCAATAATAATGCTTTATTTGTGGTACCTCTCAAATACCTAAGAGTCCACTTCATTTCCATCCAATTCTCTTTTCCCAGATTGTTCATACCTATTTACAACTCCCACTGCATATGCAATATCAAGTCTTGTGCAGACAATTTCATACAGTAAGCTTCCAACTGTTGATGCATATGGAAATTTACACATATAATCCATCTCTTCTTAGTCTTGGGACATGTATCCTTACTTAGTTTGAAATGTCTAGCCAAAGGTGTAATAGTTGGTTTTTCATTTTTCATATAAAATATTTCCAACACCTTCGTATGTACTCACTCTCAGACATTGGTAATTTATGATTTTTACTATCTCTAGTTATTCTCATACCAATGATTTATTTTACAACACCAAAATCCTTCATTGTAAATGCATTTGCCAATTTTATTTTGAGCACATTTATTTCCCATTTGTTAGACCCTGCAACAAGCATGTGATCTAAATACAATAGTAATATAATATAGTTGTGATCATTTTCCTTTTTAAGATAAACATAATGGTAAAAGTGGCATCTAGTATAACCTTGTTCATACATAAACATATCAAATTTTAGAAACCACTGCCTTGGAGCATTTTTTAAGCCATACAAGCTCTTCTTGAATTTGCACACTAATTTATCCTTCCCTTTTACCTCATACCCTTGTGGTTGATGCATACATATTTCTTCCTCCCAATCCCCATGGAGAAAGGTTTTATTTACATATAACTGCTCAAGATGCAAATATTTTGTTTCCACTAAACTTGAAATAGTTCTAATTGAAGTCATTTTAACAACATGAGAAAAAATTTCATCAAATTATATACCTTTCTTTTGTGTGAACCCCTTCACCAAAAGTCCAGCCTTATACCTTTGTTTCCCTCCATATTCTTCCTTCAACTTGTAAACCCATTTATTCTACAATGTTGTTTTACCTATAGGAAACTTGACTACATCCCAAGTCTGGTTATGCATTAAGGAGTCCATATCAACTTCCATGGATGGCTCCCACTTCTTCCTAGTTTCTACCTGCATTTATTCTTCATATCTTTCCCATTCACGAGAATCAATCAATAATAATTAATATAATGAAGGAGAGTATCTTTCAGGGGGTCTACTTATCCTAGTAGATACTCTAACACCACTTTCAGGTGTTTGAGGTGCATGTTTTCATTGTGGTTTTTGTTTTTGTTGTGGTTGTTGATTATTATAATTTTCTGACACCTTTACCTTTTCTGTGATCTCATCAAGAACTGTGTATTCTTTGTTTTTTTTTCCTGTTTTTTTTCCTACATCTAATCCTTATAAAGGACCTTTTCATTGAATATGACATATTTTCTCATAATGATTTTGTGATTTTCATAATCATATAAGTGATAACCAAAATAATTAACACTATATCCAATAAAGGTACATTTATTTGAATTTGCCTCAAGATTTTTTCTATTTTCTTTATTGATTTGGACAAAGGCTTCACAACCGAAAGTTTTTGAAAATGATTAGTTTACCTTTTTACCTATCCATGCCTCCTCTGGAATACCACCATCCAAGGAACTTTAAGGTCCTCTATTTATTAGATAAACGGGGGTATCTATAACATCTGCCCAAAATTGTAAGTGAAATCCTACATGCAATCTCATTCACCTTGCACGCTCCATGATTGTCTTGTTCATCCTTTCTGACACACCATTTTCCTATGGTTTTCCTGGAATTGTCTTCTCTCTGCAAATTCCATGATTTGAACAATAGTTATAAAAAATTTTGTTGCATTATTCACCTACATTGTTTGATCTGAGACACTTCATCTTCTTTCCTGTCTCATTCTTAACCAAAGTTTTCCATTTCTTGAAAGTAGCAAATACATCATATTTATTTTGAATACAATAAATATATGCTTTCCTAGTTTCATCATCAATAAAAGTAACATAATAGTGAGAGCCACCGAGAGATGATACCTGAGCAAGTCCCCATACATTTGTATGCACAAGCTCTAATTTTTCGCTCTTCGTTTCCTTCCCGACTCTAATAAATCTGACTCGCTTTTGTTTTCCATAGTAAAATTTTTCACATAAATCCAAATCAACATGCTTCAAACCTGACAACAAATTTCATGAGTGAAGAATATGCATCCATTTTTCACTCATGTTCTTGATCCTAGGATGCCACAATGTCGCATCTTCTCCTGTGGAGGTTAAAGAAACAAAATAATTAGAACTATTGTTGCATAAATACAACATACCAACATTTTATCCTTTAGTGACCTTCCAGGTTTTTCTGTGAATTTAGTTACACAACCTTCACCACCTAACTTCCATGTTGAAATTAGATTTTTCTTCAGATATGGAACATGCCTTACCTCCTTAAATAGCCATTGGTTTCGATTTTTTTTTTTATACAAAACTTACCCATTCCAATGATTTTACACTGTTTATCATCACCCAAATGAACCTATCCAAAATATCCTTAAACATAGTCATGAAAATGTTTTCTATCAGGTGTGGCATGGAATGAGGCCATTGAATCTACCACCCAGGCATCAATAATATTCTCTAATGAAAGAATCAAATCATATTGCAACACCTCACCTATCACATTCACTTTATGATTGTTCTCTTGTTGTCCATATCCTTCTTTTCCCTTCTGGGATTTGCAGTCTTTCTTCATGTTTCCTTTCTTCCTCCATTTCCAGCACACTATCCCTTATCTAGATTTGGATATTCCTTTTTTTGACTTAGTGTGGTTTCATGGGCTCCTTCCTATTTCTATTTTTCTTCCCCAAGTCTCTGCATTCAAATAATTACTTGATGTCTCATCAGATATTTTCTGTCGCATTTCCTCGCTAATGATGGCACCAACAACATCATCAAACATTAAAATACTAGATCTAGATACTAAGTTACTAATAGCCATAAATAATCCATTCCAAGTTTCTGGAAATGAGAATATAAATTACATTTCCCTAACTTCATAAAAAAATTACCCCTACAGAACTTAACTGACTAGTAACCGTGTTAAATTCGTTTAAATGATCAACAACAAATCCACCGTTTGACATCTTCATATTGAATAGAGGTTTCATAAGAAATAATTTATTTGAGGTCGAGGGTTTTTCATAGAGTTTGGCCAATGCCATAATTAACCCTTCTATTGTTGTTTCCTTTGAAATGTTGAATGCCACCAAAGTTTCTAGACACAGTTGTATTGTTCCTAGTGCCTTTCTATCGAGAATCCCCCATTTTGAATTCATCGTACTCGTCGACTTCTTTAATTTTCCGCTCGATTTTAGTTACAAATATTGTTTATACATATAATATTCCATTTGCATATTCCACAACTGGTATTTTTGGTCGTTAAATTTCTCGATGCTAAACCTACCATATTTTTCCATTTCTCCCACTTGAACCAGGAACCCTTCTTTCATGCAAGTTTATTAGCCAAATAGACCTTCGACTCTAATACAAGTTGTTAGAAATTAATTAACAAAGCAATGAAACACATAAACATTTCTTAGAAAAAAAATACAGAAACACATAAAATAAGAGAGACACAAATATACATTTTTCACCCAATTTGGGCTTCGTCCACTGAAAAATAGTCAATTGTAATATCCCCAAATGGGAAAACTCGGCAATACCTGCTGGAATAATGCACTTTTCAGAAGTATGTGCACTAAAATGAGTTTTCAGCCCTTGGATCCCTTAGATCTAGATATCTAGCATATAAATCCAAAAGGGGAGAAAAAAAAATCAAACTAGGTGAGGTAAACAGACCTCCCACACCTAGTATGGCTGAAAAAAAACCCAAGAATGGGGCTGCAACAATATGCAACAATACTGCAGGAAAATAATGCAGTTTTAGAGAGAAACAACAGGAGACCAATCAAAAGGCTGAATATTCACTTATACATCAATAAATAAGATCCATATTGAGGCCCATACATTGTATAACAGAATGTAGAAGACAAGAATAGAAGAAATTCCTCAAGAAAGAGGGTTGTAACACATGTATCGACTGAAAAATGGCTTGACAATGTTATTTTTATTAGCTGCAGTAGCTGTATATTACACTCTACATCTAGAGCATCTCTGTGTACCAAATATCAGATCTATTTTAGATATGTACACTAGAAAGGCTCCTTTACAAGGTCCCCTTGGGGTTGTGATCAAAACATTCAACACAGAGAGTAGATCTGAGATCTAAAGTAGCATATCTGTAGTAGTATTAAAAAATTTCTGAAGATGAATATTATAGAAGCAAATCAGATCTGTATAGGACATGTATCAAAAATATAATCCATGGATCACCATAGTGAAGGGCAAAACCCCAACACCAGAGGTCTCTCCTCAAAATGTGTGTCAAAACACCATGCAACTTCCTTCTTGTAAATAACACGGTCCTGGAAGGAAAAATGTGTTGTAGGTTGAAGCATTGGATTGGCCTGATGCCAAGATCTGAAAATGCAACTCCAAAGTTTTAGAACTCTCTTTCCAATGGGATAGAAGACTTTCCCAGTGAAAAGAGACCCTAGAATGGCCTAGATCTGAGCAAATCTAGCCTCCACTTGCTACAGCTTACAAGGACAACCAAACCCTCAATAGGATCCGTGTTGTAGTTGGAATATGAGCTTGGCCAAATGCCTGATAGTGGATGAGATTAGCAATACTCTTCCAAGAAGCCTCTCAAGAAAGAGGTGGGATTCCCGAACAGGAACACCCTAGTGCTAAACAACACTATCCTCAGCTAAACAACAGAGAATGATATATGTTTAAACAGACAATATATTCAGAAATATACACAATCGACAACCTCTTCTGCTGTCTTCCTCTTCCTTTTATAGGATGAAAGTCTTGTCAAAAGCTAAACCATCTCAATGATTTAGCTGCATTCACATGAGAAGCCTCCAACTAAAACTGTGTTGTGCCTCTAGGAGATTTGCTGTATGTAGACAGCGCTGTTGATTTGGTCCTGGTTGACTTGGTCAAGTGCTCCAGTCTCTTTCACACCTAAGTGTGCTTATGTAAATAGCCCAAATTTGTCCATGTTCACATGTGGCATTGATTTATTTTTTTGATTAGGAATTTTATTGATCCTCCTTTACACTTTTTTTCATGAAACAGAAAATTGAAAAAAAATTGTATATTCCCATTAGCTTGGGCTAATTGGGAATATTACATCAGTCCTTCCTTTTATATTAGACAACAAAATGAAGAGATACAACCTAGAATAGATCCACTGTAATTTCCTCTTTTCTCTCACACAATATCCTCTCCCTTTCTCACTCAGAATAATAATATACAACCGGAATACAATTCCCTCATATAAACCGATGGTTTCCTTATAGGGAAAAAAAACCTAATTTGCCATAAAATATACCATTAGATCATCTACCTAATGAAAGGCCTAGATTGACTACGGAATTACATTATCTTACAAGGAAAATTTCCATATATTTTTAGCTTTAGGGGCACTTCCCCTGAACACTCGTTGCGTTCTTGCAAGCCCTCAGACCCCTAACTGGGGGGGATAGTCCCCCCAGCACCCCTCCACATGGAGGGGTGTACACTATTCCTAGTTAATACACCCGGCTAAACACAAGACCTCTAAATCAGGAAGATAATTAGGCTCTACACCCAACATGTCAAGGCAAGAAGGTTCAACATTGGACCTTTAGAACTTGAGTCAAGACCTTGGTATGGGATACAGGGGGGTAAAATCTTATGGAATTTTTATAGGTGACTCTTATTTTTTTTTTTTGTGGCATTGTGATATGTATTATGTGTTGATATTTATGTGTATTGGGAACTAACTTGTGGAAATTAACATTTTAGATACTAATGACCATGTATTGATGGCAAGACCTCAAAGGTAATGATGAATGAATTTGTTTGATATATTAATGTGTTAATTGTTGTGTGTGTATGATAACACATGAGAAGACACTAAGGTATAAAAATTAATGTGAAAGAGGATGGTGTAGTATAACACTGATAGGTCAGAACATGGATATGAAGAGGAATAATTAATTGAAAATATAGGAGAAGCAAGTTGTCCTGATTGGATGGACACATTAAGAAGTTTAAGGGTCATAATAAGGAGATGAAAATATGATAATGAGAATATTGTTGAGGCACAAGAAGATATTTTCAATGAATAAGGGGAGCAAGCTGAAGTGAATATGGTCATACTATAAACTCTTTAAGACTTACAAAGGAAAAATTAGCATGCGTTGGGAACTAGCCACAGGATCAAGTAGAGCTCCTCAAGGAAAAGAAAACAAGAATAAAGAACTAATTGAGAATATGGAAGTGGATCCAAGAAAAGGGACAGATAATCAAGTTAATACATAGTAAGGGAGGTACTCCATTGAGTACTCTAGAATGAAGAACAAGCACCCATGGAAACACTTTGGTGCTACTCAAAGAAAAAATCATCATCACAAGATAAGAAGGGGAGAGGAATATATAGCAGAAGAAATTAAAAAAGCTAAACCTCATACATTTGATGGTGAACTAAAGTGAGTAGAGGATGAAAAAGTGTGGATTCTTTGGATACATTTCATCAAATTCCACAACTTATACTCTGAGAACATGAAGAAAAAGGTGGCTATCTGTATTTTGAAGGGAAAGGTTGATATCAGGGGGAGTCTAATGAAAGTGAAGAACATAAGGGAGGAAGAATTTTCCTGTAAATAGTTTGAGAAATATTTTAGAGGCAATTACATGTCTGAAAGGTACTTTGACAATAAGTCCAAGGACTTATATGAGCTCAAGATGGGGTAGATGTCTGATGAAGAATATAATACCAAATTTTTAGAGTTTTTGAGGTATTTTCCCTACCTCAAGGATGAAAAAAAAAATCCAAAGGTTTATCAGTGGGATTCCACAAGTATTTAAATATTGAATTGAGTTTGGCAAACCACAAACTCTTGAAGATGCAATCAGAAAACTGAAGCACTGTTATGAGCAAGCTAGGTGTAGGCCTGAGTACAAAACAAACTGGAAATCAAAGAGTAACATCAAATTTAAAGAAAAATGGTAGAGGAAGTCAAAGGAGTGAGCATGGCCCAAACTAATCGAGAGACTCAAGAAAATATTATAATTCCTAATAGTTGATTTTCTCAAGTGACAGGAGAAAATGAGAATTTTTGAAGGGAATCCCTGAAGTCTTGGATTTGTGGAGACAACCACAGAAAGAGGGATTGTCCTCAACAAAAGAACATTGGCCCGAGGGTGTATAGTGCACAAGAAGCTGAGACAATTAAGGACATGGGATAGAGCATTCCCAATGTAGAAAATTAATGTGTACATCCTAAACTTCTCATCAAATTTTCTAAATCACAAGACTAGAATCTACTCTACTGATATGCAGAAGAAAATGCACGATTGAGAAAAAAATCATTAAAATGCATCAATATTCAACACACATACACAGATACTTTTCTAGGGGAAGGAAATTGCTCAAAACCACTTACTAACTATATTTCATTAATCAAATAATCTGGATGAATACAATATGCTTTGCTCAAGCTTGAGCTCAACCTTTACGTATATCTTCTATCCTCTACCTGACTGACTGAACCTAACCAATAATTATCCAAATTTTCAAGCCTCCAAGATTCTATTTCCTTGCATTATTCCATTGGGAAATTGCCCCTATTTTTTAGGAATTTCTGACCAAGGAATTGCGTAATTACCATAGGTCAAGTCTCTGACTGCATGCACCACTTGCACAACTTGGACTTGTTTACAACTGATATTAGACTGCCCTTGAAATCTAATATCAACTTGGTAACTAAAATTATCTGCATGCATCAATTATTTTTGGTTTATTTACGAGTTAACTGGATGAAAAATAAGTGTGATTGAAGTTACACTGCACAAATTGACCCTCCACGATTTTCTCCAAAAATTGGAACTAGTTTAATTGACAGTAACTCAACTTAAATGAATTAGATTGCTACAAATTAGAAATCAATCATGTAGAAATTAACTCAAGTGTCTCCAAATCAAATTTACTGAGTTAACTGAGTGAACAAATCCATGTCACCTCGGTCAACTACCTTGTGCTGAAATTGGAATTCAAATTTTAATCTAGTTTAAGAAAAAGTAAAAACTAGATTTTCTTGCTACATTTTCAACACTCCCTCTCAACAAGAAATGGATTATCAGATACCCCAATTTCACTTCTATGGAACTTGAATTTACCTATTGACAAATATTTTTTAAAATTTTTGCATCATGTTCCTCTATCGGAATGTACTACAACAAAATTATCCACCTCTGCACACAATCTTGTAGATGGTGGTACTGGATATATACGTGCTTGGATCGATCGTGAAAAACTGGATTTTCAAAAAGTTTGATAAAAAATTTATTGTCACATTAAATCATATTAGGATCCATCATATGACTAAAGAAACCAAGAAGAATATTTTTCATCCACTTGACTAGAAGCCATGTACTCTGCTTTTGCTGCGCTAAGTGCTACAAATCTCTACTTCTTTCTGTACCAAGAAACTGTTGTTGACCAACACTGAAAATTTATATTGATGTGCTCTTCTGGTTTGATGGAATCCCCACCCAATCTACATCCATGAATCCTTGCAACTTCACCCCCTTTGTCTATCTGTACCAAAGTCCAAAATTATTGGTGCCTCTGAGGTACCATAGTACATGTTTAGCAACCGTCCAAAATAATTTACTCAGTCCAAGCATGGATTGGCTCAACTAATTGACTGCATAACACATGTCTGATCGTGTTTTTACCAAATATATGAGTGAAACCACCAAATGCCTATACACGGTAGCATCCACTTCCTAAAATGAAATGTCATCATATTTCCTCCAGTTGGTCGCTAGATGAGTCTCCATGGATTTGCATCTGTCCATGTTGAACTTGTGAAGCATTTCTCATACTTTCCCTAAGAGACAAACAATTCCCCTTCTCCTTGGCATACTTCCAAACTGAGGAAATAATGCATCAACCCCATGTCCTTCATTTCAAACTCTCTTGCAAGGTCCTCCTTGCAAGACCTAATAACTTGTTCATCACCGGTAAAAATCAAGTCATCAACTTATAAGACTATAATAAAAAATTTACCTTCTACCATAATGTGGTATGGCTTGCATCTGATTCACTTTTGGTGAAGTCCAAACTGATGAGGCAGTTATCGATCCTGGTGTACCAAGCACGGGGTGCTTGCTTCAACCCATATAACGCTTGCTTGAGTCTGCACACATGCGACTCATTGTCAAAGGTCTCAAAACCTTTAGGTTGTTAATTTTACGCCTCCTCCTTAATAACTCCATCGAGAAATTTTGTCTTCACATCCATCTGGTGGATCTTCCACCCCATCTGTGTAGCCAAAGTTATAATTGATCTGATGGAAGAGTACCTTGCCACAGGTGCAGAGGTATATTCATAGTCAATCCCTTCTACTTGAAAGTACCCCTTGTCCACAAATATGGAATTTTGATTCTAGACGCTTCTATATACAACATGATTTACCTTGTAAATCCATCTTGAACCTACCACTTATTTGTGCGTTGGTCTTGGGACCACTTCCCAAACATTTTTTCTAACAATGGAATCATATTCCTCTACCATCGTATCAACCCATATGGGATTATATATGGCTTCCTCAAATGAGGTTGGTTTTGTCTCTATTAGCTCAATGATCAGAGCCATGTAGCCAGTGTACTGATCTGGTGACCTCCTCTGCCTGTGTTGAGATGTGGGTGCTCCCACATTCTCTCTAGCATCCTACAATAATCTTCCACCTTCCTTCTTTTGTTTCCCTCCTTCCCTCAATGTCTTTGCTTGAGAGGTTGTCTCCACTCTATTCTCCTTTGCTTGTGGCTACTCGTCATCTTCTTAAGGTTCTTAATTTTGAGTCAGAAGCTCTTGATCTACATGCAACTGAATCTCCCTCTCAAGATAATACTTCATTGTCTTTTCTTCATCGAAATTTACATCTCGACGAACAACTCTCATGCTGAGAGATGGAAGGTACACCTGATAGTTGTGAGGTGTATCAATGTACCCCACAAATATTTCTAGCTCTGATGTCATCTCTATATTTTTCTTTGCTTCCTTAGAGACATGGCAATATACTAATGCTCCAAAGATCCTGAAGTATGACACACATGGTTTCTTCCCTAAAAAATATTCTTCCAGTGTACTCATCCCAGGAATCCGATGAGGACTCATCTTCTACAAATAGACTATTGTGTTGCATGCTTCGGCCCACAAGTGCAGAGGTACGCCCTAGTCATGCAACATTTTCCTTTCTGCTCCCACAATACTTTTATTCTTCCTCTCACCCACCCCATTTTGTTGTGGGTTGTGGGGTGTTGTCAACTCCCATTGAATTCCTTCCTTTGCATAGAAATTTTTAAACTCATTTGACACTTAATCACCACCATTATAACTCCTTAGAGCCTTCACTTTCATGCTATTTTATTTCTCAACAAGTGATTTAAATTCAAAAAACTTGGAGAATGTCTGGTCTTTCTTTTGCATGAATAAATTCCAACACTTAGGTGAGAAATCATTTACAAATATAACATAATATATGTGCTTGGAAGTAGAGGCTGTCAAGAATGGTCCACATACATTATAGTGGATCCTTTCAATGATTTCATGTTCCCTTCTATCACAATCATTGAAGGTGGCTTATGTGTACTTGCATAAGGTATACCCCTTGCATGTGTTTTGATGCTCTATTGCTCTTTTGGGGATACCTTTGGTGATTTGTTGCATGATCTTGAAAGCTCCATGAATCAAATAGCCAATTCTTCTATGACATCTAGGTTGTGCACCTTCTCTACCTTTGTGCTCAAAGAAGCACGGTATTCCACATCCAACCTATATACTTTCTTCACTTGAACCTCAATTTGGTTCACTTGTCCCGTAGTGATGTGTCTTAGGAATAAATTTCTTTTTCTGAATATCACATCATAGCCACAATCTTCCAACACCACAATGGAAACCAAATTCTTCTTTAGAGCCAATACAAAGATCACATCCTTGAGTCTGAGAGGGGAGCCTGACTCCCTCTGAAAGGTGATGGTTGTTAGCGTAAATTATTAACGCAAGTGTGCGAAAGAGCTCACTTTAGCTGTGCGTGAAAAAAAACCCTAACAACAAATATGGATGCTTAAATTATTTAGATCTGCAAGTGATAGTTAAAACAAATTCTCCCAGAAACTCAATTTATGTAGTAAAATTAGTTAGACAATGAAAATAAATAAGAAATGCTCCATACATCCAACAAATAAGACAAGATATAAATAATTTTATATGTATTATAACAACTAGGAAGGGAACAAAGAATGATGTTACCAATCCCCCTCTATGGGATGGGTTCTTGACTATCCTCAATGCTTCAGACCCAGAAGTTTCACTCGCTCAATGGTGTAGAAAACCTGAAATATGTTGAACTCTATGGAGCTCAAGAAGCAAAGAAAGTAGTAGCATCATTGAGAATGATCAAAGAACGACAATGAAAGTGATAAACGTGAATAATGAATGTAAAAACATCCTATTTATAACAAAATATTGAGTTATCCTTGATAATGGCGAATAATAAAATATTATTAACCAAGATCTAGATCTAACCGCTTGGAATAGTTTCTTATATTTTGTTGGAGAGAAAAGGTATTTAAATTGGTTAAATTCCTTTATTTAGAAATAATAAACAAATAAATGATTTATTTATCATTTCAAGAATGTGGCTAAGGAATGATTAACAAATAATGAATTGTTTAAGTATTTCTAGGTGATTTAGTCAAATGTAACAAGGAGTAATAATTAAATAATGGTTTAATTAATTATTTCTAGAGAAAAATAAGAAAAATAATTATTTATCTAATTATGTATCATAATTGGGTTAAATACGACTAGGAATATTATTTAAATAGTGGTTTAATTAATTATTCCTGGAGGAAAATCAAATAAATAAGGATTTATTTAATTATTCCTCATGGGGTTTCTTATTTGAACCAAAAATAACTTAATAAAATATGGTTTATTACAATATTTATTATAGAGAAATAAATTTTACTATGGTAAAAATGGTCTTACAGGTGTACTTCGATCCATCTAATGGTAAATGGTTAGATGAAAAAAACTTGGTGTAACATATTTCCCCCCAACATGCGAGCGTTAGGAGCTAATCGTATGACCGAAGTACATTGTAAGAAAAAAATCACTAGACACTAAATGGGAGTCAAAGAGAGAGAGATACATAGATGGAGTGAAGAGAGAGAGGAAAATAACGGAGCGGACAAGACGTACAAATGATATAATTTTGCTGTAATGTCTGGGTACTGTTCTCAATGAGGCGGGGGAGGCATACCTCTGCCCGCTAAGATGACAAAGTACAAAGAATAATGGTGCACTTAGAAAAATGAGACTGAGAAATAAAGTACATGATAAATGGTACATGATATGCTAGCATAAAATGGGCCAGAAAAAAATATAGTGGATCCCACATACATACTGTGCCTGGGACAATAGCCAAGACTGAATACAATAATATATGAGTATATGAGTCATAATAAAAACCAAAGAAACCCTGATAAACAAGAAAGGGCTCTGAAAATATGAATGGATCATCTCAGTGATACATGCATTTTGTGGGCACTGCAAGTGGATGGAACCGAACCCATCAAATCTGTGGAGCTGCATCTGAGGCTGTAGCATAATATGAGGTCATCCAGGCATTTGGGGGGCTACCTAAAGGTCCACACCCTCATGCTGTCTGAAAAGTCTCACACACACCCAAGAATCATTGGTACAACCTGTTGGATTACTGAACTATCAAGTATATGAATCTTGATCATGTGATAAGGAGTTGAAGCTGAGTGAATGAGAAATAATCAAGTCAAAGGGAAATGAGGAGTTCCTTTGCCTGATTTGAGGCACCAAACAAGAATGGAAGCTGGAACCAAGGTACACTTCCCGCTAGACCTATCTTCTAGAATGAATGTGTTGATGTTGAAAAAAGGAGTTCGACCGTAGCTAAGGCAATGAGGAATCCTCAATTAAGGCATGAGGTATCATAGTAAAGTGACTGATGGACTAACACTAGGGATGATGATGGAATATGAGATACTAAGTAGTGGACAGAGGACTTCCCTTGTAAGAGCATAAAAATAATGGATGACCTGGAAGCGACTGACTTGACTCGTGGGGGGATGGGCGACAATATGATCGGAGGCCAAAATGGGCGACACGAGAGAGGGACAAGGAAAAAATGGATGAAATACTATAACAGGAGGTGATGGTGACTCAATTCGGATGCTCTGAACAAGGGTGACTTGATGAGGCTTCCATACAGAACAGTTCTGGAGGGGACCATAAAAGCATGAGAAAAAAATGGTTACTCATGATGAAAATCGACACACACACTATCAAGTATGAAGGAAAAGTGGTGCCCCAAGTACAAGGAGCGCAAGTGAATAATCCGATTTTGAGAGGTGGAAAAGTGACCCTTCTTGGAAAAATGGCTTTTGGGTGAAGTGTCAAATTACCAAAAAAAATAAAAATACCCATTTTAGAGTTTGGTGAGATATTTCCAACGGTGCTAATGGTTTGTCAAACCAAGCTATGGTTTTTTCGAAATTGGTGAAAGAAAAATTAAGGTTTTTATTTTAATAGGGTGATTTCCCTCCAATTTAATTCATTTTCTAGTGGATTTTTGGTGAATGTGGAGATGAGGAGAAGGCCCTAAATCTTACGGTGATCATAGCAGACAAAACGACCGTTGGAATCAAGATCCGTCAGTTGCAGTTTGGTAGCCTAACCCCACTCTACTTTTTTAGCGATTCATTTTTTCAAATTAGGTGCCCGGGGCTTAGGAACATCATTCTTCCTTCCTCATGACTAGCTTGCACTTTCTAGGGCCTATACTACGACCTGTCTCACAGTTTCCAGAGGGGAAACCTGCGAGCTCGCAGGTACAGAGGTTGAAAACTATGAGTTGGTATGGAAATGGGTTTTGTCTTGTTTTTGGCTAGGGATCGAGACATGATGAGTTAGGATGCAATTTATCTTGTCTGAACAGAAAAACGTGATGGGTTTGGGTAGGTATGGCAGATCTGAAGATCAACAGGCAAGAGATGGATTTGGATGTGCTTCATGCCGAGATCCATGGGGATCAGGTGGTCTGAGGCACACTTGGGAGGTACAGGGTTCTCAAATTTGTTAAGAACCCACTAATGAGGGCAGGGGAGCACCTACTGTCCAGGATAGTCAGCTACTAGGATCCAAAACAGGAGGCCTTTATGGTGCAGGGCCACAGGATTTAGTTGACCATTCATGAAATCTACTTCTTGACCGGACTCTCACCACTAGAGGTGGTGGGAAATATACATCCAGTATTACCGTGAGGGTGGAACATATGAGATTTTGTGGAACACCACTATAGACGAGACTTTCATGCTAAGGGCACGACCATACCGATTGGTGATCTAAAGAGGCTAGAGACATGGGTTGTTACCACAGCAATATTGTGGATCCAAGGCAACCAGTTGTTCCATAACATCACTGGAGGACATATGATGTTGGTTGAGAGTGTTCTGAGTGGGAGCTACTATGGGTGAGCCCAAATTATGTTGTCGTCAGTGAAATGTTAGTTGTCACTATGCAATCGATAGGTGAACCATGATTGTGCTTTTGGTAGGGTGTTATGCTCATTCTTCTTTTAGAATATCCCCACAATTTGGCCTCATGTGTAGATCCAATATGGGGGCCCACGTGAGCCCAGGATGCACCGCTGGGGGCATCTACTGCGGAGATGGTGAGGTAGGGGAGTCGTACGGGTGTTCCGACTGGAGTTATTCACACATTGGGATCATATGCCATTGTACATATACCAATATCCATACAATGGTATGAAATTTCAGAGGGACCCTGACTTTCCACTTCCGTCGGGTTTAGCATGGGTACCAGATGGTAAGTGGAAATTGCTATATATTATGATGCATTTTAAAGTGTTTAGAATATGTATGTAGTACTGATTCGTTACTTTAGGTATGCAGATATAGAACTAATGAAGCTAGCAGGGTAAATGGGACAAACCATAGTGCCAGGGCTTACAAAGTCTAGTGGAGCAAGAGGAGACCAGAGACCTAACTATGAGGCTCTATTGGTGGATGTCCATTGCAGGTGTGAGATGAGGTTGACTGGCATATCTTTGTATGGATGGAATGATATTGAGGACAAGTACATCGAGGGATGTATAGGGCTACCCTCTGAGTGGCGAGGGGTCATGCGGTGCATGGCGATGGTCAAATAGGTAGTTTGGGATCTGCGGGCTACTGGAGCCGTGCCATTGGATCAGGACCCTCTAGATAGTGATTTGATGTAGGGGCATCTGGTACCCCTAGTTTTGATTTTGTAACATGCTATGGACATGTCAGATTTATTTAGAGTAGTGGACTCCAAAATATTTATGATTTTGTCGAAACATCATATGGATATGCATCTTTTTATATATGATGAGTATATGGTTCACCATTTGTGTGATGATTGTCTTGTGTTAAATGCATGTGATAAGTGCCAATCTAGAATATTGTTTGCAATGCTATCTACATATTGATTTTGGGTTCTAGGTACATGACTGAATGTAATGGTTTCAAATTTATGCACTAAGACCTTCACTCGTAAATATCTTCTAAAAATGACATGGTTATTCACACAATACACACCATTCAATTGCATGACAAGAAGAAATGAATATAAATGAACATGAGGATGAAGGATGTGATGATGAAGGGAATCGCCTAACAAACCTATAACTGCATCATATTCGGCCTGGTTATTGGTGCCATATCTAATTCATATGCCGTTGGAGATGACTAATGAATGCATGGGGGTAAAAATGGCCCAAGCTGCTCAGGCTAGATTCTGGGAGAAGTGACTTGCACTGTCGGCATAGCCAATATACGGTGTGGATGATGGATCCATATGAAAGGCACCACAAGAAAACAAATGAGATGATGATGAACAATGCAAGCTACCTAAATGCATGATAGAAATAAAACACACATATCAATGGGAAATGTTATGGGTAATATCTCTTAGGGTAGAGTGCATTGCGAGGGTTAGGAAGGAGTTAGCCTTTGAAAACCTCTAAAAGGTATGCCCCCTTGCCCAAGTCCTTACTAATAATGTTAGGTCATAGCCATAATGAGTCAAATTTCCCATGACCAAGGACATCATGAGCCTCGTCATACACTAGAACAATGTCACCATTCTGAAAGGTAAGAGGGTGGAATTTTTAGTCATATTGAGCTTTGGTGCACTTCTTTTCTGCTTCTATGGTTTGCAATGCAACACGATGGTATTTGAAAGCATGCTCAAGAATGATAAGTCTTTGTTCTAAAGGTTGGGTGTTAAGGAGAAGTTCAACAACTAGGTGAAGGGAGGGGATTTCACTATCGATTGGCAAGATTGCCTCCTCGCCAAAAACAAGGTGGAAAGGAGTGAAGCCAGTGGCAGTTTTAACAAAATATATATAGGACACAAAGAAGGGAAGAGCATAAGGTGCCAGTTGGTTTTGTGCTTGTTCACTGTCCATTGAAGCATATTTTTAATTTTATTCACCACTTCAACTTGACCATTACCTTGGGGATAATAAGACAATGAATATTGATGCTCAAAGCCCAACAGGGAGGATAGCTCATGCCATATGTAATCTTCGAAATTTTGGCCATGGTCAGGGACCAATTGTTTAGAAACCCAGAATCAAGCGATAACATGGTTAAGGAAAAACATAGTTGCATAGTTGCCGTGTTATTGAACTTTGGCATGGTCTCAGCCCATTTGGTGAAATAGTCAACTGCCACAATCATTATACTTGTGGTTACCAGTAGATGGAGGTCAACACTCCATAAATTTAATGGCCCACTTGCAGAAGGGATCGGCTGATATGACATGATGGAGGGGATCGGGTGGAGCTCGCACCTTTGGGGAGAATAGCTAGCAATTGGAACAGTGTTTGACTACATCAATGCAATCACCAAAGAGAGAAGGCCAAAAATACCCATCGCGCATGACTTTCTGGGAAGTGGACAAACTAGAGAGGTGGCCACCACAAGCGCTGTTATGGTAGGAATTAAGGACTTGCTCAGCTTTAGCGTGTGTGAGACAATGACGAAGGATAGAATCAACACCATGACAATAAAGATCGTCACCAATGAGAAGATAGCGGGGGGCTTGGTGTCATATACATTGTCGAGCACCACGATCAAGGTGGGAAGGGAAATTTTGGATTCGTAGATAGGTGAGGATGTCTCCATACCAAGGGTCATTCGACGTAATGGAAAACAAGTGTTCATCGGGTAAATCATCATTAACTGGTGGATCTTGCACACCAATAGGCAATTCAGAAATGAGTTCAGCAAGGGATAAACCTTTATTACTCTTGGGTGTGAAAAATTCAAGATCGAATTCCTAAAGGATAACGATCCAACAAGAATAATTCCCATTGATGATCTATCGACTCAAAAGGAATGCCATAGGGTTGGAATTTGTCATGACCTTGGTGGAATGCGTTAGGATATAATGACGAAGTTTTTAGACTGATAACACAATGACCAACGCCAACTTCTCTTCATGCGTGTAGGACAGAGGGGGACCCACAATATTCTTACTAATATCATATATAATATTTTCATTTCCAGTGTCATCATCCTAGATTAGGACCCTAACGACCGAATGGGTGGAAGATGATATTTACATGATTAAATCCCTCTCAAATTTAGGAGGAATAATCAAGGGAGTGAAAGTGAGAGCATGTTTCAGGGAATACAAAGACTATTGAGAATAGTCATCCCAAACAAATGGAATGTTAGATCTAAGGATTCTTAGAAACCCATGCGTAGTGGTGGCATAGTCAGGGACGAATCGACAAAGGATTTTTTCTTTTCCTTGAAGGCTTTGTAATTGGTGCAAGGTACGAGGAATGGGAAGCTCAAGTATTGCTTTAAATTTGAGGGGATCATGTGTTATACCATATTTGGACACAATTAATCCCAAGAGAAGGTTGATGCGAATGAAAAAGACACACTTCAAGGGGTTGAGGTGGATATTATACTTACGACATCAAAGAAAGATGGTACACAAATCACGGATGTGTTGTGCTTGATGCCTAGAATGAGCAGTGAGGTCATCAAGGTAGGCAAGGATAATATGAGTCAAATCATGGAAACAGTATGACATGGCCTGCTGGAAGGTTACCTTGGCATTATTTATGCCGAACGAAATTCCCCTATAAGAAAAATTTCCCCACAGACTAATGAACACAATTTCTAACTAATTATAATAGCAAATAAAAATCTGGTTGTACCCGGAAAAACCATCCATAAAGTATAGAACCTCATGCCCCACACACTCATCGATGATTTGGTTAATAAATGGTGTGGGGATGTTGTCTTTGGGACAAGCTTTGTTCAAGTCATGAAAGTCAGTGCAGACACAGATGGTGCCTTCTCTCTTGAGAATGGGAGCCGGGTTAGAAACCCAAGTGGTATATTCAATGGGATAGATAAAACCAGCCTGCTTGAGCTTATCAATTTCGGCTTTGATAGCCTTTCATCTGGAAGGATTAATGGGTCTCAACTTTTGACGGACAAGATTGGCATCAGGCCATGTATCGATATGGTGTTCGATCAAGTTCGGGCATATTTGAATAGTACCAGGTGAAAAAATCACGGAATTCCTTGAATAGTTTGGTGTAAGCCTCAATTTCTTCTGGGGTACAATGTGACCTCAAGGTAAGATTTTATTCTACCCCTGGTTTATAAAAAATGTTAATTTTAATGGTAGGAGAGATATTGGCCATGTTTCCTTCTTGGAAAGCATCTGGTGCAGGGATGGGATTTCTACACCAATTGACCTCATGAGGCATGAAGTCTTTAGACTCCACAACATATTGGTCATGGGATTGTTGCGGAATGAAATACAGACAATGGTGCATATCATCCCAGGGAAAGTTAGGGGTGGTATTCCTTATAATGAAAGATGGGAGGACTCATAGAACAAATACCACATGATCCGGTGGGGCTACCTGACACATCATCATGAGAGATGTGTTTCACATACACATTGTTGGGGAGGGTATACGAAGAGCTAGTAGATGAAACATCCACCGATGTTGAGCCTAGAGTGATCGCCGAAGGAGGTTCAGTTGAAACAAAAGGGGATGCCCCGTGTTATCACTCCAATAACTCTCAAGAGTTGTTAGATTTTTTATTTTTTAGTTTAAAGAATATTAGAGGTAACCACAAACCTACTTTTAAGCCTTAATATCTAGCCTTCCTAATGCTTAGAGAGGGCTCTCTCTATATGATTTATTGTTAGGTCCCTATATCACTAGTATAATCCCTTATTATTGTTAGTGCAACCCCCTTATTGTTATTATTGTACCGTTGTAACCCCCATTTTTTTATTATTGTGCCCTTAAATTATTATTGTTAGGTCGTCTAAGATTACATTGTGGCCCACTAGGATTACATTATGGCCCCATGGACTCCTATATATAGAAAGGAGGTTTTGTAAATTCTATTATCCAAGAATTGTTCATTTATGTAATGTATTTGAGGTTGCCCCCTCGAAGTGGCTTATTTCTAAGGCGTTGATATCTCTTTTCTTCTATTTTTGAAGCTGGTTACACAACATTTGGTATCATAGCTTTAGATTCTAGGGTTTCGCTGCTCCAAACAGGTAATCGTGGAAGTTTTGCTATAACCTTTTTTCTATGAAGTTTCAGAAGCTGAAATTTTTAAGGTGCGAAGCCGAAATCCTAAGGAAGATTGTATAAAACTTTCAGAGCTTGGTTCACAATATTTTTGGAGATATGATCTGTGGAAGTTAGGTATTTTTTCAGGCTCCCGAATTTCATCTCAAAGAGGTGATCGTGGGAAAATATTCATAACTCTCTCTCTGAGCATCGAATTGGAGTGCCATAATTTTTTTTCACAAGTACACTGAATTTAGTTTCTTTTCTATCAATTTTATATCCAAAGGATGAAACAGTGACATGTGGCAAGTCGTACAAGTTTTCTCTACTGAACCAGTCCAAAATTGGGTCATTGTGGGAGATTGGACATAACTTTGTCTTGAAGAATCCAAATTAGATCAGACCTGTGGCATTTGAAAGAAGCTTCAGAGGGATACTATAGGGCGGAATGTAAGATATTTAGGATTTTCAATTACAAATATAATTCAATTTCAATATCGAGCTCCTCAAAGCAAGTAAAAGGTGTGTATTTTTTTTTTCCGAATTGCATAGGTCTTCTTTGAAGAATCAAGTTGAATTGATTCCAAGGGCATATTGTAGAATAGATATCAATATTGGATTCTAAAATGGCCCCTAAAAATAATTAAACACCCATTAAGCCTTTAGAAGGCTCTACTATGACTCATGAAGACGAAGAATGGCAACATGACATATCAAAATTACAAGAGCAAGTGCAACAAATTTCGCTCTCGCAAAGAACAACAAAAAATGAAATGAAAGTTTTGAAGAAAGGCATGGAAAATAAGATGGATGGTTTGAATAAAGGTGTGGAAGCTAAGATGAATGGTTTGGAAGCTAAGATGGATAACATGGAAGTGGGCATGGAAGCTAAGATCGATGAAAAAATGAAAGACAACATGGAAAACATGAAGAAGGATATAAAAGTAGACATCAAAGGTTTGGAAAAGTTGATACAAGAAATTTTTCCTAATGGTGAAAAGATAGTAGAGGAAACTCATGATGGGAAAAAAATAAATGTTAATCATGATTTCATAAACTCTACTATTGGAGGGAAGAACCACCATATTCCAAAAATGTATATGAGGAAGTTTGATGGAAAGGATCCTGTAACATGGATACTACAGATGGAGCAATATTTTTATCTCCATGATGTGCAAAACACACAAAAGGTATGCATTGCAACTTTACATTTAGAACAAAATACATTTGTATGGTATCGATGGCTTTGCTCCCATAAAAAAATTGTCACTTGGTCAATTTTTACGGAGGAAATGATAGCACATTATGAGGATACAAAGAGCAACACATTCTTTAGCCAATTGATAAATCTCAAACAAAAGGGTTTAGTGGGGCAGCACATTGAGGACTTCCAAAAATTGAATATAAGGGTAACTGATATTCCAGAGGAACACATGATTGATCTCTTCATAGGCACTTTAAAGGATAACATTCAACATGAAGTTCGCGTTCTGGAACCTGATTCATTGGAGAAGGCATTCATGTTGGCAAGAAAAGTTGAATGTAAAATTATGGCAACAAGGAAGCCTACCACTCAATTCTATAAAGAAGGAAGTGTGGCTACGCCTAGATTTCCACAACCTACAAGGTTGACACCACAACAATTGGAAGAAAAAGAGCAAAAGGGCTTTGCTACAGTTGTGATAGCAAATACACTAAAGGTCATAAGTGTGCTGAGAAGAAATTATTTTACATAGATTGTGAAGAGGAAGAAGAAAATGAACAAGAAGAGGATATACACCAGGACCCAGCCATAGAAGGGGAAGAAATGAATCCGACCATATCGTAATGCACTGACAGGAATTACCACTCCTCAAACTCTCAAGATAGAAGGACATATCAAGAAGAAAAAGGTAATAGTGTTGATTGATTCAGGTAGCACCCATAATTTTATTCATTGTAAGGTAGCCAAGGAATTAGATTGTTTCCTATACCTAGCACCAGAATATCAAGTGATGGTTGCAAATGGAGCAACTATAAATTGCTTGGGAAAATGTCATAATATCAAGCTAGCCATGGGGGAATATGTATTGACTAGTCCAATGTTTTCCATTCCAATGGGAGGTGTTGATGTTGTACTAGGAGTACAATGGTTACAATATTTTGGGACGATAGCTTTTAATTTTCAAGAACTTTTCTTGAAATTGTTTTCAGAAGGAAAGGAAGTCGAATTACGAGGTATTGCAGGGAAGTCAGGAAGTAAAATAAGCTCTAATGTCATGACAAAGCTTCTAAAGAAAGAACAACGAGGCGTAATTGCACAATTATGCTCACTAGAAGTTCCAACATCAAAATCATGTATTTCTGCAAATCTCCAACAAGTCTTGGACAATCATTCCAGGGTGTTTGAAACTCCCGAAGGACTCCCACCTATTCGTGATCATGATCATGCTATTCATTTGATTCTAGGAAGTGTTCCTCCAAACATCAGGCCTTATAGATATCCTTACGTCCAAAAGAGTGAAATTGAACATATGATTGCAGAAATTTTAGAGGCGGGTATAATTCAACCTAGTCAAATTTCTTTCTCTGCTCCTGTAGTATTGGTACACAAGAAGGATGGATCATGGCAAATGTGTCCGGATTATAGGGAGCTCAATAAGCTCACCATTAAAGATAAATTTCCCATTCCTGTGATTGATGAATTATTGGATGAATTACATGGAGCAATTTATTTTACCAAGTTGGATCTTCGTTCAGGATATCATCAAATTAGAATGAAAACTGAAGATATTCCAAAAACAACATTTTGAACTCATGAGGGTCATTATGAATTTTTGGTCATGCCTTTTGGCCTTACCAATGCACCTTCTACATTTCAAGGGTCGATGAATTCCATTTTCAAACCCTTCCTTAGAAAATTTGTGCTAGTATTTTTTGATGATATACTAATCTACAGCAGGTCTTGGAAGGATCATGTTGAACATGTTGACAGGGTGCTCAAACTATTGCAGGAGAAACAATTATATGCAAAAAACATCCAAATGTTTCTTTGGAGTACAAGAGGTGGAATATCTGGGTCATATTATATCTCACGAGGGTGTTAAAGTAGACCCTAACAAAATTAAAGCCATTAAGGAATGGAAAGTCCCCAAGACAATAAAGCAGTTGCGAGGATTTCTCGGGTTAACAGGCTATTATCGCAAGTTTGTTAAGAATTATGGGAGAATAGCAGCAACTCTAACAACATTATTGAAGAAAGATGCATTTTCATGGACTCCTGAAGCAACTAAGGCCTTTGAACATCTTAAAGAGGCAATGTGCCTAGCACCGGTCTTAGCTACGCCAGACTTCACAAAACCTTTATTGTGGAATGTGATGCCTCAGGAAATGGAATTGGTGTTGTTTTAATGCAGGAAGGAAGACCCATTGCTTTTGAAAGTCGTCCAATCGAAGGAAAGTATTTACAGAAACCTATTTATGAGAAGGAAATGTTAGCAATACTGCATGCACTAAAGAAATGGCGAACTTACCTAATGGGAAGACACTTCAAGGTAAAACCTGATCATGATAGTCTTAAACACTTTTTGGAACAAAGACTATCTTCAGAAGAGCAGCAAAAATGGGTCACAAAGATGTTGGGTTATGACTTTGAAATAATCTACAAAAAAGGAAAACTTAATGTTGTTGCAGATGCACTCTCAAGAAAGAATGAAGAGGTGGAAGCATTGCTTTGTGCCATTTCTATTATCCAACCAGATTGGATAACCGAAACAAGAGATGAATGGAAGAAGGAAAAAGATGTATGGACACTCATTCAAAAGTTGTGGCAAGATCCTAGTACATCTGATACATTTAGTTGGAAAAATGATTCCTTATTGTACAAAGATCGCTTATATCTTTGTAAGAATTCCCAACTAAAACAAAATATTCTTTTGGAATTGCACACTTCTCCTTTAGGAGGACACTCAAGATTTTTAAAAACTTACCACAGGGTGAAGAAAGAATTTTTTTGGGATTGTTGAACCTTTAGTTAAACTGAGAGGGGGGGTGAATCAGTTTAACACCTTCGTAATCTTTTAAAACTTTTCATTAAACTTATTTACACCTTCATTTCATATCCAATTTAATGTGTGAGTAATCTTAGAATGTAAGCAGCAGGTATTATTATAATATAACAGTAGACTTAATATGAGAGTAGCAGGTATTAAGCAGATGATACATATCAGATCAATACATAAATATCATACACAGAGACACCAGATATAAGTGGAAACCCATAAAGGGAGAAAACCACATCTTATTATTGTTGTGATGCAAAGGCAAGCTCCAACTCTCTCTCACCACTGTTTTTCTGTAGGCACCAACCTACAGGAGGCTGCTGTCGAGGCATAAAAAGGTATCTTTTGAACACCTAATTATCTCACATTAATTATCAATCCGGGAGCGACTTTTTATTTCAAGAGTGTATTCAGTCTGAGGCAGCAATTTATCCAAGAGTAATGCTGTGAAGATGTAGTACAGAATAAATTCAAAGGTAACAAATGCTTGTAAATAAACCTACTTACAGTGACATGAATGGAAAGATTAAACTACATCAATCTTGTAGAACATCGATCAGGGATGCAGTAGCAATAACTCTTTCCCTTAGAAATCGATGCAAGATTACCAATTCTGGGGACTTGGAAGCAAAAGCCTCTATCCTCGACAGTTGGAAATCTTAAAGCAAATGAAACACAAGCAGGATAAACAAAAGCAATTTAAAAGAAACGCAATCTAAAAAGGAACAACAGCGTATAACTGTAACTCATCTATTTGCAAATCGCAAGCTGTAAATAAACAATGAACAGAAAGTGGAACAGTAACATGAAATGAAAAGAAATCAAATAACTCTGTAATCATAATAAATCTACATGCAATTATCACACAACAGAAATAAAAGAATAGGAATACAAACAGCGGATTGCTCCACTAGGGTCAGGCCCTCAACCGCCGGTGAAAGCGCCGCTGGGCTACTGCAGAGCTTGAGAAATGGAATGAAAACGCCTCTTTGTATTAATCAAACATGAATTGTTTTTACATCAGTTACTCTTTGATCATAAGCGTCAAGGAATTACAGTGATACAAAATGAATACAATAATCATCCATTCTCCTCCATCCTCCCATTGTTCTTTAATACACAATACATGTTCTCCTTTTATCATCATAAGGAGGAGAAATTAAATAGAAAATATAATCTCCCATAAAAATATGATCAACCAGAAAATATATTTCCAACAATATTTTAACAAGAGCAAGGCGAATTTGGCTTTGCAGCTCAAATTTAGAGGACGGCCGCAACAACAGAACTAAGAAAATCTTGCTCAAAGAGCTCTGCGTATATCTCAATATAGGCTTAATTTGGGCAAACCGTTCTTTAAGAAAGTTAATTGGGTCCGTTCTGGACAAAACCCATGTTCCGGATTTTCTAGATTCTTCTTCATTTGCTCAGAATCGTAACCGCAAAACGGTCACTTCTTATTCTAGCGGATTTCTGAGTTGGAATATTTCATAATGATTTGGAAATCAAATCTGCAATCTGGCAATTATCTTGGAGGCTAAAATGGTGAATGATATTAATAAACCATCATTGATAAAATTATGCATAATAATAATCAATTTATTAAAAATAAAGGAGAAGAAATAATATTCATCCATAAGAGCATAAATCATTATAAGATAGATTTATATGATAAATTATAATAAATGATATGATAAACAAAAGTAAAAGTGGATGAAGTGAGTGATAAAAAGTGGTCATATTCATGGCCCAACATACCCCCAAACTGAATATATTGCATGCCCTCATGCAATCCAAAACTGAATATATTGCATGTCCTCATGCAATCTAAAGACAAAACCCATGTGTTAACCAAGCAAAGAAAATTGTTCATCTCAACTCATGAAATGGATGGAACAAATGCATGTTTCCTCAAATAATGAATATTCAATTTTAGCAGTCTTGATAAAGGCATAACAATTTTTACAGTTGACATTCAACTATATGTATATGAATTTGTAGAAAAATGTAACATAAATAACAAGAAACTTCATTAACCATTTTCTCAAAACTTAGATCATTTGGATGCATAGATCATGAGATATAAAAAAAATGGTTGTAGGTGATAGTGCATAATTTTCAAAATTTTATGAACTAATTTAGTGTGGAATTATCTGGGTTTTTGTATTTTAATGATACATCTTTGTTATCCAGAAATCACAAGAATTCAGTTCATAGTTTTAAAGATATATGCAAATCAATTTCTGCACTATATACAAATGAAATTGTATGCCTTAAATGAGAAAGAAAGTTGAAAACATCCATCATGTGTAGCAATTCCCTCCCCCCAAACTGAAGAATTAGAATGTCCTCATGCGATGCTAGAAACAAAGAGAGGTGGTTGCTATAATCTGTTGAAATTGATGCTTGGTGTAAAACATGGAATAAGGAAGGTGTTGAAAATGAATAAGAATATCCATGGATGATAAAGAATATGACGGACATGGTCATAAGAAAGAAATAAAATAAATCAACATTCCCCCAAACTGAAAGATGAGACGTGTCTAAAAAAATGGGAAGTGGTAAATATATGGAATGAATAATGATACATAATGCTCAATGGATTTTCATGAAATTCTCCTAAATTTATAATAAATCAGAAAATTATGTTGTTTTACCTCAAGTGTTACCTTCGAAAAAATGTGGAATGACATGTAGTGACTGGCCTTTGTTGAAGCTGATGTAGGCTGAGCGAATACTGAAAGTGATACAAAAGGTAGAATCCATGCAAGCACATCATGTCTGAAGAATTGTGTGCATTCGCAAGCCTTTGATGTTTAGTTGCAATAGTGATCATGCTGCAAATAGAATTTTCCCCATACTAGTTGTTTTCCTATAAACAAATCACAATTATGTATGCAATTTTCTTGAATCCACGGTTTTGGTTTTAAATGGCAACATATAAGATGCATGCAAAAAATGTTCAAGCAGAACAAAAACTCTGTAAAAATGCAGTATCAATATTGTGACAAATCAACAAAATAAAATAGCATCGAATTGCACAACAATTGTACAGCATAGAAAGACATACATACTTATGATATGATCAGCAAATTATTGCATTACTGAAATCCATGCATGTGATAAATCGTAAACAGATATAGAAGCGTTTTGTAATGATTCAAGGATAAGGAGAAGGGACAACTTAAGATAAACATAAGTACAAATGCGTTTATTACCCACTTAAACTAATGTGATCGATTTATGAAGATTTTCATTTATAATAGGTTCGGAGATAAGGGATTCATATTTTCAGTTGACATTTAAATAAAGATATAGGAAAAGGGTTAAATATAACTATTGATGTGTATAAGTGTGACTCCAATACCATCAGCAGAGCTTTGCTGCCCACAGGTGTCCATAACCTTGACAGAATTTCTTTCTTACCCACGAAACCATTGTCCTTTATGTATGCTGAGGAAGTGTTTTTTATTGAATATCATGATAGAGGCCATTGTGCTGGCTTGGTGACCAGATAAACCACAATGCCGTTCACCGGGAAGAAGTGAAAGGTGGGCAGGCCGGCTCGTGACGAGACCTCCTGTTCCAAGTACTTCTTGATTTTTTCAATTGTCTGTTGGACCATTTCCCTGGTTTGGTGGCCATAATGGGAATGCCACTTCACTGCCTTCCCTATGATCATGGTAGGTTGGCTCTTGGTGAGACCCTCTATCCTCCATCTGCAAAATCATTATTAATAAAATATATAAATATTTTTCTTTTCATATAGCACTTTCCTATTTAGTCATAAAGGATGGCTCAACACTCATTAAGAGTAGGAATGGTGGAAGAAGTCTGAACAACTCAATAGAAGAGAATATGCCCTTGTTCCTACTCCATAAGTAAAAATCAAAGAAAGTTATAAAATATGGGGAAGAACCAACATGATAAATATAATCGATCATATGAATTTAGCGGTAATAAGACAACAAAATCATGTTATTGATTATGTCCATTTTTCCTTTTTCTTATCATTACTAAACAACTTTTTTAAAAATGACGATTTCTTTTGATTTGATGATTACAGTAAGCTCTAATTTGTATGATTGTGTATCCTTTCATAAATTGTATGTTTGTCTTTCAAAAAGTCATGAAAAATTCAAAAAAAATTCTAAAAAATGTTGTTTAAAAAACAAGAAAAATGCACTAAAAAAGCGTTGTTCCTTTGAAAAGGAACAGTAAAAACAATCTGCGAAAATGTTGTTCCTTTGGAAAGGAACAGCAAGAACAGTGTGCGAAAATGTTGTTCCTTTGGAAAGGAACAGCAAGAACAGTCGGGGCTATTCCTTTTGAAAGGAACAGCAAAAATGAATGGTGTTGTTCCTTTTGAAAGGAACAGCAAAACTGAGCGGTGTTGTTCCTTTTGAAAGGAACAACAAAATGAGCGATGATGCTCCTTTTGAAAGGAACAACAAAAACATGCAACAAAAATGTTGTTCTTTAAAAAAAAAAACAAAACAAAAATAAAAAAAAATAAAGAAAAGAACAACGCTAATATGCAATCCATTGCCAAGAAAATCCAATCAAATAGAAAGGAAAGTTTATGTACAAGTTTCAAGAATTTTTTTTACAGAATTGCAGCTATTGAAGAATTGTCTTCTGTAACTGAAGCTTGCATGGTGGGGTCCTTATTGTTTAATTACAAATGGAGCGTAAACTATAATTTGAATAGATTAACACCTGAAACACAAAAAAAAATAAAAGGAATCAGAAAAGAAACAACACTTTATTAAATTACAACAGCTATGACGTTATTTCTAAGATAATATCAAATCTATTAATGGAAAAAAAAAATTGATCTTTTGAAAAATGTTTGGCAGCAATGGCATGAATCTTCAAATGGGAACAAATTCTTCATTTCTTCTGTTATGAAACTATTAGGTAATGAACTAGATGAAATGCCCTTGTTTTACTAAAAGTTCTTTCAAGAATCACTCGTCCATAAATTGACCTTTTTTGTTCTCTTGAGACCTGCAAAAAACGAGTGTCTACCTGCAATAAAACATTAAATCATGGAGAAAGAGAGGTGCGGGGCTCTCCTAATCCAATAATTATGCAAAAAACTAACAATTAGTTACTCTATAGAACAATTCCACGGAAAAATAAAACAAATTATATTTGCTACCTGCAGGAGAGCAGTGGTCGACAATACTAACCAACAATGTTTTAATCATATCTTCTTTGTTTTTTGTCCGATTTGAGTGATTCCAAAGCCAAATGAGAGATAATTAAAATTTTTATCTCCAATAGAAATAGGTTTTAAAAATTCTATGTAATGATATTTTAAATTTGCTTAGAACAACCTGCCTAATAGAGTCATTTTCGATTTTCCAGCTCAGACCAACAGTTGATATTTCAAGCATAAATTTTTCGTTTGATCATGGATTGAACCGATTCAAATTGGAGATTAAAGTAGATTTATTTATTGATCTCCAATATAAATAGGTTTTGAAGACAAGAAGAAGTGATGGGTCAAATATGTTAAGGAACAGCCGAGAAAACAGAGTTTCAAGAGTGCTGATTTATGATAGGCAGTCAGTATTTTGGTCATAAATTTCTCATACGATATCAAAATTGAGTGATTAAAATTGCGTTGTAAACTAGATTCATAGAATAATCTACCATAAAAATATTTTTTTAAAATATAGTCATTTAGACCTCCAAAAACTGACTGTCCCAACTCTGTTCCTGAGCTGCCTACTAGACACCCTGTCAATGTTTTGGTTCTAAATTTTTCGTTTCAAATCCAAATTGAGTGATTCAAATTGGGTTAGAAAGTAGAAATCAAGGGATACTTAGGATAAAAATAGGTTTTAAAAATATTAAATTTTGGTCCCCCAAAACATGACTGTCCCAACTGTGTTTTCAGAAATTTCATCAAGCCCACAAGCCAAAAAAATATGATATTCAGGAAATTTTTCCATATTGATGATAAAAATGATATGAGTGTTTGTAGAATTTTTTTTTTTCAATATAATTCATCTACATACACATATAAATTATAATATTTATCATCAATGTTTATTTCACAGCGTGTTGAAACAAAAAAACAACTATTTTTACAAAAATAAAAAAAATGTGTTTGTTTTATTTTCTCTTTTATTTATTTCTCCACTATCCTACTCTGAATTGAAAAATGAATATGATTACGTATAAGATTATTTCCATTGGAGCCATTTTCGAAATAAGGCTTCAATTATTTACATACCCAAATTTGAAAGATTTATGTTAATAAAAATTAGGGTATGAGAAGCCAACTTCCCTTGAAAAGATGATGCCAAAAATTGTTGAAGTATGGAGTGATGTTGCAAACAAATGATGGAGTGAAACCAATATTCAATATATTCTTTGTTTCCTTGATTTCCCATAACCATCATGTCATGAAGTTCTTGAGATTTTAAAATGGTTTGTTGGTGCAAACTAGAAGAAACCTCATTTTCTTTTATAACTTCTACAATTTTTGGATTTGATTCATTCTGAGTCTCAGTGTAAGTTTTTTCCAATGGTACATGTGAGATAGAATGGGTGGGAAGGGTTGGTGAATTTTGCAGTTCAACACTGTAAGCATGTTGTACTGGTTTATTACGATGAAGGTGTGGAATGAGTTGAGCAGGGGATTGTGTAGGGAAAGGAGCCTCTTGATGATGTAGTTGATTGTGTTGAGTAAATGATTTTGATTGGCAAACAAAATGTTGTGGAAGAGCTGGAAGATGTGTTTGTGCTACAAGATGAGGGAGAGTAGTCATGTAATCATAAGGTGAACCATGCCAATCTTGTAGACAAGATTGGTAGTGGTTATATTGAGATTGGCATGGCTGCCCTAACATATGAGTATTCCATAATGGATTATGCAAGTAAGAGAATGGAGAGGAAGTGTTTTGAATCATACCTATAGGCCATGATTTCCATGGTTTTAACCTTGTTGCAGCTTCCACATCTCTTTGATGTGCTACTTCCAAATTAGATAAGGAAGAGTGATTATCTATGGGATGCTCCTTTTGGTAATGAGGGCAAAACACTTCATCAAATTCTTAATTTCTCTGAACCTGCAAAACATTCAATTGTGACTTTAGAGAGCTAATAAAATCATATTTAAAATTTTCAAATAAAACCTTGATTTCAGCTCTTATGTCTCTTGTTCTTGTAGTAGATTTAGAAAAGAAAGAATAAACTTCTCTAGAATTCTTACCAGCCTTGGAAATTCCTCTTGAATACCTTATGCACAATTCACAAACATCATCATATGATAACTGAAAAACATCACCTTTTCCTATCAGATTTAAGAGTTCTAAAAAATCATCTTTGATTCCTTTAAGAAGGAGTGTTTTCAATATCTCTTTTTCCAAATGCTTATGCTTTGATTTTTGAAGGTTGTATCGAAATATCTCTACATAATCCTCCAAGCTTTCATCTTCCCTTTGTGTCATACCAAAAATATCTTCATTGGATTTGCAATAGTCTTGGTACTTCTTCAAGAATATGTTCTTCATGTCCTCCCATGTTTTGATGCAGTTTCCACCTAGGCTCATGAACCATCGGAGAGATACTCATTTTAAAGTAAGAGGTAACACTTTCAACCTTTCATCATTAGTACAATAATCATATCCTCTACAAAGTATTTCAAACTCAAACAAGAATGTATCTGGATCTTCATTTGTCAAACCATGAAAATTTGGTAGAGACAATGGGGGAATTATGTGCATTTGTGTCACTCCTCCTAGATCTGTGATAGGGAATTCAAAAGTTACAATGTCAACCATTTCTTACCATAATAGAAGATGTTCTTCAGGCGTTTCTTTAAGGATCCTCCTTCCAATGTTCTTGTCAATTGGTTAGTGAAATGGATGGTGCTTACATCACCACTCGAGGGGAATTACAAGATTTTTTTCAAAAAATACTCTACCTCTAAAATTAAAAAAAAAAACGCAAGCATTCATTCCTACCTTAAGCTTTTACTCAATTTTGCTGTGACGCGGGCCAGTGAACAAGTGTGTTTCATGCTCGATGCGCAGGTTCTTACCTTCCGTCTTTAATACCCAATTCTTCCCAAGCAGAAAAAAATTAAATATGCATCACTCTTTTTAAATGGCATACACTCTCCCCGGAAATGGCGCCAAAATTTCGAGGCATAAAAATGTATATTTTTAACACCTAATTATCTCACATTAATTATCAATTCAGGAGCGACTTTTTATTTCAAGAGTGTACTCAGTCTGAGGCAGCAATTTATCCAAGAGTAATGTTGTGAAGATGTAGTACAGAACAAATGCAAAGGTAACAAATTCTTGTAAATAAACCTACTTACAGTGACATGAATGGAAAGATTAAACTACATCAATCTTGCAGAACATCGTTCAGGGATGAAGTAGCAATAACTCTTTCCCTTAGAAATCGATGCAAGATTACCAATTCTGGGGACTTGGAAGCAAAAGCCTCTATCCTCGACAGTTGGAAATCTTAAAGCAAATGAAACACAAGCAGGATAAACAAAAGCAATTTAAAAGAAACACAATCTGAAAAGGAACAGCAGCGTATAACTGTAACTCATCTATTTGCAAATCGCAAGCTGTAAATAAACAATGAACAGAAAGTGGAACAGTAACATGAAATGAACAGCAATCAAATAACTTTGTAATCATAATAAATCTACATGCAATTATCACACAACAGAAATAAAAGAATAGGAATACAAACAGCGGATTGCTCCACCAGGGTCGGGCCCTCAACCGCCGATGAAAGCGCTACTGGGCTACTGCAGAGCTTGAGAAATGGAATGAAAACGCCTCTTTGTATTAATCAAACATGAATTTCTTTTACATCAGTTTCTCTTTGATCACAAGAGTCAAGGAATTACAGTGATACAAAATGAATACAATAATCATCCATTCTCCTCCATCCTCTCATTGTTCTTTAATACACAATACATGTTCTCCTTTTATAATCATAAGGAGGAGAAATTAAATAGAAAATATAATTTCCCATAACAATATGATCAACCAGAAAATATATTTCCAACAATCTTTTAACAAGAGCAAGGCGAATTTGGCTTTGCAGCTCAGATTTAGAGGACGGCCGCAACAACAGAACTGAGAAAATCGTGCTCAAAGAACTCTGTGTATATCTCAATACAGGCTGAATTTGGGCAAACCGTTCTTTGCTAAAGTTAATTGGGTCCATTCTGGACAAAACCCATGTTCGGATTTTCCATATTCTTCTTCATTTTCTCAGAATCTTAACCGCAAAACTGTCACTTATTATTCCAGCGGATTTCTGAGTTGGAATATTTCATAATGATTTGGAAATCAAATCTGCAATCTGGCAATTATCTTGGAGGCTAAAATGGTGAATGATATTAATAAACCATCATTGATAAAATTATGCATAATAATAATCAATTTATTAAAAATAAAGGAGAAGAAATAATATTCATCCATAAGAGCATAAATCATTATAAGATAGATTTATATGATAAATTATAATAAATGATATGATAAACAAGAGTAAAATTGAATGAAGTAAGTGATAAAAAGTGGTCATATTCACGGCCCAACAGCTCCAACCTCAATTCTGCAAGCTACAACTTGCAAGGAAGCACCAACTCCCTTCAATTTTCTGCAGGCACCAACCTACAGGAGGCTTCAACCTCAGTCAGCTACAACTGACAGCTATCAAGTTGCAACTTGATAGGGAAGCTCCAACTTCCTCAATTTATCAAACTAAATGTTTGCTGATTTACTTCAGATATCAGCTCTGTTCTGTAGCTTCTCTTTTCTTCTCTTCTTCTCTTAATATTCTCTGCCTTAGTCTTCTATATTCTGCATTCTCTATATTTTCTCTCTCTCTTCCTCGAGCTTATCAAATTGGTACGATATACAGAAATTCTCAATGGATCGTTTGTATTTCAAAAGGAATTGAAGTGCAGAACTAATTTTCGTCTTTTGTCTTCATTTCTTTTTCCAACTCATTTAATCATTGTAACACAAATTTTCAGCGTTATCGTACTTTCTTGCTTTCTTTTCCGTATACTCTCTGCTTTGGCATCACAAACAATGAAAATAATCATAAAATTCTACATTTTTCATTATACATCAATTTCACTCAACCCTTTCGGATTTTGGCTTTATTGGATTTTGTTCTTTCACTGTTGAGGACTGCTCATTTTCTACCTACCATCTCCTACATTCCTCCAGCTTCTTTCCAGCTTTCATCATTCACACCCACTTTGAATCCCCCTGAACTCTTTCTGCTCAACTTTCATCCTCCGCACGCTTCCTCCTCTTTTTTTCTTTATACATTCATCCAACCTTACTCTCTTTTTCGTTTTCTCATGTATGCAGTTCCCTGTTCATTGTAGTTATATAATAGTTGATTTTAAATCTGGGCAAGCTTGAATTAATCTGGAAACGTTATACCAGAGTCCAACAATACTCGGCGTTCTTTTATTAACTCACAATCTTAATATATATCAATATATGGTCACACCTTCGTCCTTATTAATTCATAAACCTTAATATATATTTGATTTGGACCCACACACCCACAACACATTGCCAACGTGGGGTCAACACGGTCGAATCGTACCTTCGCTAACCTCCGCACACCTTCGTTAAACTCCGGGCATGTTCAGCGCGCGATCGACGTCTGATGGCCCGTTTCCAAATCAACGGCTCCTGTCCATTTCGCGCAGCTTCCAACGCAGAACGTTAATGTGCGATGGCAGCGTTTAACAAGCAGTTTTGGAATGGGTCCATAGGCCACGTGTCGATTCCTGTATGGAATCGCTCCTCCTCCAGGCAATACCACTTATGTTCGATAGGCGGTGCGATGAATTCTACTTACGGCCTTTACTGTTCATTCTAAACCACGTCACTATTCCTCTCGCAAGGTTCTCTTCTCCACTCTAGGTTCTCGTCCAACACTTTTACTCCGGGTTCCGGTATTTTATAAGTGGCCCTACGATATGTATAACACATAGCCTCATTACCACTACACATCTAATTTTGGTTCCACCTCTATTTAGTTTAACATCATCGTGTTTTTGCTCCGTTAGTGTTATGGATAACTTCACTGTATTATCGCGAAACATCAACATAGTTCATAGACTTTGTTTATATATATATATAAATAACGCCTGGCTTGGAATTTTATAACGGCTCTGCCCTGGCACTGCCTCTGCTGCTTCTGTCGTTTTACCTCTGCCTCTGCCTCTAATAACGGTTCTGTCTCTTATTATATTCGCTTCCTCTGCCTCTACATGTCTCCTTTATTTCCTTCATTTGATTCTTTGCAGTCTTTATTGCCATGATAACATCTCTGTCTTTGTAGCTATTTGTCTTACGCTCTCTCTTTTTTTTCATCTGCTCCTTGACTGATGCTACTCCTTAATTCTCCTTTTGCTGCCTTTGCTTCTTTAAATGAACCTGTCTCTACTGCTCGACCCTCTCTACATCTTACTACTTTTCTGCTTTCTTTGCCTTGTTGCTGCCTCAGGTGTTCCTCCTTTGCCATCTCTTTTTCCATCAATGACAACATTTCCAACAGTCTCCCCCTTTGGCATTGATGGAAAAACCTCTCCTTTTGCTTTTCCTCCCCCTTTGACATCAATGGCAAAGGGTTTCTTTTTGCATTTCCTCTCTCTGAGTTATGTTTAGGCCCTCTTCTGTTGACTTTGTACCATGTCGTCTACAGTGATGGAGGATCACCAGAGAACACTTGAGGATTATTGATCGGAACATGAACGAATGATGGCGCCAATGATACTCACAGAATACTGTATCACTGATTCAGTTTGATTAAAGACTGATTTAGCAACCAACATGCCTAGAGGTTTCAAATGATAATCATCACTCCTAATCACTAGTCGTCTTTATGTTTCAGATTCTTAATATAATGTTTCAAAACACAATACTGATCCTTTTGCTCTGTAATTGACCTTTTGATGCTTGAACGATGCAGATAACTCTAGGATAATAACTTGGTGTTCTTTTGCCTTAATCCTTTGATCCTGAGGACCTGATTCATGCTTTCCTTGCTAGTTGTTCTCCCCCTAGAATGATATTTTCATTTTGTTCTCCCCCTGAAATTGTGCTTTCTCTTTATATCAGAGAGTAGCATCTGCAGATACTACCCCTAGTTTATCTCTCAAATATTGAAATGGTTCTCTAGCAAGAGGTTTGGTAAATATATCAGCTGTATGTTCTTTCGTTGGTACATATTCCAGCTTTACTATCCTCTAAGCCACTTGTTCTCGGAGGAAATGATACTTGATTGGAATATGTTTAGTTTTTGAGTGAAGTACAGGATTTTTAGATATACTTATAGCACTTGTATTAATGTTACTTCTGATTGGATAGGTCTATCCATCAAGCTACCTTCATGTCTTTGCTTTTCATTCTGCTGATGACTTGTGTGCAGTTGTGGCTGGCGTCGCCACCGCCATATTCTCGCTCAGCCGAGACAGAGATGGATGCTTGTTTTTCCTTAACCATGCCACCGTACTTTCCAGACAGAGCACCTCCACTTGTACTTTTCATGTCATCAACACAGCTGGCCCAATCTGCATCTGTGTATGCTGTTAAAGTGAAGCTTTTGCCTTTAGGATACCAAATTCCATACTGTGTTGTTCCTTTTAGATATCTGAATATTCTTTTTACTGCTAGAAGATGGTTTTTTTTAGGTGTTGCTTGATATCTTGCCATTAGTCCTACTGCTAGCATGATGTCTGGTCTTGATGCAGTCAGATACAACAGACTTCCTATCATGGATCTGTAGAGTTTTTGATCTATATCCGCAGACCCATCATCAGCACACAGCTTGCATCCCGTGACCATGGGAGTTGACACAGGTTTGCAGTCCTCCATTTTGAACTTTTTCAGCATTTCTTTCAAGTATTTTTCTCGAGAGATGGCTGTGCCTATGTTTCTTTGTTGAATTTGTTGTGCATTCTTAAGAGAAATCGAGTTTCCTCAGTCCAATCATAGACATTTCCAAAATCTTTTTTCATCTTCATTAGCAAACCCCATGCTAGTTCATCTTTGCGTTTCCAAACATAATGTCATCAACATACACACTACAACAATCGTAGTTCATTTTCATTGGCTTTCATATAGATTGCTGTCTACTCCACCTCTCTTAAAACTCGTTTTTGGCAAATATTTATCCAAACTTACATACCAAGCACGCAGTGATCCGTTTCGTCTACAGGTTTTCTTCGTCCGTACACACAGTTCTCTTTATTCGCCAATGAGAAGCTTCTTCGTTGGGTTCCATGTACACTTTTCTTCTAGATTCTGTATTAAGAAAAGCGTACTATATCCATTTGATATACCTTGAAGTCTTGGTAGCATGGAAATGCCAGGAACATTCTGATAGCTTCCATTCTGGCTATAGGGGAAAATTTTTCTTCATAATCAAGTCCTTCAATTTGTGAGTATCCTTTGCAGACCAGCCTGGATTTATTCCTGATTACTTGTCCTTTCTCATTCATTTTGTTTTTGAATACCCATTTTGAACCAATGATATTCTTCTCAATTGGTCTAGGAAATAGTTCCCATGTATTGTTCTTCTCAATTTGGTCCAATTCTTCATTCATTTCTTTTACTCAATACTTGTCCTTGCTGGCTTCTTCAAACTTCTTTGGCTCTATTTGTGATAACATGGCTATGTATACTTCTTCTGTCTGTTCAGTTAGCTGCCTTCTTGTTTGCACTCCTACACTCTTGTCTCCTATGATTTGATCTTCTGGATGGTTCTTTTGAGTGTATCTCGAGGGGTTTTCGGATTCAGTCCAGTATCTTCTGATGTCTTTTTTATTTCATCATCATCTTGGTCCTCTTCTTCATGATTTTTTGAATAGCTGCTGCAGTCTATATCTCTTGTCTTGTTTGGGAGTTCTTCATCAAATCTTACATCAATAATTTTTACAATTTTTCGAAGAGTCTTGTTGTAGCATCTATATCCTTTACTCTTGGATGCATATCCCAAGAATATTCCTTCATCTGCTCTTGCATCAAAATTTCCCAGATTTTCATCATTATTCTTTATGTAGCACTTACTGCCAAAGACTCTAAAGTGTTTGATTGATGCAGGTTTACCATGCCATAGTTCATAGGGAGTCTTGTCACTACTTGGCCTTAAGTGAGCTTTATTAAGGATATGTACTGCTGTGTGCACTGCTTCTTCCCAGAAGGTTTGAGCTATATTATTCTCTTGCATCATGGCTCTGGAAATTTGTTGAACATATCTATTTTGTCTTTCTGCTACTCCATTCTGCTGAGGTGTTCCTGCAATAGTGAATTTTTTTTTTATGCCATGTTCATTGCATAGGTCAGCAAAGTCATAATCTATAAATTCTCCTCCTCTGTCTGATCTGATACATTTTAGTTTGCATCCTGTTTGATTTTCTGCTAATGCTTTGAATATCTTAAATTTGTCCAGTGCTTCTGATTTGTTCTTGAGAAAAGAAACCCATGTCATTCTGGAGAAATCATCTATTATCAGCATGAAGTAGGATTCTCCACTTGGTGTCTTAGTTCTAGCAGGTCCACACAGATCCATTTGCACAAGATGGAGTGGTCTTCTTGTTGATAGCTCATCTTTAGATTTAAAGGATGTGCGAGTCTGTTTCCCCAATTGACAAGATTTGCATATGGTATTTGAAGGTATTTTTATTTTTGGCATATCTCTGACAGCTTTCTTCTTGCTCAATCTGATGATATGGTCGAAACTGAGATGTCCCAATCTCCTATTCCATAACCATGACTCCTCAAGTTTGCTAAGATGGCAGGCTTCATCTTCTTCTTTCACTATGTACACATTACTCTCTGTTCGAACACCTTTGAGCAGAGTCTTTCCTATTGTGCTTGACCTGACTACACAATCTTGTGCTCTAAAAAGAACCTCACAGCCTTTGTCACACATCTGACTGACACTCAGTAAATTTGCTTTCAGTCCATCCACAAGTAGTACATATTGGGCCTTTCCTCTGCCATTGTCTATGCTGACTGAGCCTTTTCCCTTGATCTTTCATGATTTATCATTGCAAAAAGTAACATTGCCAGATTTCTTTTCATCAAGAGTTATAAACTTGCTTCTGTCTCCAGTCATGTGTTTAGAGCAGCTTCTGTCCAAATACCACAGGATTTTCAGATCTTGAGCAGTTAGAGCCAGGTCACACTTATTCTCCTTCTTTTTCCACTGGAGGCATCCTTCTGTTTGATATCTTTTGTAAAGTGATGAATTGCATCCTTTTAGAGGACATTTGGAAGGAATATGTCCGGCTTGATTGCACATGAAGCATTTGATCATAGTTTTTGCAGAATTGTGAGTATGAACAAAATTTCTTTGATTCATAAACCCCCTTGAAGTGTTGAAAATCAATATTTGTCCATAATTTCTACATTCAATGATTTTATGGCCAAATTATTTACAATAAAAACAGTAACCATAGAAACTGTTTGCATACCTGATGTGAGGTTGTCTTCTCCAGTTGCTTGTTTGAGGAAGTCTCTTCACTGTTTGCATCTTTTGCAGGTTTGAATTACTCCTCTTTGTGTGACAATATGCAGCAATGTGTCCCAGCTTGTGGCAGACATAACAGGTGGCATTCTTCATAGGAGGGAAGAATCTCCTTTGATGGCTTGCAAGCTTGACAGACCCAGGAGTATATGAACCTTTTTCTATTGTCTGAGTATTTCTTTCATTCTTTGTTATTCGAGGATTCTTCTGGGTTCTGTTTCCCTCCTTACCTGCTTCTTCTTTTGTAGGCATTATTTGAGGTGCTTCATCATTCTTCTTTGCTTTTACAAAGATAATTTTTATGTTTTCCTTTTCTTTGCTTTTACTTGATTCTCCTTCATAGCCTATTCCAGTTTTTATCAAAGGAGATCTTTGAGCATCCAAAATTTCATCCAACTTACCAGAGCTTGTTGTTTGAGAGGAGTTCATATACACTTTCTGTTGAGCACTTTCTAATTTCTTCCTCAGACATACAATTTCTTCTTCCAGCTTCTCTTGTTCTTGAGTTTTATCCTTGATTTGCTGAAGTAACATATCTTCTATCTTCTTAGCTTCTTCAAGCTTTACCTTCAGCTGCATGAGGACTTCTGAATTTTGTTCTTCTTTCACACATTTGAGGAGAATCTCTTTTTGTTTTCTACATTTTAGTTTGAGTTTGTCAATCTCCTCCAGAGCACTTCTTAGCTCCCCCTCAAGGTCGACTTCCCCTTCTTCTTCTTCATCTTCTAGTAAGAGTCCTTCAATATCTTATATGGCCATCAGTAAAAATTCAGAGGTTCCCTCTTCTCTGGAGGATTCATCTGAGTCTTCAGATGTACTGCTGTCTTGTTGATCATAGAAGGATTTTCTGCTGAATTTATTTCCTTTTTGCCAGTTCTTTGATGTGTTTTTCTCTGATTATTGAGCCTAATTCCTTACTTTCTTGTGAGGACACTTAGCAGTATAATGTCCAACTCTTCCACAGTTAAAGCATTTGAAGGGTAGTTTACCTTTGTATCTACCTGAGCCTCTATATAGTTTCTTCACAAATTTAGCTTCTTCTTCATCAGAGCAAGAGCATATGTCTTCTTTTTCTTCTTTCTTCTTTTCTGTTTTAAAAGCTGCTTCCCTCGTACTTGGCTTCTTCTGTGGGAGCCTCATCTCATATGCTATTAGATTTCCAAGTAGCTGGTTCATGGTCAAAGTCTCCCAATCAGCTGTCTCTTCTATTGTAGACACCTTGGGATTAAATCTGGATGGGAGTGATCTTAGAATCTTTTGCACAACTATACTTTCTGGCATGGTTTCTCCAAGAGCTTTCATATTGTTAACAATTTCTGCAACTTTGAAGAAGAAGCTGCCAATATCTTCATCATCATTCATTTTTAAATTTTCAAACTGGGCTCTATATATTTGAAGTTTGGCAGTCTTTACCTTTTTATTTCCCTCATGGATATTCTCTAGAGTGTCCCACATATCTTTGGCAGTCTTACTGTGCATTATTTTGATAAACTCAGCTTCACATAGTCCATTTAAGATTGCATTCATTGCTTTTGCATTAGCTACAAAGCTTTGTTTAGTTTCTTTCTCTGAATCAGTTGACTTTGTGACATATCCAAATTCCACAACATCTCAAACTTCTAGTCCTAAAGACATTATATATGCTTTCAATCTGATTTTCCAGAAGGCATAATTTGCACCTGTAAAGAAAGAGGCTTTATTGGTTGAGCTTCCTTCTTGACTAGCCATCTTGAGAGCCTAGGATCTTCTTTCAGTTGTTAGACTGATATAAAAGGAACCTCACTCTGATACCAATTGTTGAACCTTTAGTTAAACTGAGAGAGGGGGGGGGGGTGAATCAGTTTAACACCTTCCTGATCTTTTAAAACTTTTCATTAAACTTATTTACACCTTCATTTCATATCCAATTTAATGTGTGAGTAATCTTAGAATGTAAGCAGCAGGTATTAGTATAATATAATAGTAGACTTAATATGAGAGCAGCAGGTATTAAGCAGATGATACATATCAGATCAATACATAAATATCATACACAGAGACACCAGATATAAGTGGAAACCCATAAAGGGAGAAAACCACATCTTATTATTGTTGTGATGCAAAGGCAAGCTGGAACTCCCTCTCACCACTATTTTTCTGCAGGCACCAACCTACAGGAGGCTCCAACCTCAATTCTGCAAGCTAAAACTTGCAAGGAAGCACCAACTCCCTTCAAATTTCTGCAGGCACCAACCTACAGGAGGCTTCAACCTCAGTCAGCTACAACTGACATCTATCAAGCTGCAACTTGATAGGGAAGCTCCAACTTCCTCAATTTATCAAACTGAATGTTTGCTGATTTACTTCAGATATCAACTCTGTTCTGTAGCTTCACTTTTCTGCTCTTCTTCTCTTAATCTTCTTTGCCTTATTCTTCTATATTCTGCATTCTCTATATTTGCTCTCTCTCTCTCCCTCGAGCTTATCAAAATTGGTATTATATATAGAAATTCTCACATGACTGTTTTTATTTCACAAGGAATTTGAAGTGAACAGTCATGACTCTTTGGCTTTTGTCTTCTTATTCCTTTTTCCAACTCATTTTTAGAATTACTACAATATGTACAAATTTCCATGCTACAGTGGGATTTTATCTTTTCCTTAGGATACTTGCCTTTGCATCACAAACAATGAAAATAATTACAACATTTACATTTTTCAGTTATACATCAATTTCACTCAACTCCTTTTCTAGATTTTGGCTTTATTGGATTTGTCTTTTCTGCTGTTATTGAGTGACTGTTCTGCCTTCTTCTACTCACTATCTCCTGCACATTCTCCAGTTTTCTGAGCTTTTCACTTGTCCAATTCACTTTTGAATCCCTGGAATTTTCTTGTTCACGAACTTTCATCTCTGCACGCTCTCCTCTTCTTTTCTTTTCCTTACACATTCATCCAACCTTACTCTCTTTTTCGTTTTCTCCTGTATGCAGTTCCCTGTTCATTTTAGTTATATAATAGTTGATTTTAAATCTGGGCAAGCTTGAATTAATCTAGAAAAGTTATACCAGAGTCCAACAATACTCGGCGTTCTTTTATTAACTCGCAACCTTAATATATATCAATATATGGTCACACCTTCGTCCTTATTAATTCATAAACCTTAATATATATTTGATTTGGACCCACACACCCACAACACATTTCCAACATGGGGTCAACACGGTCGAATCGTACCTTCGCTAACCTCCGCACACCTTCGTTAAACTCTGGGCATGTTCAACGCGCGATCGCCATCCGATGGCCCGTTTCCAAATCAACGGCTCCTGTCCATTTCGCGCGGCTTCCAACGCATAACGTTAACGCGTGATGGCACAGTTTAACAAGCGGTTTTGGAATGGGTCCATAGGCCACGTGTCGATTCTTGTATGGAATCAATCCTCCTCCTGGCAATACCACTTATGTTCGATAGGCAGTGCGATGAATTCTACTTACGACCTTTACTGTTCATTCTAAACCACGTCAATGTTCCTCTCGCAAGGTTCCGTTCTCCACTCCAAGTTCCGGTCGAACACTTTTACTCCGGGTTCCGGTCTTTTATAAGTGGCCCTACGATATGTGTAACACACAGCTCCATTACCACTGCACATCTAATTATGGTTCCACCTCTATTTAGTTTAACATCGTCGTGTTTTTTCTCTGTTAGTGTTATGGATAACTTCACTGTATTATCGCCAAACATCAACACAGTTCACAGACTTTGTTTATATATATATAAATAACGCCTGGCTTGGAATTTTATAACGACTCTACCCTGGCACTGCCTCTGCTGCTTCTGTCGTTCTGCCTCTGCCTCTGCCTCTAATAACGGTTCTGTCTCTTATTATATTCACTTCCTCTGCTTCTGCATGTCTCCTTTATTTACTTCATTTGCTTCTTTGTTGTCTTTATTGCCATGATAAAATCTCTGTCTCTGTAGCTATTTGTCTTACGCTCTCTCTTTTTTTTCATCTTCTCCTTGACTGATGCTACTCCTTAATTCTCCTTTTGCTGCCTCTGCTTCTTTAAATGAACCTGTCTCTACTGCTCGACCCTCTCTACATCTTACTGCTTT
>CM076578.1:1042680073-1042799826 GCA_034641835.2 Pinus albicaulis | reverse complement strand
TTATTTGGTCAGTCGTTGAGACCTTCACTGATATACTGTGATAATCAAAGTTGCATTAAACTCACGGAGAATCCAGTGTTTCATGACAAGTCAAAGCATATTGGCATCAGATATCATTTCATCAGAGACTATGTTCAGAAGGGAGCTGTGAAGCTTGAGTATATTCCCACTGATGAGCAGGTTGCAGATATTCTTACCAAAGCCTTACCACGGGGCAAGCATGTCTACTTCAGAGACAAGATGGGTGTGGTGAGGAACACCTTCCTCGGTAATAGGGAGTGTTGAAATTTGGTACCGGAGGACAGGTGGTTCCCTAAGGCTTTGATCTTTGGCCTAGGGAAAAGTGTCCAAAAGAATTTAATTTTTCTCCTAAAGTGACTTTATAAAGTTATAAAGTCAAATCTAATTTAAAAGTGACTTTAAATGATAAAGTTACTAAGTCTAATTTTAAAGTGACTTTAATAAAACCAATGTGAAATTAGAAAGGGAAAAGTGACTTTGGAAATAAATGACTAAGTGGGTCTTTATTAAAGTGGGATGAATTAAAAAATAGAAAGTGAGATTTAAATGAGCATTTAATCTCAACCCTAGATCTAAAGCTATCTCAGCCATTGGATTTAGGAATTCCCCAAAAGTCACTTAGAGTTAGGTTAAAAGAGGAAAAGGAGGGAAAAGGTCATTAATTATTTCATGAGCAGATTGAGAGAGCAAGCAACCAAATCTCTAAATCGACCCAAAGTCTCTCAAATCGAAGGAAGACTCGAAAACTCCCCAGTGGAGTCGCCAATTTGTTGAGGAGGTAAATCCCCTCTGCGGACAGAGGCGATCCCTACTAGCCCAGCAGGGGTCTAGCAACAAACAAACAATGCTATGACGCAAGCTCCTAGTTACGAATGAAAGACTTGGGATAAGAGCCTACTTGGATTCCAACGCTAGATCTGAAGAAGAGATGTCCCCGTCCTTCAGCCCTGGCAGATCACAATCCTTCCACGATCTCCGCGGATGAACACGCCACCACTCCGCACGCGTAAGAAATTTGCAAGATACATGCAAAGTCACCAAGATACGAATTCAAACATCGGTCGAAAGATATTACTCGCATTAACATGATAGAAAAAGGAGGGAACCATAATCATAGTCATCTATTAAAGTGATAAACGAATAGAAGTTACAACCAAGTTCGACGTCGCAGCCTTCCTTCGAACGGGTCCCCGGTTGTCCACGTCTCGCAAATCTCGCCAAGGAAAGGGAAACCTCTCCAGAGTCTCATAACAATGGTCTCCTCGCTCGAATGGGCCTTAAGGGAAAGAAGGGATTCTTTTCAGCACAAAGGCACTTGGGAATAGGAGATGCAAAGCTTCAGCACTTCAAGACTAGCTTGCCATGGATCTGAGCAAGCTTTTATAGATGGGGAAGGAGGGAGTTGGGATCCCTATTATTATGGGATGGGCCCTATCAACAAGGAAGGTTCCATAGAAGGTGGCAAAACTACTTCCTTCCATAGAACTCCCGTAGCCAAACCTCCCAACTCAAGATAGGCAGTGGTTGTGAGTTTGTTTGAACTCAACTTCCGCCATCCATATATAAAAAACAGTCCCTAAAATGGGTGGCGCGATTGTTGCTCTATGACAGAGCGCCAAGTGGCGCGACCTCTTTACAGGATTTCCCTGAGTGGCGCGAGTACTGAACTGTCTACCCGCGCCAATGCAAAAAGAGCTGTTTTTCATGGATTTTGCAAGGAGATGTCTCAAGGGGAAATGAAGTTCATACTCAGAGGGATGCATTGATGATGTTTTCAAGGCATGACAGTGTTCACAGGTCACATAATGGGTCCTTCATTGTGCGGGATGGGGAATGGTAGGGACGGTGACAAATTACTGTGTAACAATCTCAAACAAAAAACAAAAATCAACCATCTGATTTGCACCTTCTAGATGAAGAAAATAGTCTCTAGACTATGGATTTTGATGGAGCCATGGGAAAAGAAGGTGTTAGCATTGGAATATGGATCCATAGCCCAATAAATCAATCATTGGACATCCCTCCAAATGTTAGAATGTATTCCTAGAAACTAGAATTTGACTGTACAAATAATGAAGCCAAATATGAAGCCCTGATTACTGGCCTAAATTTAAAAAAAAAATTGGTGTAAAGAAAATTTCTTCATATGGTGACTTCGAGTTAGTTATCAAGCAATTCAAAGGAGAGTATCAGGCCAGACATCCTAGAATGAGAGCTTACCAAAATGCAGTCCTAGATAGTCTCAAAACATTTCCTGAATATACTCTATCATTAATTCCTAGAAACAACAATGTTATTGCTGATTCTCTTGCCACTTCTGCTAGTATGTTCAAAATCCCACTGTATCCAAAAAAAATTATGAAATAAATATAAAACATTTCCCTATTGTCCCTGAAAATTTTCAATATTGGCAAGTGTTTCAAAGTGATGAGAAAATCAATAACTTATTACAGACAAAAGAAGAATTCATCAATTCCCAAATAGATGACCGGGAAATTCATGCTACAGAGATGCAAGTACTACAACTTAAGGATAATTCTATTCCAAGAGGTTTGGTACCTTTGGAAGAACTTTTTGACCAGGATGATGCTGCAAAAATGCCTACTATGTCACCAAGAGAAGTGGGAGTGGAAGATCTAAATCTTGGAACTTAAGAAAAGCCAAAGATGGTGTAGATTTAAAAATCCTTGAGTCCAGAAATGAAAGCTAAGTATGCAATACTTATGTCTCAATTTTCAGATGTATTTTCTTGGGAATATTTAGATTTGAAGGTCTATGATAAAAGAATTATTCAACACACTATTCCTTTGAATCTAGATCAAAAACCATTCCGCCAAAAGCTTAGAAGGATGAATCCCAAATTGTTGCCTTCTATTCAAAAGGAAGTAAAAATATTGTTCACTGCTGGAATAATTGTTCTTATATTCCCTTTCTCAAATTGGATGTATAATCTAGTTCCCGTGAGAAAGAAGATAGGAGAAATTCAATTGTGCATCGATTTTCGAAATCTGAACAAAGTATCATTAAAAGATAATTATCCACTACCAAAAATGGACCACGTTCTGCAAAGGGTAGTAGGATCATCTAGAATTTATTTGTTAGATGGATACTTTGGATACAAACAGGTTCTTGTTCACCTAGATGATCAAGAAAAGACAGCTTTCACCACACCTTGGGGTAATTTCATGTATGCCAAAATGCCTTTTGGTTTGAAGAATGTAGGAGAAACTTTTCAAAGAGAAATGGATATTGCTTTTTCCAATGAAAAAGATCTATTTTTTGGTCATTTACCTTGATTATATCATTGTTTTCTCAAATATAGATGAACACCATTTGCAACATTTAAAGACAGTTTTTCAAAGATGCAGAAAGTTTGGTATTTCATTAAATCCAAAGAAAAGCCTTTTTAATATGGAAGAAGGTAAATTGTTGGGACATATTATATCTAAAGATGGCATAAGAGTAGATCCTTCAAGGATTGAAGCAATTCAGAACTTATATTATCCTAGGAGAAAAAAGGAGATTCAATCTTTCAATGGTAAAATTATTTTTCTGAGAAGATTTGTTCCCAATCTTGCTGAACATTTGAGGTAGATTACTGACATGTTGAAGAAAGATACTAAATTAAAATGGTTTGAGGAAGCGAAGAAGTCATTTAATCAAGTCAAGTTGGCTCTATCTCATGCTCCCATTCTCATTAGCCCAGACTATACACTTGATTTTATAATTTTTTCATTTTCTTTAGAGCATACACTTGTTGTTGTTTTAATGCAAAAGAAAATTCAAAATACAGAACAACCTATTTCTTTCTTTAGCAGAACAATAAGAGATGCTTCCTTAAAGTACAATATCATTGAGAAACAAGCTTTAGAATTATTCAAAGCATTGAAGGATTTCAGATGTACCTTTTACATTACCATGCCATTGCTTATGTGCCAAATTCCATTGTTAAAGAATTACTCACACAAAATGATCTAGAAGGTCGTAGAGGTAAATGGATTTATTCCTTGATAGAGTATGATTTGGAGATTAAACCCACAAAATTAATCAAAGGACAAGGCCTTGCAAAGTTGATGTCATATTCTAATTTTCATGCCTTAGACATAAATTGCATTTCTACACTATCTTATGAACAAACTGTTGAAACATTACCTGAGATAGCTGAAATATTTTCTTTATCTCCTTGGTATGCTGATATTGTATATATTTTGAAACATTTGAATCCTCCACCTAGCATGCCAAGTAGTAAAGAAATATCATTGAAGTTAAAAGCACTGAAATACTGCATTCTGAATGGTGTCCTATAATGGAAATATCATGGTGGAATATTGTTGAACTGTTTAGTTGAAGGTGAAGTTGAGAAAGTCATGACAGATTTCCATAAAGGTGACCGTGGAGGTCATCTTTATTGGAAAACCACAACAAATAAAATTTTGAGAGTAGGTTTTTACCGGCCCACCTTATTTTCTGATGTCTACAAAGCAATCAATAGCTATCGTGAGTGTCAGATATTTCAAGGAAAAAGGAAAATTTTACCTTTTCCTCTTAAACCAATTCAAGTCCAAGCACCATTCCAACAATGGGGACTTGACTTTATTGGTGAAATTCATCCTCCATCTTCAACTCAACACAAATGGATTCTCATTGATACTAATTATTTTACCAAATGGATTGAGGCTATCCCCACTAGGCAATCAACTGATTCTGTTATCATTTAGTTTCTTGAAAATAATATTATGTATCGATTTGGTTATCCATACAAGATTATCATTGATAATAAAACTACTTTCAAATCTAAGAAGATGATTGATTTTTGTGATAAATATCATATTAGACTCGGTCATTCTACTGCATATTATCCTCAGGGAAACGAACTTATAGAATCATATAATAAGTCTTTGGTGAATATTATCAAGAAGATGTTACATGAAAACAAAAGGAATTGGCACAAGAAGCTTACAAATGCTCTGTGGGCTGATAGAGTGAGCACAAAAAGATCAATTAACATGTCTCCATTCTAGCTTGTTTATGGAGTTGACACTATTTTCCCTTCTTCCTTGGTTGTTCCAGTAATAAATATTTTGCAGGAGGTTGATAGTGAGCCTAATGACATTCAGAGAAGGATCAATCAAATGATACATTTGCAACAATTAAGAGATGAAGTTTTCAACAATACTTCAAAGCTGTATGACAGAATTAAAAATATTTTTGACAGAAAAACAAAGGCCGATGACTTCAAGATTGGAGATATTGTACTAAGATGGGATGCTAGAAATGAAGATAAGGGAAAGCATGGGAAATTTTACAATCTATGGAAAGGACCTTACAAGATCGTAGCATTAAGAGGAAACAAGCCATTTTTGCTAGAATATCTTGAAGGGCATGAAGTGATGGGAGGACATATCAATGGTAGGTTTCTAAAGCATTATATTTCTTAAAATCTTAAGAAATAAATTCACTATCATTGTATATACCAGTTTGCATTTGATATCCAAGCAAACACAAGAATTTATGTTGAAGTTTGAAGCCCGAGGAGAAGGCCATAAGACTCCTACAACAACTCTTGTTTTCTTTTAAAGTTCATAGTTTTTAGTTAGTTATTGAGTCACAGTTGAGTCAGTATTTTCTAATTTAGTACTTTCAGTCTATTTAAATTTTTCATAATCTAGTTGACTCCATAGCCCAATGGTAAGGCTACTTGTTCTACGGTGTTCTTGACACCTCTTGAAGGAGCTTCCATCCCCAAATGGAGAAAATGTTACAACCAGTTTATCAGTGATAAAAAATAGCTCTTTTGAGAGTTTTTCATCACATCATTAGTAAAATAAAATAAAATCTTTTTCAGTTAGTTTTCAGCAATAATTTTGGTCATTGAAGAAGTCTTATCTTGGTATGCTACTCCTTCACATCATTTCATCACCATTTAGAAGTCTAAAGTCAGGTTTTTTCATCTCATATAGGTCAATTTTAAGTTTTTAACTGCCTATGGAAAATCTTTACATTTCCATTATCAAATAAAGCAGTTTGTTTTCCGTCCTATTCACAAATTCTGGTTGAAGGAGTAAGCTTATTTTTACAGTTCGAATAAAGCTCTGCATGTCACATAAAACTCATAATCTCCTGATGTTTTCACGAAAAAATAAAAAAGAATGGCTGAGAAAGTTATTTAAGAACGCATGCTTTATGACTATTTGTTATTCAAAAATACAAAATATCATTCTCAAGACCATAAGATTTATCCTACGCGTCATCCCCCACTATCTGTGTTACATACCCCTAACCGTCACTAATCTAAGTCACATCACACTTAATATCCTTCCTAACCCACCATTCATTAAACACCGCCATATGTTAACTACCACTCACCTCACCGTTCATCCACCACACGATTTAATCCAATGGCCCGCACACGACTTTAGCCCCCCCTCATCATATGAAACTTAACGTCTTGGGGGGGCGGTGGGGGTCTGAAATGGGTGGTTTCATAACCCGACCCTAAGGTTACGTGGCAACAACACATGATTTCACACCCCCCCCCCCCTTCATAAAACTACTTACTGCCGATGGACCCCTCTAAAATTCTGCTTATCTACAAAATGAAAACCACCTACTCCACCCTCCATTCGTGTTATGCCAACGTGGACTTTTCCACTGTCCAATCAAATCAATTCTCACGCTCGCATGAACGTTAACTAATTAAATTCAATGTTAACCATTAAGGTTAACATACCCACTCCCCTTCCAAGGGGAATTAAACCAAAATGTCTATAAATTCATCACTAAACAACCCGTTTAAACCTTCATTTTGATTCATTATGCTCTATACAGGACAATTACAAATTCACAGAGATTGCCAGAACTCCAAAACAACAATCCAACCACCTTTTAAAGCATCATTTGTAGTTGTTGACATTTTTCAAATCTACAGAGCCTTCTCTCAATCTTGGACTCCATTTTTCCATCAGAAAATCCTCTTCATCCATTCAAACAGAGCCAGTCATGCCTTTAAAGAAAAAAGGACTGGAAGAACCAGTGAGTTTGCTACTTCATCCTCAAATTGACTTTCATCATATACCATTAGTAGACAGAGACCATAATATTCATGAAACCCTCTATGAGCTTGAATTGTTTGAAATGTATTGTTAGTTAGGGGATAATTTTCTTGATAAATTTGATGATATAGGGTTGTGGGATTAAAGCTTGCCACATTATATATTTCCTCACACCCACAGTGCCCCATAATTTTTCAGAAATTTCCAAGCCTGGTATGTACCGAACCAAAGAGCTATTATTGCTCCTACAGGAGAGATTTTAGTAACCATAACTACCCAAACCATAGAAAAAATTATGCAAGCCCCCATCACAAAGAATGCCACTCCATTTTCTCAAGAAGAACTGATTGAAATAAATCAGAAATTGGATTTTGCAAAAAGGGCTCAAACTCTTGAGCTGTTTATGACTGAAATTTCTCAATTACCCAAGAAGAATCCTCCATTTTCCCTGAAAGGGATAAATAAATCATCATAGTTATCTCTTACCTTCTTGGTTATTATTCATACCAATGGGTAGATCAATCCAACATAGGATTCATATCTTTTTTCTCCACATATTCCAAACCCTCCATCATATTCAATTTCAGTCAATTCATTGCAGATTCCATTCATGAGCAGTTTGTTAAATTCCCAAATGAAGAGGTATTCAAATATGCCTTTGTGTTAGTTTAGCTGTTTTTATATTCACAGGAAGAAAAATTCAAGTTTTCATTATAGAAATTGGATGAGGAAGGAAATCAACAATCAATTATTTTCTGGACTTCATTAGCGATGAAGGAACAAAACGAATATTCATATAAGAAGTTTGTAGAATTGTTTCTACATCTAGCACTCAATTTACTAACAACACTACAGAGCCCAGGATTATTGAAGAAATCAGAAAAGTGTTGCAACTGTACAATCAAGCCAGAACAGGAGATTGGTATCTCTATCAGAATTATACATAACTCAAAGTCTGTGGTTATGATATCCCCCCTTACAAATTGCAAAAATTCCTCCCAATGAGAATTTTTGCATTGGAATACATCAGACAAATTGTTAATGCTGATGAAGTACATTTTGTATATGCTAAAAAGAAATCACAATTCAGAATCAAAACACAGATAGGAAAATTTATCTGTAATAGTAGGACAACAGGGGAGGAAGCAGACAATTTCATGAAAGAGATGCAATTCAACCTCAGTTTCACATGGTCATATGATCCAGTTGGTATTATTTCTAAACAAAGGGTAGAGAACAAATCTATACCTTATTTTCGTATCCACAGACTAGAAATTGAGAGATATATGAATCAACTTGAATGGACTGAGGGTACTTTATAGGAAGCTGAAGAAAAAGCAGTGTCTATATTAGCATTACAGACTCCTGCACAAGAGAGAGCAGGAAAAAGGATCAGAGAAGATCAGTCATCTCCAATGACTGACTCATGCAATAAAGAATTCAAAATCCATTAAATAAATAAGACAAAGCTCAATCCAAAAGTCAATCCTAGCAAGGATTCAGAGCAAGAAGTGGTTATTATTACCAAAGGGACACCTCCTTCCGCACAAGCGGGTGGTCAAAATACTTCTACTCCTATTACTTCAGCAATTTCTCAAGATCATCATCAAATCATTCAACCTAATACAGTTGTTACAGGGGAAAAGGAGAAGACTATCTTTGATACCTTCAGGGAGATAAAGTTGAAGACCAACACATACAATCAGCTTTGGAAGAAAAATCCCAGCTCTTAAAGCAGGTTTCTCTCAAATTTTAATTCAGATAAGGGAAAAATGCAGTTTTCTTTTCTTCAAGCACAAATTCCACGGCCAAAATTAGCAGCAGATTAGAAAAATACTACATTTGAATTTGATACTATGGACATACATCCAATAGATCAAATGGAGTTACATAAACAAACCGGTGAGATTATTTCATCCACTCTCACTAACACTGCTATGAGTTTGTCAAAATTGCAGCTTTCTTTGGCTAATGTCCAATCACAGTTGAAAATGGAGAAAGTTTCTTCATTTGCTAAAGACACAAAAATCAAAACTCTGGAGTACCTCTTGATCAAAGTCAAATATGATCCTTCCAATATCAATGTAGCAGAAGAGATCATCAAAAAGAAAAATGTTGATATAGCAGCATTAAGGAAGAACTTTAAGGTTCCAGCCATAGAAGATCCTCTGGAAAAAGACATTGAAGAGACTAAATCCCAGAAAATAGAAATGATGAACCTGATTATGGAACAAAATGCTCAAATAAAACATATGGAATTAGAATTGGAGAAAATGATAAAGGAAAAGGAACAAACAACAAAGACATATAAAGTTCCTTGAGAAACAGTGCCTCTTGCAATTATTCCTACATCCAAACCCTCTACAACAATTATTGCAGATGGAGTTGAGCAGCTCACTAAAGCAGTAAAAAATATGTCAATTCAGGAAGAAGACATAAATAAACTACAAGACCAAGTACAATCACTACAATATCAGAAGTCCAAAGATGAAAGTTCACATGCAACTGAAACACAGAGAGCTAAGAAGCTAATTGAGAGCTTCCAAAAGAACAAAAGGAATCAACAATTGGGAGCCCTTTGGGTCAAGTAAAAGAAATAATCTAGGTGGACAACATGGAATCTGTTAATGAAATTTGGCTAAGTATACAGATTATATTTTAACAAAATGAATTGATACAGAAAGCAAATGAGGCCATTGCAACAATTAAAGCATAGCTTGGAGACAAGCATGATACATCAAACAACATTATCAAATTTCTAAATTCAAATAACATGTATGAGTTGGATGATTTGGGCATAGATTATAGGATAGAAATAGTCCTAGAGGTAAAGAAGGTTCTCACAAAGAAGAATTTAATTCTTCAGCTTGAGGAGAAGTGTCACAGTCTAGAAATCAGAGTGCAGAGATTTCTCAGCAGAATAGAGCCTTTGACACAGAAAGGATTTACTTCTCTGTTTGTAATCAATGAAAAATTGATGACCAAAGAATTAGGGGAATTTTGAGGTCTAAAATGGGTCTCCTAAGGAAATTATAAAGGTGGAAATAATAAATAAGATTTGATTACATCATCAAATTTTAGAGGGAAAAAAGGAAAAACGAATTTTTCAACTCATATTTTCAACTTATCTCCCCAATATTTTACCCAAATGTCGAGCAAGAGTACTTGCTGGATGCAAAATTTAATTCCACATCCTGGGAGTACCCATGTTGCATACTTTCGATGGATCCTACTACACACAAAATGAGAAATACATGAAACACATGATTGAAATCACGTTTTTCATGTATTTCTGATTTTTCGTGTAGCAAGGTCCATCAAAAGTATGTAACATAGGTACTCCTTGGATGAGGAATTAAATTTTACATCCAATGAGTACTCCTGCTCGAAATTTGAGTAAACTATTTGGGAGATAAGTTGAAAATAAAAGTTAAAAAAGTAGTATTATTATTATTTTTTATCTTTTTACCCTTTTACTTAAAAAATGGTGAATCATTACCCATGGTTGACATCATCATCTTGAATCCTATTGCTTCTTATAAATTTTATTTTGGTTGTACATTTTTCTTAGGAGGCCCATTTTAGACCTCAAAATTCCCCTGATGAAGATCATTGGATAAGAATTAAAGAAATTGCTAGAGATACTGCCAAATTTTCAAACATCAAAGGCACAATGACAGGAAGGGCGTTGTTGGGAACACTGAGCAATGATATTTTTATTCAGTATGAAATAAGACATGTTTTCATGGAGAGGCCCAATTTTTCCAAGTACACCGAAATGGATGAAGTTTACCATAAGGTAATAAAATTGACCATCCCGGATGAAAGTCACTGGGAAAAGCTATGTGAATATCATGAGTGAATGGTAAAAGAGAAAAGTCAAATTCTGCCAAGTCATCAATCATCTAACAGCCAGTGCAGTCCACAATTCTCTCCTTTCAACAACCGTTTTCAGTTAGAGCAGTGCCAGAACATCAAATCAACTTTATTTCCATGTTACAGTTAGAGTGTAGTTTGGAAAATAAAGCTCTATCTGTTATGATAGCATTTAATGTAATCTGTTGTAAAATAATTTTTCTATAAATACTTCACTGTACGAAGTATTCTGGGTTGGATAATTTTAGTTTTGAGAACTCTATGTTTTACTGTGGAGCTTTTGTACACTTTTTAATGAAATCAAAGAAGTTGCAGCAGATATTGTGAGATTCATGTGGTATTTATTTTGAGCATTGTGCTTCCCTCTTTTTTATTTCACTTTCATGTCAATTTTTGTATGAAAATCTTACTATTTTATAAACATAAATCAATAATATGCTTTGTTTATTAAGATTTTCACAAATGTGCATTTCTTCTGAAGAATGAATCCATGTTATATTCTCATTCAGACTCCTACCTTTTCTATCATCATATACACAACGACAACATAATTATTCTCAATAAATCTACCCACCTTGCCTTATTTTATTCTCTGCAATTCAATTTTTGAAATCAGCTTCATTTCACTGATCATTATTTATATCCAGCAAACAAATTATAAAAAAAAAATTCAAAAATATTAACTTATATCTAGCCTAAAATCTGGTGCTTAGCCTTAAATTGAATATTCTAAAAAGTGACATAGAGAGAGTCCTCTGTGGTTAGGTAGGGCTTGCTACCTAACTAAAAGTTGGTTTGTGGTTACCTCTCTTCAATCCTATTTTCAGCCCAGGAAGTTGGGGAGGGTGATAACACCCTGCAAACTTCCACTGGTTTTCATTTATTCCCTCTACCAAACTTCTCCTTCCCCTATATTTATCTTCCACTATAATCACCGCCAATCACTGAATTTTTCCACTATCCATTTCTAGCTAGCCATTAACACTAATACGTGCACATTCATTCACTCACCAATAATAATCCATGTTAATTTAATTGAGAATATATAGTTATTCCCACATAAAAATTGTAACAATGCCTAATTTCTGTACAATTTTTTCATTTAGCCAAAGCAATTATCTTCGTTGGCAGTTCCCAAATAAACCATAGCTATCAATTCCAAAATTGCAAGTAATCTGCAACTTTTCTGGTATTCTCATTTCTCTCATTTTCTCTTTGGTATCTTCCATTTATTTCAAAATTAGTACACAGAAAGGGAAAGGGAAATCATCTAAAAATCTTGTGCCATCTACAGTCCCTAAAATTAATGAATTACCCTTAATAGATGTAGATGTCAAAATTGTAGAAATTGGGTGTGAATTCTATTTCTATGAGCTACACAATTGGCCTTTCAAAATTTTGAGGATAACAACAATGAATTTAGCCTATGGGAATATGTGTTGCCTCAATTTGTTTTTCCTCAGACCCACCATTCCCTCGAAATTATAACCGGTGTGTAGACATATATCTGCCTAGTGAAAAAGCAGTTATAGCTAAGAATGGTGAACATCTATTTTATATAACCCCTAAATCCATTCTTCAAGCCTTGCATATAAATGTTCCAAGAGTCTCTACATCAATGTTCAGCTGAAATATTGTTGGAAATTTATCAAAAGCTTGCATTCCATCAAAAGGCTTTCATTTTTTAGTCTTTCATGCGAGAAGGGTCCGAAATTCCTCGTCATAATCCACCCTATCCTTTAGCCATGTTTCCTGAGATGTTTAGGAAAATTATTTATATGATTTATTTCCTATTAGAATATCAGACTGATGAATTGGTAGATGAGGTTATTTTCAGTTTTTTGTCAGTATTTGCATCTGGAAAAAATCCTACTCTTTTGGTCGATTTCAACCAAATTATTTCCAATAACCTCCATGAACAGTTTGCAATATTTGGAAATGAAAGGGCCTTTAAGCATCAATGTATTTTGGTTTACTTATTCCTATAGCACTAGTAAAAAATATTCACTATATCATTACAAAAGCAGGATATGTAGGGTAAGCAAAAGTCTGTCATTCACTAAACTTCACTGGTCAGGAAGAATGCAAAAGTATTTTCTCTAAGTGATTTTGTTGATCAATTATTATATGTTTCATTTTTCCTTCTCAATAGTTATGTAGTTCCAAGGATTTCGTTTGAAATCAAAAGAGTCCTATAGTTGAGTGAACAAACTAAGGTTGGAGACTGGTATTTGTACTAGAATTTCACAGAGATTAATATTTATGTTTATTAGATTCCACCATATAAGTTACCAATATTTCTTCCAATGCGAACTTTTTCCCTTGAATTTATAAGACAAAGCTTAAACATTGATGAAATTAACTTTGTATCAAGGAAACAAAAATCACATTTTAAGCTCAAGGCTCAAGTTGGTCCATTTATTGTTGATACCATAGTTTTTGGTAATGAGGTGAATAATTTATTAGCACATATGAAGTCTAGGTTGAGTTTTAGTTGGCCTGATCTAGGTGGATATTGGTGGCCACCCACCTTTTCCATTTGGACCCTCACCATCAATTCTTTCGGTTTTTTAGTTTCAGGACAATTTACTATTTTTAACAGTTTTTCAGGTCATGAACTTCCAAAGCCGTTTTGAGGCCCTAATGATTGAGGTGGATATTTGTGGCCACCCAAATCTTCCACTTGAACCCCCACCATTAGTTCTTTCAGTTTTTTAGTTTCTGCACAACTTACTATTTTTAGCTGTTTTTCGAGTCCTGAACTTATGGAGCCGTTTTGAGGCCCTAAACGATGTTTTTTGGGAAACTCGGGAGTGACATGGGAGTTTCTTCAGTGTTTCTCACGTAAAAATTTGTATTCCTTGAAAATATATTTCTAACGAGGTACTGACCGCATCAAACAGATATCATATGCCAAAGTTACGTCCCCGGGAAGATGGATGTACCAATTTACCCAAATGGGGCCCATAGTTTTTGCACTTCATCTCCTACGGTTAGGTTTTTGGATTTTTAGGGTTTTCCATTGTTTCTCAATAATAAATAGGCCTTCAAGCCTCATTGTAACATAGTGCAAAGGGCTGTAGCCACCACATATCTTCTCAGAGATAAGCTACCAATGCCCTAGCTAGTTTATTTCCATTATGTCTGTAAGCATATTTTAGTCATTTGATTTTAATGAAATGGTGTGTTATTTCCACTGCATATTTGTATTTATGGTTATATGTGTATTCGGTTGCATTCCTGCATAAATCTAGATCAGTGGTATCAGAGCGGTCTATTCTTTCTTTCTTTTTCTTTGTATGTCCCCAATGAGGTCAAGGTATAAGGAGTTAAGGCTCGATCTGGATGAACCCTTGAAAGATCAGCCTCACAAACCTCGAAGACCTCCAATGGTAGAAGAAAATAAAGATGAGGGAGCAGGAGATCCTATCAAAATATTACTCAAGGAGGCCCTTGAGAAATAGATGAATGTGATGATGGATAACTTTGCCCAGATCCTTAAATGACTACCCACCGATAGCACCTCTACATCCAGCAGCTACTCTGGAGGTGCCACTCCTTTCAAGGTACAATTCAATTTGAAATTCATGTATTTGAAGGCCAGATAGATGCAAACGTTGTATATAGATGGTTGAATTTTCTGGAAGGGTATTTCTCGGTCCATGATTTCTTCGACCGAAAAAATATTATTTTTGCACTGCTCAAAGCTGCCCCCTATGTCAAAGACTGGTGGGAAACCTACTGTGAGCAAAAGGACGCAAGGGAACCCTATTTGTTCTTAGTCGCACCCACTTGGAATTTGTTCCGAGACGGAATCAAGGAATAATATTACCCCGTGGGGAGCTATGAGGACCACACTACGGAAGCAAAGGGATCAAGATGTGCACGAACTAACGAATTTGTTCCATACCCTACGCACAAAGTTGGGTATTAAATATTGAGAGAGACAATTGGTGCTCAAGTACCACAGTTTTTTGCACAGATACATTCAGGAGGAAATGGATTTCCTCGAAATTACCTCTCTTGGCACGACATATTGCTATGCCGCCAAGATTGACAAAAAATTTAAGCAGAAGAAGCAAGACTTTGGATCTGTGAATCTGAAGACATGGAAAGGTGCCCTTAAACCACAAAAAAAGGGGCAAATCCAAAGTGAAGAGACTTAGATCAAAACCAGAAATCCAAAGAAGGACATGGGGAAGTGGTGTGAATTTCAGAACTACCCCACTCACAACAAAAACGAGTGTCGGGCGAAATAGTCATTGGTGGCCAAAATGAAGGCACCCTAGTCAGATGCATGTTCTCATACTGAGTCAGAACCAGATAAGGGAAATGAAAAAGGGAAGCAAATCATTGATGCAGATCCCAGTGTCATTGTTTCCACCACCAAGCTCCAGAGGGAGGATCCCGAGGATCCATAGGAGGAGGAGTTCCTCTTCCATTCAAAGATATGGGTAAAGGGTTCTCCACTTCAATTCCTTGTTAATAGCGGAAGCCAAAAGAACCTCATTTCAGCATAGGTCATGAAGAAGCCCAACCTACTAACCATAGAACACCCACATTCGTATACCATTGGATGGCTTTACTAAGAAAGAGATCTCCACATCTGCCTGCAATGTCGCCTTCCGTACACCATCAAGCCATTCACGGATGAGGTATTGTGTGATGTTTCACCTCTTGATGTGTCTGATGTATTAATGGGCCAACCATACTTGTGGAAGCAACATGCTGTGTATGAGTCTAGGCCTCGTGTTGTTACTATTACATTAGGAAATAAATTGTACAGGATACCGGAGGTAGTACTGCCTCCTGCCATGTCTTTGACTAATGAAAGACAACATAGTAAGATTGTTTCCCAAACTAGTAAATTTATTTGCATTACAATTCGCCCATACGGAAAGAATAATATTGTGGCCACAACCTCAAAACAGGGCTCCCCTACATGGTAGCAACAGATGAACAAAGTCGTGGAGGAATACAAGGACATTTTCTCCTCATGCAAAGAGATTCCTCTACACTGTCAGATCAAGCACTCCATTGATCTTACCCCAGGCATGTCGCCTGATGTTGCCATACCTCATGCGACCATACAGACATAATCATCACATGCAATGTCGGAGGTTGATAAATCAACCAAATTTATTGAACACATCCAACACGTCCGCCAGCAAGTCCATGGCATATTTGACAAATTCAATACCAAGTTCCGTAGAATTTTCCTCATCTCATGGAGGAAATCAATGTAATGGGGACCATTTCTTCCTAAGGAGGGAGGAATGATCTAGGTGGATATTGGTGGCCACCCACCTATTCCATTTGGACCCACACCATTAGTTCTTTCAATTTTTCAGTTTCACCACAACTTACTATTTTTAACAGTTTTTTGGGTCATGAACTTCTAGAGCCATTTTGAGGCCCTAATGATCTAGGTGGATATTGGTGGCCACCCACCTATTCCATTTGAACCCCCACCATTAGTTCTTTCAATTTTTCAGTTTCAGCACAACTTACTATTTTAAGCAGTTTTTCGGGTCTTGAACTTTCAAAGTTGTTTTGAGACCCTAAACGACGTTTTTTGGGAAAACCAGGAGCAACATGGAAGTTACTTTGATTTTTCTCTCATAAAAAGTTTTATTCCTCAGATACATATTTCGAACAAGGTATTGAGCACATCAAACATATATTGTATGCCAAAGTTACGTCCCTAGGAAGATTGATGTACCAATTTACCCAAACCGGGCCCATAGTTTTAGCGCTTCATCTCCTAGAGTTAGGTTTTGGATGTTTAGGGTTTTCCATCATTTATCAATAATAAATAGGCCTTTGAGCCTCATTGTAACACAATTCAGAGGCCTGTAGCCACCACATCTCTTCTCAGAGATAATCTACCAACACCCTAGCTAGTTTATTTCCATTATGTTTGTAAGCATATTTCAATCATTTAATTTTAATGAAATGAAGTATTATTTCCATTGCATATTTGTATTTATGGTTATATGTTTATTCTATTTCATTCCTGCATAAATTTGGATCAGTGGTATCCGAGTGGTCTGCTCTTTCTATGTTTTTATTTGTATGTCCCCAACGAGGTCAGTGCATAAGGACTTGGGACTCGATCTGGTTGAAACCTTGCAAGATCAGCCTCGCAAACCCCAATGACCTCCCATGGTGGAAGAAAAGAAAGAAGAGGGAGTAGGAGATCCTATGAAAAATTTCTTGAGGGGGTCATTGATAAACAAAGGAATGCGATGAAAGATAACTTTTCCCAGATCCTTCAACGATTGCCCACTGACGACACCTCTACATCCAACAGCTACTTTAGAAGCGCCACTCCTTTCAAGGTACAAGTCAACTTTGACATTCCTATATTTGAAGGCCAGATAGATGCAAACACCAATGATAGATGGTTAAATTTTCTGGAAGGGTATTTCTTGGTCCATGATTTATCTGACCGAGAAAAGAATATTTTTTTCACTCCTCAAAGCCGCCCCCCATGTCAAAGACTAGTGGGAAACCTACTGTGAGAAAAAGGACGTAATGTAACCCTCTTTGTTCTCAGTTGCAACAAATTGGAATTCATTCCGATATGACATAAAGGAACTATTTTACCCTATGGGGAGCTATGAGGACAAATACATCCAATGGACCACGCTGCGGCAACAAAGGGATCAAGATGTGCATGAACTAATGAATTTTTTCCATACCCTGTGCACAAAGTTGGGTATTAAAGATTCAGAGAGACATTTTGTGCTCAAGTACCGTAGCTATTTGCACAGACACATTCATGAGGAAATGGAGTTCCTCTACATTACCTATCGTTGCATGGAATATCGCTATGCCACCAAGATCGAGCAAAAATTTAAGAAGAAGAAGCGAGAATTTGGATCTGAGAATCCAAATCCAGGGAAAGACAACCTTGAACAAAAAAACAAGGGAAAAGGCCAGAGCGGGGTGACTAATAACAACACCACAAATCCAAATAAGGGCACGGGGAAGTGGTGTGAATTTCATAATAGCCCCACTCACAACACAAACGATTGTCGGGCCAAATAGTCGTTGGTGGCCGAACTGGAGGCACCAGAATCAGATGCATGCTCTGATCCTGAGTCAAAACCAGAAAAGGGCAATGAAAAAGGGAAGAAGATAATTGATGTGGATCACAATGCCATTTTTTCCACCACCAAGCTCCAGAGGGAGGATCCTGAGGACCTAGAGGAGGGGGAACGCCTCTTCCATTCACATATGCGGGTAAAGGGAACCACTACAATTCCTTGTCGATAGCAGAAGCAAAAAGAACCTCATTTCAGTAGAGTTCGTGAAGTGGCTTGACCTACTGACCATATCACACCTGTAGCTATATACCATTTGGTGGCTTCACCAAGGAATACATCTACGCATCTTCCAATAGTGCCGCCTTCTATACAACATCAAGACATTCACGGATGAGGTATGGTGTGATGTTGCTCCTCTTGATGTGTCTGATGTATTATTGGGCCAACAAGGCTTGTGGAAGTGATATTCTTTTTATGAGTCTAGGCCTCGTGCTGTTAATATTACTTTGCGAAATAAATTATATAGGATATCGGAGGTAGTACTGCATCCTGCCATCTCTTTGAATACTGGAAAACAACGCAGTAAGATTTTTTCCCAAACCAGGAAATTTATTTGCATTAAAATTTTCCCACACGGAAATAAAAATATTGTGGCCAAAACCTCGAAACAGGGCTCCCCTACATGGAAGCAACAGATGAATAAAATCATGGAGGAATATGAGGACATTTTCTCCTCACCCACAAAGGTTCCTCTACACTGTCAGGTCAAGCACTCCATTGATCTAACCCCAGGTGTGTCGTCGCCTGATGTTGCCATACCTCATGTGACCACATAGACATAATCCACACCTATATTTTCTGAGGCTAGTAAAGAAACCAAATTTATTGAACGCATCCAACATGTTCACTAGCAAGTCCATGACATCTTCGACAAATTTAATACCATGTTCAACAAAAATTGCCTCATCTCATGGAGGAACTCAACGCAAAGGGGAACATTGCTTCCAAAGGAGGGATGAATGATCTAGGTGGATATTGGTGGCCACCCACCTATTTCATTTGGACCCGCACCATCAGTTCTTTCATTTTTGCAATTTCAGCACACCTAACTATTTTTAGCAGTTTTTCAGGTCATGAACTTCTGGAGCCGTCTTGAGGCCCTAATGATCCAGGTGGACATTGGTGGCCACCCACTTATTCGATTTGAGCCACCACCATTTTTTCTTTCAATTTTTCGGTTTCAGCACAACTTATTATTTTTAGCAGTTTTTTGGGTCCTGAACTTCTAGAGCTGTTTTGAGGCCCTAAACGATGTTTTTTTGGGAAACCCGGGAGAAACAAAGAATTTTCTTTGATGTTTCTCATGCCAAAAGTTGTATTCCTTGATTATACCATTATAACGAGGTATTGAGTGTGTGAAACAGAGATCGCATGCCAAAGTTACGCCCCGGGAAGATTGATGTACCAATTTACCCAAACGTGGCCCATGGTTTTACCGCTTCATCTCTTAGGGTTAGGTTTTTGGATGTTTAGGGTTTTCCATTGTTTCTTAACAATAAATAGGCCTTCGAGCCTCATTGTAACACAATTCAGAGGCCTGTAGCCACCACATTTCTTCTCAGAGATAAGCTACCAGTGCCCTAGCTAGTTTACTTCCATTATGTCTGTAAGCATATTTCAGTCATTTGATTTTAATGAAATGAAGTGTTATTTTTGTTGCATATTTGTATTTATGGTTATATGTGAATTATTTTGTGTTCCTACATAAATCTGGATTATTGGTATCGAAGCAGTCTTCTATTTCTCTATTTTTCTTTATATGTAAAAAACGAGGTCAGGGTATAAGGAGTTAGGGCTTGATCTAGTTGAACCTTTGCAAGATTAGACTATAAAAAACCGACGACCTCCCATGGTGGAAGAAAAGAAAGATGATGGAGCAAGATATCCTATCAAAGTATTGCTCTAGGAGGCCCTCGAGAAATAGAGGAATGTGATGATGGATAACTTTGCCCATATCCTTCAATGACTGCCCACCGGTGGCACCTCTACATCTAGCAGCCACTTTGGAGGCGCCACTCCTTTCAAGGTACAAGTAAACTTTTACATTCTTGTATTTGAAGACCAGATAGATGTATATGTCATAGATATATGGTTGAATCTGTTAGAAGGGTATTTTTCAGTCCACAATTTCTCTGATCAAGAAAATATTATTTTTTCACTCCTCAAACCCGCCCCTGATGTCTAAGACTGGTGGGAAACCTACTGTGAGAAATAGGACACGAGGGAATCCTCTCTGTTTTCAGCCACACCCAATTGGAATTCATTCCAAGATGACATAAAGGAACAATATTACCCTGTGGGGAGCTATGAGGACAAATACATCCAATGGACCATGATGAAGAACAAAGGGATCAAGATCTGTACGAACTAACGAATTTGTTCCAGACCCTGTGCACAAAGTCGGGTATTAAATATTCTGAGAGAAACTTGGTGCCAAAGTACCACAACTGTTTTCACAGATACATTTAGGATGTAATGGAGTTCCTCAACATTACCTCTCTTGGCATAGCATATCGCTATGACGCCAAGATTGAGAAAAAATTTAAGCAAAAGAAGCGAGACTTTGGATCCGCAAAACCGAGGCTAGGGAAATGTGCCTCCAAACCAAAAAATAAGGGGCAAAGCTAGAGCGGGGTGACTCATAAAAACACCATAGATTTAAATAAGGACACGGGGAAGTGGTGTGAATTTCATAACAACCCCACTCACAGCAAAAATGAGTGTCATGCCAAATAGTCATTGGTGGTCGAAATGAAGGCACCCAAATCAAATGCATGTTTTGATCATGAGTCAGAACCAGAAAAGAGAAATGAAAAAGGGAAGAATATCATTGATGTAGATCCCAGTGTCATTGTTGCCACCACCAAGCTGCAGACAAAGGATCGCTAGGATCTAGAGGAGGGGGAGTGCCTCTTCCATTCGTAGATGTGGGTAAAGGGTTCTCCACTACAATTCCTTGTCAATAGAGGAAGAAAAAATATCGTCATTTCAGTAGAAGTTGTGAAGTGGATCGACCTACTGACCATAGCACACTCAGAACCATATACCATTAGGTGGCTTCACCAAGGAAGAGGTCTTTGCGTCTGCTAGCAGTGTTTCCTTCCATACAACATCAATCCATTCATGGATGAGGTATTGTGTGATGTTGCTACTCTTGATGTGTATGATGTATTATTGGGCCAACCATAATTGTCGAAGAGACATGCTATGTATGATTCTAGGCCTCTTTTTGTTACTATTACTTTGGGAGATAAATTGTACATGATACCGGAGGTAATATTGCCTCCTGCCATCTCTTTGACTAATGCAAAACAATGCAGTAAGATTGTTTCCCAAACCAAGAATTTTATTTGAATTACAATTCATCCATAGGGAAAGAAGAATATTGTGACCACAACCTAGAAACAGGGCTCCCCTACATGGTAGTAGCAAATGAACAAAGTCGTGGAGGAATAAGAGTAAATATTCTCTTCACCCACAAAGGTTCCTCTACGGTGTTAGGTCAAGCACTCCATTGATCTGACCTCAGGCGTGCCGCCACCTGATGTTTCCATACGTCATGTGACTACACAGAAATAATCCACATATGTACTATCTAAGGCTGATAAAGCAACCAAATTTATAGAACACATCCAACACGTCCGCGATCAAGTCCATGACATCTTCAACAAATCCAATACCAAGTTCAACATAATTTGCCTCATCTCATGGAGGAACTCAATGCAATGGGAACCATTGCTTCCTAAATAGGGAGGAATGATCCAGGTGGATATTGGTGTCCACCCACCTATTCCATTTGTATCCACATCATCAGTTCTTTCATTTTTTCAGTTTCAGCACAACTTACTATTTTTAGCAGTTTTTCGGGTCATGAACTTTCAGAGCCATTTTGAGGCCCTAATGATCCAGTTGGATATTGGTGGCCACCCACCTATTCCATTTGAACCCCCACCATTTGTTCTTTAAATTTTTTAGTTTCAACACAACTTAATATTTTTAACAGTTTTTCATGTCCTGAACTTCCAGAGCCGTTTTGAGGCCCTAAACGACGTTTTTTGGGAAACCCAGGAGAAAAATGAAAGTTCCTTAGATGTTGCTCACATCAAAAGTTGTATTCCTCAGATAGATATTTCTAATGAGGTATTGAGCACATCAAACAGAGATCGTATGCCAAAGTTACGTCCCTGGGAAGATTGATGTACCAATTTACCCAAACAGGGCCCATAGTTTTGGCGCTTCATCTCCTAGGGTTAGGTTTTTGGATGTTTAGGGTTTTCCATTGTTTCTCAACAATAAATAGGCCTTCGAGCCTGATTGAAACATATTTCTGAAGCCTATACCTACCACATCTCTTCTCATAGATAAGCTACCAACGCCCTAGCTAGATTATTTCCATTATGTCTGTAAGCATATTTTAGTCATTTTATTTTAATAAAATGAAGTGTTATTTCCGTTGCATATTTGTATTTCTTGTTGTATGTGTATTCTGTTATGTTCCTACATAAATCTAGATCAGTGGTATTAGAGGGGTCTACTCTTTCTCTATTTTTCTTTGTATGTACCAAACGAGGTTATGGTATAAGGAGTTAGGGCTCGATCTGGTTGAACCCTTGCAAGATCAGCCTCACAAACCCCGACAACCTCTCATGGAAGAAGAAAAGAAAGAGGAGGGACCAGGAGATCCTATAAATATAATGCTCAAGGAGGCCCTCAAGAAACAGAGGAACACGATGATGGATAAATTTTCCTTGGTCCTTCAACGGTTGCCCATCGACGACACATCTACATCCAGCAACCACTCTGGAGGTGCCACTCCTTTCAAGGTACAGGTAAACTCTTACATTCCCATATTTGAAGGCCAAGTAGATGCAGATTTCATAGATAGATGGTTGAATTTTCTAGAAGGGTATTTCTCATTCCATGATTTCTTTGACTAAGAAAATATTAGTTTTGCACTCCTCAAAGCCGCCCCCCATGTCAAAGACTACTGGGAAACCTACTGTGAGAAAAAGGACGTGAGGGAATCCTCTCTGTTCTCTACCGCACCCACTTGGAATTCATTTTGAGATGACATAAAGGAAAATATTACCCCGTGGGGAGATATAAGGACAAATACATCTAATGGACCACGCTATAGTAGCAAAGGAATCAAGATGTGCACGAAATAATGAATTTTTTCCATACCCTGTGCACAAAGTTGGGTATTAAAGATTTATAAAGAAATTTGGTGCTCAAGTACCGAAATTTTTTGTATAGATACATTCAGGAGGAAATGGAATTTCTTGACATTACCTCTCTTGGCATGTCATATCGATATGCTACCAAGATCGAGTAAAATTTAAGTAGAAGAAGCGAGACTTTGGATCCGTGAATCCGAAGCTAGGGAAAGGCGTCCCCAAACCAAAAAACAACGTGAAAAGCCAGAGTGGGCGACTTATAAAAACACTAGAAATCCAAATAAGGACATGGGGAAGTGGTTTGAATTTCATAATAGCCCCACTCATAACACAAACAAGTGTCGGGCCAAATAGTCACTGGTGGCCAAAGTGAAGGCACCCAAATCAGATGCATGTTATGATCCTGAGTTAGAACCATACAAGGGCAATGAAAAAGGGAAGGAGATAATTGATGTAGATCTCAGTGCCATTTTTTCCACCATCAATCTCCAGAGGGAAGATCCCGAGGATCCAGAGGAAGGGGAACACCTCTTCCATTCGCAGATGTGGGTAAAGTGTTCTCCACTACAATTCATTGTCGATAGCGGAAGCCAAAAGAACCTAATTTCAGAAGAGCTCATGAAGAAGCTCTACCTACCAACCATAGCACACCCGTAGTCGTATACCATTGGATGGCTTCACCAATGAAGAGATGTCCACGTCCACTAGCAGTTCTGCCTTCCATACAACATCAAGCCATTCATGGATGAGGTATTGTGTGATGTTACTCCTTTTAATGTGTTTGATGTATTATTGGGCCAACCATACTTTTGGAAGTGACATGCTATGAATGAGTCTAGGCCTCGTGATGTTACTATTACTTTGGGAAATAAATTGTACAGGATATAGGAGGTAGTACCGCCTCCTACCATCTCTTTGACTACTGTAAAAAATTGTAGTAAGATTGTTTCCCAATCTAGGAAATTTATTTTCAATACAATTTGCCCATAGGGAAAGAAGAATATTGTGGTCACAACCTTGAAACAGGGCTCCCCTACATGGCAACAACATATGAACAAAGTCGTGGAGGAATACGAGGATATTCTCTCCTCACCCACAGAGGTTCCTCTACACTGTCAAGTCAAGCTCTCCATTGATCTGACCCCAGGCATGCCACCGCATGATGTTTCCATATCTCATGCAACTAAACAGAAATTATCCACACATTTATTTTCTAAGGCTGATACAGAAACCAAATTTATTGAACGCATCCAACACATTCACCAACAAGTCCAAGACATCTTCGATAAATCCAATACCAAGTTTAGCATAATTTGCCTCATCTCATGGAGGAACTCAACACAATGGGGACCATTGATTCTTAAGGAGAGAGGAATGATCTAGGTGGATATTGGTAGCCACCCACCTATTCCATTTGGACCTGTACCCTCAGTTCTTTCAGTTTTTCAGTTTCAGCACAACTTACTATTTTTAGCAGTTTTTTGGGTCATGAACTTCTGGATCCGTTTTGAGGCCCTAATGATCCAGGTGGATATTGGTGGTACCCCACATATTCCATTTGTACCCTCACCATTGATTCTTTCTATTTTTCAGTTTCAACATAACTTACTATTTTTAGCAGTTTTTCGGATCCTGAACTTTCGGAGCCGTTTTGAGGCTGTAAACGACTTTTTTGGGGAAAATTGGGAGAAACATGTAAGTTCCTACAATGTTTCTCATGAAAAAAGTTGTATTCCTCAGATAAATATTTCAAACGAGGTATTGAGCACATCAAACGAAGATCGTATGCCAAAGTTACGTCCTCGGGAAGATTGATGTACCAATTTAACCAAATGGGCCCCATTGTTTTGGCACTTCATCTCCTAGGGTTAGGTTTTTAGATGTTTATGGTTTTCAATTGTTTTTAAACAATAAATAGGCCTTCGAGCCTCATTTTAACATAGTTCAGAGGCTTGTAGCCACCACATCTCTTCTCAGAGATATGCTACTAACGCCCTAGCTAGTTTATTTCCATTATGTCTGTAAGCATATTTTAGTTATTTGATTTTAATGAAATGAAGTGTTATTTCCATTGCATATTTGTATTTATGGTTATATGTGTATTATGTTGTGTTCATGCATAAATCTAGATCAGTGGTATGAGAGCGGTCTACTCTTTCTCTGCTTTTCTATATATGTCCCCAACGAGAATAGGGTATAAGGAGTTAGGGCTCGATTTGGTTGAACCCTTGCAACATCAACCTCACAAACCCCAACGACCTACCATGGAGGAAGAAAATAAAGATGAGGTAGAAGGAGATCCTATCAAAATATTGCTCAAGGAGGCCCTCGTGAAATAGAGGAACACGATGATGGATAACTTTGCCCAGATCCTTCAACTGTTGCCCACCGACGTCACCTCTACATCCAGAAGCCACTCTAGAGGAAGCACACCTTTCAAGGTACAAGTCAACTTTTGCATTCCTGTATTTGAAGGCCAGATAGAGGAAGACATCGTAGATAGATGGCTGAATTTGCTGGGAGGGTATTTCTTGGTCCATTATTTCTTTGATCGAGAAAATATTATTTTTTCACTCCTCAAATCCGTCCCCCATGTCAAAGACTAGTGGGAAACCTATTGTGAGAAAAAGGACATGAGGGAACCCTCTCTATTCTTAGTGGCACCCAATAAGAATTCATTCTAATATGGCATCAGGGAATAATATTACCCCGTGGGGAGCTATGAGGACAAATACATCTAATGGATCACGCTGTGACAACAAAGGGCTCAAGATGTGCACGAACTAATGAATTTGTTCCATACCCTGCGCACAAAGTTGGGTATTAAATATTCAGAGAGACATTTGGTGCTCAAGTAATGCAGTTGTTTTCACAGATACATTTTGGAGGAAATGGAGTTCCTAAAAATTACCTCTCTTGGCACGACATATCGCTATGCCCCCAAGATCGAGAAAACATTTAAGCTGAAGAAGTGAGACTTTGGAACAAAAAATATGAAGCCAGGGAAAGGCTCCCTTGAACCTAGAAAAAAGGGGACAATACAGAGTGGGGCGACTCAGAAAAACACCAAAAATCCAAAGAAGGACTTGGGGAAGTGGTGTGAATATCATAACAACCCCACTCATAACAGAAATGAGTGTCGGGTCAAACAGTCCCTGGTGGTCGAACTGAAGGCACCCGAATCCGATGCAATGAAAAAGGGAAGCAAATAATTGATGTAGATCCCAGTGCCTTTGTTGCAACCACCAAGCTCCAAAGGGAGGATCTCGAGGATCCAGAGGAGGGGGAGCACCTCTTCCATTCATAGATGTGGGTAAAGGGTTCTCCACTGCAATTCCTTGTCGATAGCGGAAGCCAAAAGAACCTCATTTTAGCATAGGTCATGAAGCGTCTCGGCCTATCGACCATAGCACACCCGTAGCCGTATACCATTGGGTAGCTTCACTAAGGAAGAGATCTCTGCGTCCACCAACAATGCCACCTTCTGTACAGCATCAAGCCTTTCACAGATGAGGTATTGTTGTATGTTGCTCCTCTTAATGTGTCTAATGTATTATTGGGCCAATCATACTTGTGGAAGCTGCATGCTGTGTATGGGTCTAGGACTCGTGATGTTACTATTACATTGGGAAATAATTTGTATAGGATACCAGAGATAGTACCACCTCCTGCCATCTCTTTGACTACTGCAAAACAATGCAGTAAGATTGTTTCCCAAACCATCGTCCATAGGGAAATAAGAATATTTTGGCCACAGCCTTGAAACATGGCTCCCTTACATTGCAACAGAAAATGAAAAAAGTCGTGGAGGAATACGAGGAAATTTTATCCTCACCAATAGAGGTTCCTCTACACTATCAAGTCAAGCACTCTATTGATCTAGCACTAGGTGTGCCGCCGCCTAATTTTTCCATACCTAATGCGACCACACATACAAAATCTACATGTGTACTTTCTGAGGTTGATAAAGAAACCAAATTTATTGTACAAACCCAACACGTCTGCCAGCAAGTCCATGACATCTTTGACAAATCCAATACCAAGTTCACCAGACTTTGCCTCATCGCATGGAGTAACTCAATGCAATGGGGACCATTACTTCTAAAGGAGGGAGGAATGATTCAGGTGGATATTGGTGGCCAACCACCTATTCCAATTGGACCCACATAATCAGTTCTTTCAATTTTTCAGTTTCAACATAACTTACTATTTTTAGCAGTTTTTCGGGTCATGAAATTCTAGAGCCATTTTGAGGCCCTAATGATCCAGGTGGATATTGGTGGCCACTCACCTATTCCATTTGAACCCCCACCATAAGTTATTTCAGTTTTTTAGTTTTAGCGCAACTTACTATTTTTAACAGTTTTTTGGGTCCTGAACTTCTCAAGTCGTTTTGAGGTCCTAAATGACGTTTTTTGGGAAAAATGGTAGAAACATGGAATTTCATGTTTCTCACGTCAAAATTTGTATTCCTCTGATATATATTCTAACGAGGTATTGAGTGCATAAAATGGAGATCATATGCCAAAGTTAAGTACCAGGGAAGATTAATGTACCAATTTACCCATACGGGACCCATAGTTTTGGCGCTTCATCACCTAGGGTTAGGTTTTTGGATGTTTAGGGTTTTCCATTGTTTCTCAACAATAAATAGGCATTTGAGCCTCATTGTAACACAGTTCAGAGGCTTGTAGCCTGTTAGCCACCTATAAACTTTGTTATATAAAAAAGTGGCTAAGAATTTTTGAGCCTTCAAGGAACAAATTTCATTACTAAAAATTGTTGGCTCTTGACGACTCTTGAAGTCCTCATGCCTATCCTCTGTTGAAAACTTCACTGTTGTTCCCATTTTACACTTAGAAATCCTGCTGATTTCCAAGCCAGAATACTGCTTCCAGCACCTTTTTCCCCCTTCCCTTCTTCCAAAACTAACCTCATTTTAACCCTTTCATCTCCCATGAAAATCCCCTCATTTTCATAATTTTTCCCTTTCCCCTTCATCAAAACCCCTTGATAAGGTCTGAAAACTCCTTTTTTTGCCTTATCGGAACCTCTCTAACCCTTTGAAAATCATTGAAAAACTATAAAAACCCAAATTTTTGGCATATATGGGTCCTAGCCCTTTTTCCCATTGACCCTCAGTCACATCATTTCCCATGCGCCCATGGCTCTGCAATCGGGAGCCAAGCCTTTTTTTTTTTTTGTCAAACTAATTATTCCTGCCAAAGTTTAAAACCTTTGGTTATATATATAAAACCTTTGTTTATATTAATTTTCCGATGTTTTATTATTTTATTATTTTTCCACTGGTTCAAATTTTAAACCATTCTGCACCGTTGATCTGATCTGAATATCAGACGGTGCGAAGTCCGTCTCCTGGTGGTCCCCACATTCCATTAATCAATTCCAAAAACCTTGCGGTTTTCATCGCACCGCCTTTGGGCAAGGGCGGTTTTTTCTCGATCGCCAGCGATTCCACTCATCAATTGACACGTGGCCTGGCCACTGTTCACAAAAATGCCATCCATCGCGCGTTAACGTTCGGATGTGGATATGGCGCGATATTGATGCGTACCATCCGATTTGAGGCCGCCCATCCGATGGCTATCGCTCACCGAATTTTCCCAACAGTTAACCGGGCTACGACGTGTCATTCAATCAATCTCCACCGTCGATCTGATCTGCAGATCGACGGTCCATATTTCATCACCCTATTTCGATCGCCCAATCAACGTTTTCCATTTTGACTTTCCATTTCCTGCTCTTGACCGTCAATCTCAGTGCGATCGACGACTCATATTTAAACGTTTCTTTTGCCTTCCCTTTGATTCCTCCGATCAATCTCGACCATTGGATGATGCCATCCAACGTCCATGCTTCCTCCACGTGCCTTATGAAGTAGTAAACCTATATATGTAGGATTTTTTAATATTTTTTTGTATTTTGCAGGGTTTTAAATGGTTTTCTCGCCATTTTTGAAGAAAATGCGAAGGCAGAGGATGACGATCTTCCTGCCTTTGATTCACCAAAGAAAATCATCACAGGGGTTAAATCCATGTTTTCATCAATCATTCATGAAGCATTGATGCAACATAACCCTGCACAGCCCTGCATACCAGCAAAAAACCATGAATCGGGCGCAGTCAGAGAGTATCAGTGACGAAGACAAAAATTTATCAGAACAGAGGATTAAAGATAGATTTTGTGGGGATTACGGCTAATAATGTTTATCAGAAGCCTAATCCCCAATTTAAAACACAGTTTAAAGAAGATCTTAAGGGTTTTATCAACAGGAAAGTTTCCACCGCCACATCTGAGGCAAATTGATTCCTCCCAGCTGCTGAAATGCTACCTGTGCCTCAAAGTATTCAATCAGGAGCCAAATTTATTGATTAGAATCAGATATTTGTCTCAAAACACAGCCAAAGAGTAAATTATGCCAAGGAACTTAATGACAGACATCTACAGAGTTACTTCGACGCTACACAGAGCCTCAAAGGTCAATAAAAGCTCCCGCCGAGCTTAATCTTCATGTAAATCATTTAATACAGAGGATATGTATGTAAGTTTCTTCATTGAGCCCCTCAAAGGCCAAGAAGCCATAAGTCTGTATTAATTGTAATTGAGATCTTTTATCAGATCTCACCTCCTCATCCTTCTATATATACTTCTGCAGAAGATGAGTGAGGGGTTGGTTGCAGAACTCTGATGTACACTTGAGCTTAAATTTCTGATTGTAAATAGTGTTCACTGACCCTTGGAGCTCTGCTTGTGATATATTAGTTAGGCTGAATAGTGAAGATGATTGCTGAACTGAAACATTGGACCTAAGTACTGTAACTGGTTTGACATCAATAACAAGTTGTTTCTTGGGATCCTGGTCTATATCACTGGTGAAGTGTTCCTTTCTTTGTTATCGTTTTTCCTTCTATGTATGTCATATTGTTCACTTTCTCTGATAAAGAACAACATTTATAGAGTTAGGACCTACTGTATATCAGTAACGTTATCTAACTGAAAATATTTATCTCAATGTTTCCCTCCAATTTGTTTATTTAAGAATGATTTAATATAGTTTAAGCAGTTAGGAATGCTGGATTTCCCTCTTCCTATTGTTTTCTTTAAACATTATTCTTGAAAGTTATTTTCCTTTTTTTCTTATTAAAGATGACTATGGAAGATATGGTGTGTCCTGGTCCTAGTTTTTCTCCAAAAGCAGATTCTGAAAGTTTCCCTTGGTGTTGACTGAAAGCAGAATAGGTTTAAAAGTACTTTATCTTATATTAAGTTTATACTTTGTTTATCTTATATGTTTTCATACTTTCTGAAGGTAATTATGTGGATTACTTGATTTTTTGTCAATTAAGCTGCTTTAATACAAACTTTCCCAAGAGGTCAATGGTTAGCCCTGCACTTGGTTGGTTTTAAACAGTTACTTAATAGGATTTTCTTGTTTGGACTGAATATAAATCCTTTGTGAATTTATTATCAGTTTCCACCATCTCCAACACTTTATTGTTCCCATTCCATCATTATAATCTCAATAATATTGTGATGTAGATGACTTGCCCCTTGGATCACTCTTGATGTTGTTATTCAATTAAAGCCCTATTATGACTCCATAGCCCAATGGACTAAAAACCAACATTATATCTATCTCTTTAGCTATAGTTGTTCTATTCACTTGCAAATTCTCACTTTTGAAACTGTTTTGCATTTAGAACCTTCCTCTTAAGTAACATTCATGCCCAACCATACAAAAAACAAAACAAATCCCTTGGCCTTGATAACTAGCCTAATATTATTACCCCAAAATTCAAAGACAAATCCATCTTTGCACTTATTGGAGAGATCCCTCTCCAGATTCAGGAGGGCTAGATCCTAGAATCCCAAAGTTGGTTGAAACGATGTTGCTTCTGCAGTTTTAGTCTCACCAATCTACTAAAATTACAGATTCCTAACATTTCTGTCAACTCCGCTGGGGAATTAAGTGAATTTTATTTTACACACCCTTAGGCACTCAAAAGACCCAAGATATCTGTTAGATTGGTATCTCATTGCTGATGGTGGACAATAGCCTGCTTCAAACAGTTAATTCATCCACCTGGCAACTCCACACTCCACAATCCTGAACAGACCTTAAGACTCCACTGGGAAGAACCCTTGTCATTGTAATATCATTCAAACTCAGTCAGAAGACTGTAGGATTAAAATTGTAAAATAGAATAGTTAACCTCTCAAATATTGTTATACCTGGTTGAACTTGTCTTGTTTATTTGGGTCTGAAAAACATATCATAGTGGCTCCTTGAAAGATTCACACTAGAGCCCATCTTGACCCTGATCCACCTGAAGTAGTTGATAACTCAGAAGGTATCCTTAGGAATTCTCCTAAGATAAAAATTATCAACATTTTTCAGATCACCCTTGACAGCTAAATCAGTTCCTGAAAATCTTGCAACTCCACAAGAAATACATGGTGGTGGACCATTAAAATTTTTACCTCCTTAGGAGCTAAAAACTTCCACCTGGCAACTCCACACTTTGAAACTCCCAAAAGACCAAATGAATCCACTGGTAGAAGACCCTGAACTGATTGACTAGACACAGTGACCTCTTTCTTGATTTACAAAAATGATTCCAAGAATACAACGAAGATATGCCCCAAGGAGTAGAGATCATATCCTTGGGTTTCCACATAAGATGCCCTAGGTGAATTGGGATGACAACCTGCCTGTTTTTCAAGGTGAAAAGTTTGATGACCCTTTATTACATCTTATCAAATTTCACATACATGTATGGAGGTTGAAAGTTGAATGGCATGAAGACTGCCTAATGAAAATGTTCATGTTAACATTAGAAGGAAAAGCTAGGGATTGGTATGAATGCTTAAGACGTAGTAGTTTGTTTTATTTAAGAGACCTTGAATATGTGTTCTATGAGAATAATAAAGAAAACACTACATCATTATCATTGGGTGCAATATATTATGATCCATCACAAAACATCACCCAACACATTATAGATAATGAGGAAGCTTGGGAAGAGATGCATCCTGAAGATCTTTTAACAGCCATTCATGAGTTTAATCTCCTATTGAAAAAATTCAAGAATATATATGAATCAGTTGAGGAAGAGATGATCCAAGAAATAATGGACGTTCCTCAAGATATCCCTGAAGACTCAAATATTGATTCATCATCCCTTATAGCCGAGGCTCAAGAAGACATCCAGCCTCAAAATCAGTCTTCGCAAGAGATAGAGAACTATTGTACTCCTATTCAAAGGAACATAGAAACATCTTCCCCTTTGACAGAAAAAGAGATATATCAGACTATTAATAAACAACCAGTCTCTGAAATTTTTTTCAAAACAAACACTCTTGCCCATTCACATAGAGAACTTTGTTGTACAGATTTAGAAAGTTATTTTGTAGATCAGAATGAAGAAGGACCTGCTGATAACCCAGTATGTTTGATTGGTAGTATTACTTATATTCGTGATTATCCTAACTTTAATCTATCTAGTAATGATGCTTCCCAAACAGAAGTTAATTTTGCAGGATCATCATTAGCAGATTTATGGGAGGAAGATCAATTCCTTCAAAAAAGTAATGAGCCAGTGCAGACTATTTATGATATTGATGATGAAAGTTTTCAAAGCCTAGAAGTGAGTGAAGATTCATTGGATCTTTGCTCCGATTCATTTCATATCATCAGTAATAGTTTCCATGTGATTGGGAATCAACAAAATTTTAGCTCAAAGGATGAGGAGGAAAGAAACGAGGAAATTTTTGGGCAGGTGGAAATCAAGGAGCTTTATCTTGAAAAAGAGGAAGCAATTAAACATACCCTTGCTCAAGAATATAATAACCTCCTCATAGAGTACAGTCCACTAAACCAGAGCATACTAGGGCTACAAGAGGACAACACTGCCAAATATGATGAGTCGTCCAGTTCAGATGATGATGCTTCCAAAAAACTTTCTGAAGATATGCTCCTCAAAGCTGAAGTCTTGGAAGCAGACAATCTACCAGACATAGAGGACCAAAAAGAAGAGAATCTTCATATTTTATTTGTTGATCCTATGGAAGAGTGTGTGGAAATCCCAACTGGCTCAAATTATCAAGCAGCGATCCTTTGCACAAGCTAGAGACATGAAAATATGTCACCTTCTGTGATAGCCTTGATATTGAAGGTTAATCTTCAATATGTTCTATGGATACCTTTGACAAGCAGCCAGAGTTTCTACTTCTTCTTGAAATTACTCAGCAGGCTGCATTGGCATTTTTGTATCATGTGATAAATGTAAATACTCCATGTTTAGAATAGGTTAGAATGTCAATAAAGCTTAGTTCTAAGCATGTAGTTAGTTGTTGTTTTCTAATTTGAAGAAAAATCAAAGATTCAAAAATACAAAAACAAAGAAAAGAAAGAAAACAGGGCAGATTGTCAAAACAAGAAAGGTATATCCCCATACCAAAAAAGAGAAACAAATCTGAAAGTGTGCAAGCTTAAATGCCACTCCTGAAGAACACACTACTAATTAGTCAAACAACCTAATCTTGACTAATTAGCTTTAAATTTTCTACTGATAGGATAGTGAATTTGATTTGACAAACTGTTTAATCTTGGCTTATCAGTAGATAGATTAGGATAGAAATCAAAGGTTCAAACATGTTCAAAATCTGAACCTAAGTTTCCAAAGAGAGATGAATCAAATCTGTTTTATTTTTCTGAGTCAAAAAAGATCTAAATCTGGTTCTAATTAGCTCAAAATCTGAACCATAGAACAAAGGAGGAACAACTCAAACAAAAGTCAAAACAATGCTGTAAAAAGAGAAGGTGTTACTTTGGACTTTCAGATCTTAAGCCTTCCATTTTGATTTAAGTTTTTGTAAAATAAATGTCTATGTGTAGCTTGTTTTTATGCCATAGACCACAGCAAATCAAACATCTTAATCTTGACTTGATTGTTTTTAAATTTATGTCTTAGAATTTAGAGAATAAAAATCTGTTGGACAGTTTAATCCCAACATATAGTAGAATAGGTAGAGAAGCATATGAAATCAACTGCTTAATCTGAGTTTAGGGAGAAATAAGGAGTATAAATAGATTAGATTTCCTGCTTTCAAAAGAATAAAATGTTGTGAAAAGAGTTTGCCAATCCAAGTGCACTCTAATGAAGAAAAAATGTTAGATCAGTAGGATTGGGTAGGTAGAAAGTTTGTATTGATGAAGATCCATTGCTTTTATGACTGCTAATATGTTTTTAGAGCATATCATCCAGAGAAAGAAACGAAACCCAATGGATCAGGCACATGTTAGCCTCCCAGAGAACACAATGGATGTGGCACAGGTCAGCTTCCCATAGAATGCAGGTCTGAAGTTCTTGATGCCTTAAAGAAGGCACCATCCCCAAGTGGAGCCACTGTTAGCCACCTATAAACTTTGTTATATCAAAAAATGGCTAAGAATTTTTGAGCCTTCAAGGAAAAAATTTCATTACTAAAAATTGTTGGCTCTTGAAGACTCTTGAAGGCCTCATGCCTATCCTCTGTCGAAACTTCACTGTTGTTCCCATTTTACACTTAGAAATCCTACTGATTTCCAAGCCAGAATACTGTTGCAAGCACCTTTTTCTCCCTTCCCTTCTTCCAAATATAACCTCATTTTAACCCTTTCATCTCCCATGAAAAATTCCTCATTTTCATAATTTTTCCCTCTCCCCTTCTTCAAAACCCCTTGATAATGTCTGAAAACTCCTTTTTTTGCCTTATTGGAACCTCTCTAACCCTTTGAAAATCATTGAAAAACTATAAAAACCCACATTTTTGGCATATATGGGTCCTAGCCCTTTTTCCCATTGACCCTCAGTCACATCATTTCCCATGCACCCATGGCCCCGCAATCGGGCACCAAGCCTTTTTTTTTTGGTCAAATTAATTATTCCCACCAAAGTTTAAAACCTTTGGTTATATATATAAAACCTCTGTTTATATTAATTTTCCAAAGTTTTATTATTTTATTATTTTTCTGCCGGTTCAAATTTTAAACCATTCTGCACCGTCGATCTAATCTGAAGATCGGACGGTGCGGAGTCTGTCTCCCGGTGGTCCCCACATTCCACTAATCAATTCCAAAAACTGCGCGGTTTTCATCGCATCGCCTTTGGGCGAGGGCGGTTTTTTCCCAATCGCCAGTGATTCCACTCATCGATTGACACGTGGCCTGGCCACTATTCACAAAACTTCCATCCATCGCGCGTTAACGTTTGGACGTGGATACGATATGATATTGATGCGTACCGTCCGATCTGAGGCCACCCATTCGACGGCTATTGCTCACCGAAGTTGCCCAAAAGTTAATCGGGCTACGGCGCATCATTCAATCAATCTCCACCGTTGATCTGATCTGTAGATCGACGGTCCATATTTCATCGCCCTATTTCAATCACCCAGTCAATGTTTTCCATTTTGACTTTCCATTTCCCGCTCCCGACCGTCGATCTCTGCGCGACCGACGACTCAGATTTAAAAGTTTCTTCTACCTTCCCTTTGATTCCTTCGATCAATCTCGACCGTTAGATGATGCCATCCAACGGCCATGCTTCCTCCACATGCCTTCTGAAGTAGTAAACCTATATATGCAGGATTTTTTAATATTTGTTTGTATTTTTTAGGGTTTTAAATGGTTTTCTCACCATTTTTGAAGAAAATGCGAAGACAGAGGATGAAGATCTTCCTGCCTTCGATTCACCAATGAAAATCATCACAGGGGTTAAATCCACGTTTTCATCAATCATTCATGAAGCATTGATGCCACATAACCTTTCGAAACCCTGCATACCAGCAAAAAACCATGAATCGGGCGTAGTCAGAGAGTATCAATGATGAAGACCAAAATTTATTAGAACAGAGGATTAAAGATAGATTTTGTGGGGATTACAGCTAAGACTATTTATCAAAATCCTAATCCCCAATTTAAAACATATTTTAAAGAAGATCTTAAGGGTTTTATCAACAGGAAAGTTTCCACCACCACATCTGAGGCAAATTGATTCCTCCCAGCTGTTGAAATGCCACCTGTGCCTCAAAGTATTCAATGAAGAGCTGAATTTATTGATTAGAATCAGATATTTGTCTCAAAACACAGCCAAAGAGTAAATTTTCCAAGGAACTTAATGACAGACATCTGCAGAGTTACTTCGACACCACACAGAGCCTCAAAGGTCAACAAAAGCTCCCACCAAGCTTAATCTTTATGTAAATCATTTAATACAAAGGATATGTATGTAAGTTTCTTCATTAAGCCCCTCAAAGGCCAAGAAGCCATTAAGTCTGTATTAATTGTAATTGAGATCTTTTATCAGATCTCACCTCCTCATCCTTCTATATATACTTTTGGAGAAGATGAGTGAGGGGTTGGTTGCAGAACTCTGATATACACTTGAGCTTAAATTTTTTATTGTAAATAGTGATCAATGGCCCTTGGAGCTCTGTTTGTGATAGATTAGTTAGGCTGAATAGTGGAGATGATTTCTGAACTGAAACATTGGACCTAAGTACTGTAACTGGTTTGACATCAATAACAAGTTGTTTCTTGGGATCCTAGTCTATATCACTGGTGAAGTGTTCCTTTCTTTGTTATTGTTTTTCCTTCTATGTATGTCATATTGTTCACTTTCTCTGATATAGAACAAAATTTATAGAGTTAGGACCTACTGTATATCAGTAACCTTCTCTAACTGAAAAGCTTTATCTTAATGTTTTCCTCCAATTTGTTTATTTAAGAATGATTTAATACAGTTTAAGCAGTTAGGAATGCTGGATTTCCCTCTTCCTACTGTTTTCTTTAAACATTGTTCTTGAAAGTTATTTTCCTTTTTTTCTAATTAAAGATGACTATGGAAGATATGGTGTGCCCTGGTCCTAGTTTTACTCGAAAAGCAGATTCTGAAAGTTTCCCTTAGTGTTGACTGAAAGCAGAATAGGTTTAAAAGTACTTTATCTGATCTTAAGTTTATACTTTGTTTCTCTTATATGTTTTCATACTTTCTGAAGGTAATTATGTGGATTACTGGATTGTTTGTCAATTAAGCTTCTTTAATACAAACTTTTCCAAGAGGTCAATGGTTAGCCCTGCACTTGGTTGGTTTTAAACAGTTACTTAATAGGATTTTCTTGTTTGGATTGACTATAAATCATTTGTGAGTTTATTATCAGTTTCCACCATCTCCAACACTTTATTGTTCCCATTCCATCATTATAATCTCAATAATCTTGTGATGTATATGAATTTCCCCTTGGATCACTCTTGATGTTGTTGTTCAATTAAAGCCCTGTTATGACTCCATAGCCCAATGGACTTAAAACCAGCGTTATATCTATATCTTTAGCCATAGCTGTTCTATTCACTTGCAACTTCTCACTTTTGAAACTGTTTTTCATTTAGAACTTTCCCCTCAAGTAACATTCATGCTCAACCATCCAAAAAACAAAACAAAACCCTTGGCCTTCATAACTAGCCTAATATTATTACCCCAAAATTCAAAGAAAAATCCATCTTTGCACTTATTGGAGAGATCCCTCTCCGGATTCAGGAGGGCTAGATCCTAGAATCCAAAAGTTGGTTGAAACGATGTTGCTTCTGCAGTTTTAGTCTCACTAATCTGCTAAAATTACAGATTCCTAACATAGCCGCCACATATATTCTTAGAGATAAGCTACCAGTGCCCTAGCTAGTTTATTTCCATTATGTCTATAAGCATATTTCAGTCATTTGATTTTAATGAAATGAAGTTTTATTTCCGTTGCATCTTTGTATTTGTTGTTATATGTGTATTTTTTTGTGTTCCTAAATAAATCCAAATCAGTGGTAATAGATGGGTCTTCTCTTTCTCTATTTTTATTTTTTTGTCCCCAATGAGGTCACGGAATAAGGAGTTAGGGCTCGATCTGGTTGAATCCTTGCAAGATCAACCTTGCAAACCCCGATAACCTCCCATGGAAGAAGAAAAGAAAGATGAGGGAGCAGGATATCCCATCAAAATATTTCTTGAGGAGGCCCTCGATAAACGAAGGAACGTGATGATGGATAACTTTTCTCAGATCCTTCAACGACTTCCTACCGATGACACCTCTACATCCAACAGCTACTCTGGAGGCAGCACTCCTTTAAAGGTACAAGTAAACTTTGACATTCCTATATTTGACGGCCAGATAGATGCAGATGCCATAGGTAGATGGTTGAATTTGCTGGAAGGGTATTTCTTGGTCCATGATTTCTCCGATCGAGAAAATATTATTTTTTCACTCCTCAAAGCCGCCCCCGTCTCAAATATTGGTGGGAAACCTACCATGAGCAAAAGGATGTGAGGGAATCCTCTCTTTTCTCATATTCACCCACTTGGAATTTGTTTCAAGACTACATCAAGGAACATTATTACCCTGTGGGGAGCTATGAGGACAAATACATCCAATGGACCGCACTGTGGCAACAAAGGGATCAAGATCTGCATGAACTAATGAATTTTTTCCATACCCTGTGCACAAAGTTGGGTATTAATGATTCAGAGAGACATTTGGTGTTCAAGTACTGCAATTATTTGCACAGATAAATTTAGGAGGAAATGGAGTTCCTCAAAATGACCTCTCTTGGCATGGCATATCACTATGCCGCCAAGATCGAGCAAAAATTTAAGCAGAATAAGAGAGACTTTGGATTCATGAATCCGAAGCCACAGGAAGGCTCCCCCAAACCACAAAACAAGGGGAAAATCCAGAGTGGGGAGACTTATAACAACACCAAAAATCAAAAGAAGGACATGGGGAAGTGGTGTGAATTTCATAATAGCCCCACTCACAACACAAACTAGTGTCGGGCCAAACAGTTGATGGTTGCCGAACTGAAGGCACTCGAATCAGATGCATGTTCTGATCTTGAGTCATAACCAGACAAGGGAAATGAAAAAGGGAAGAAGATCATTGATGCAGATCCCAATGCTATTGTTGCCACCACCAGGCTCTAGAGGGAGGATCCCGTGGATCCAGAGGAGGGGGGGCAGCTCTTCCATTCACAGATGTGGGTTAAGAGTTTTCCACTGCAATTCCTTGTCGATAGAGGAAGCCAAAAGAACCTCGTTTCAGCAGGGTTCATGAAGTGGCTTGGCCTACTGAGCATAGCACATCCACAACCGTATACCATTGGGTGGCTTCACCAAGGAAGAGGTCTCCGCGTCCGCTAGTAGTGCCGCCTTCCATATAGAATCAAGCCATTCACGGATGAGGTATTGTGTGATGTTTCTCCTCTTGATGTGTCTGATGTATTATTGGGCCAACCATACTTGTGGAAGTGACATGATGTGAATGAGTCTAGGCCTCGTGCTGTTACTATTGATTTGGGAAATAAATTGTACAAGATACCGGAGGAAGTACTGCCTCCTGCCATCTCTTTGACTAATGAAAAACAACGCAGTAAGATTGTCTCCCAAACAAGGAAATTTATTTTTGTTACAATACCTTCATAGGGAAAGAATAATATTGTGGCCACAACCTCGAAACATGGCTCTCCTACACAACAGTAGCAGATGAACAAAGTCATGGAGGAATACGAGGATATTTTCTCCTCACCCACAGAGGTTCCTCTACATTGCCAGGTCAAGCACTCCATTGATCTAACCCTAGGCATGCTGCTACCTGATTTTGCCATACCTCATGCGACCACATATAAAAAATCCACACATGTACTATATAAGGTTGATAAATCAACCAAATTTATTGAACACATCCAACACGTTCGCCAACAAGTCCATGGCATCTTCGACAAATTCAATGCCAAGTTTAGCGGAATTTTTCTCATCTCGTGGAGGAACTAAATGAAGTGGGGACCATTGCTTCCTAATAAGGGAGGAATGATCTAGGTGGATATTGGTGGCCACCCACCTATTTCATTTGGACTCGCACCATTAGTTCTTTCAGTTTTCAGTTTCAACACAACTTACTATTTTTAGTAGTTTTTCGGGTCATGAACTTCTAGAGCCGTTTTGAGGCCCTAATGATCTAGGTGGATATTTGTGGCCACCCAACTATTCCATTTGAACCCCCACCATCGTTTCTTTCAAATTTTTAGTTTCAACACAACTTACTATTTTTAGTAGTTTTTCAGGTCTTGAACTTCTGAAGCAATTTTGAGTCCCAAAAATATTTTTTTTGGGAAAATTGAGATTAGCATGTATGTTCATTTGATGATGCTCACGTAAAAATTTGTATTCCTCTGATATATATTTCCAATGAGGTATTGAGCGCATCAAACGAATATCGTATGCCAAAGTTACATCCCCCGGAAGATTGATGTACCAATTTACCCAAACGGGGCCCATAATTTTGGTGCTTCATCTCCTAGGGTTAGGTTTTTGGATGTTTAGGGGTTTCCATTGTTTCTCAACAATAAATATGCCTTCACATCTCATTGTAACATAGTTCAGAGGCATGAAGCCACCACATATCTTCTCAGAGATAATCTACCAACACCCTAGCTAGTTTATTTCCATTATGTCTGTAATCATATTTCAGTCATTTGATTTTAATGAAGTGAAGTGTTATTTCCATTGCATATTTGTATTTATGGTTATATATGCATTATTTTGCATTCCTACATAAATCAGGATCATGGCCCTATGACCTAGTAAGGAAAATTTCAACATTAAGGGTTGAGCAAAATTTTGCTCCTTATATTCATGTGCCTAAACTAGAGATAGAGAAATTCACAAATAAAGACACCTGGGAAGAAAAAAACATTACAAGAAGTGAGAAAAGATGTTAAGTCCCTATAGTAATAGCGTAGTCCCTTATTATGTTAGTGTAGCCCCCCTTATTGTTATTTTTGTACCCCTGTAACCCCCATATTGTTATTATTGTGCCCCTACATTATTATTGTTAGGTAGGCTAGGATTACATTGTGGCCCCACTAGGATTATATTGTGGCCCCATGGACTCCTATATATAGAAGGAGGTTTTCGTCATTTGTATAATCCAAGAATTGTTCATTCATGTAATGTATTGGAGGTTTCCCCCTCGAAGTGGCTTATTTCTAAGGTGTTGATATCTCTTTTCTTCTATTTTTGGAGCTGGTTTCACAACATTTGGTATCAGAGCTTTGGAATTTTCCAAATAGGGTTTCACTGTTCCAAATAGGTTATCATGGAATTTTCGCTCTAATGTTTTTTCTATGAAGGCTCAGAAGTTGAAATTTTTAGAGTGTGAAGCCAAAATCCTAAGGAACATCTTCACAAAATTTCAGAGCTTGGTTCACAATATTTTCGGAGATATGATTTGTGGAATTTAGGGCTTTTTGCAGGCTCCTGAATTTCACTTAAAAATGTCATCGCAGAATTTTCACTATAACTTTTTTTATAAGAAGGTTCGGAGGCTAAAATTTTTAGAGCGTGAAGCTGAAATCTGAAGGAACATTATCAAAATATTTCAGATTTTGGTTCGCAATATTTTTCGGAGATATGATTTGTGGAATTTAGGTCTTTTTCAGGCTCTCGAATTTCATCTCAAAGAGGTGATCGTGGGAAAATATTCATAACTCTCTCTATGAGCATTGGATTGGAATTCTATAAAACGTGACTGGAAATATATAGACTATAGTTTCATGTCTATCAGTTTTAGAGCCGAAGGAGGAAAAAATGACATGTGGAAAGTCATACAAATTCGATCTACTGAACCAATCCATAATTAGGTCATCATAGGAGATTGGAAACAACTTTGTCTTCAAGAATCAAAATCAGGTAAGACTTGTGGCATTAGAAAGAGAATTCATAGGGCTACCGCAGTGCCAAATTTTAGATATTGAAGATCCAAAATCATAGAGATAATTCAGTTTCAATATTGAGCTCCTCAAAAGAAAGAAAAAGGTGTGCATTTGGTTTTTAAAATTGCATAATGTTTGTTTGAAAAAGCAGTTTGAAGTGATTCCAAGGGCATATTTTAGAATTTTTATCAATATTTGGTTCTATAATGCCTCCAAAAAATAATTCAATACCCATTAAGCCCTCAAAAATCTATACTATGACGCATGAAGAGGAAGAATTGCAGTATGAGATATCAAAGTTACGGTATCAAGTGCAATAAATTTTGATCTTACGAAGAGAAACCGAAGATGACATAGATGGTTTAAAAAAAGAAATGGAGGCTAAGTTGGATGGTTTGAAAGATCAAATAATAGCTAATATGGATGATAAATTACTGGAAGATCACATCGAGCATCAAGAACAAGTTCTCCAACTCTCAAAGGATAGCCTAACTTTGGTGCAGAATCTAATGAAACAACAGGAAGATCAACATCACATCGAAAGAATTTTTGAAGCAGTCACAGAAACAAGAACTCAACAAGTACGAACAATTTCAGAGTATCTCAACAAGTGGAAAAACTTTCCTGGAGAATATTCCACATGGGAGAATGAGAATTTTATACAGAAGGATCAAGAAATAATCAAGCGTTGAGGACAACACTTGTTTGAAGGAAAGGGGCATGTTAAGTCCCTATATTAATAGTGTAGTACCTTATTATGTTAGTGTAGCCCCCATTATTGTTATTGTTGTACCCGTGTAACCCCCATATTTTTATTATGTGCCCTTACATTATTATTGTTAGGTCGGCTAGGATTACATTGTGGCCCCAATAGGATTATATTGTGGCCCCATCGACTCTCATATATAGAAGGAGGTTTTGGTCATTTGCAACATCCAATAATTGTTCATTCATGTAATGTGTTGGAGGTTGCCCCCTCGAAGTGTCTTATTTATAAGGCGTTGATATCTCTTTTCTTCTATTTTTGGAGCTAGTTTCACAACAAAACAGAAAACAATAGAACAAATAGTGGGACCAAAGGTATTAGATACACCTCAAATGAAATAAAATAAGCTTAAGAGAATAGTTAAAAGTGTATCAGAGTTAGAGGCAAAGAAATTTATAGCATATAAAAGAAAAAAAAAATCCAATAGAGGGATAAAATGTCAGAAACTATGTATTTTGATATTGCTTCAACTACTACTATGGTCCTTTTAGGAGAGCCTATGTTTAGACTGCAACAATGAAAATCAGCAAGTGAACAATCTTCTCCTTCTCCTTCTTCTGCTCCTAAGCCAAACATATTTTCTGAATTTATGGAAATGATGAAAAATAATGAATCTATGAAAGCAATAACCTATAGTTAATTTGGAAGAAAACTTCTTCTTCCACAAAAAATAAGTTACTTTCAACTTTAGATATGAAGAAAGGTCAATTCAAACTAGAATTTATCGAAGGTAAATTCCATGGAGTTACAACATGTAATGATTTTAAAACTTTTGTAATATCTTTCAATACCAAAAAAATACATCCTATAGATTAGATATATTTGCACAAACAAACTGGTGAGATGATCCATTCTACTCTCACTAGTTTTTCTATTAATATGTCCAAATTAAAATCTCTTTATTGAATATTCAGATATAGCTTAAGATGGAAAGGACATACTCTCTTGCAAAATATATTAGGATTAAATATCTTAAAGATATTATGATCAAATTAGGCTTGAATCTTGAAGATATTAATGCAACACAAGAGATTATTAAGAAAAATAATGAAGACATCCAAGCACTCAAAAAAATGTTGAAGCTTCCCACAACAAAGAATCCACAAATGAAGGAAATTGGGGAATCAAAGAAAGAGAAGGGAGATTTATTGTCCTTTATAATTGAAAAAAATCTGCAAATCCAAAAGATGGAAGAAAAGATGGAATAATTGTTAAAGGAAAAAGAAAAAATGAGCAGTACAGTCATTCCAGCAACAAACACAAGTTCAATAGAAGATGTTACTACAGAAACACTATCCGAGGAATTATCTTCTCTTAACCGGAAGGATTTTTAAATTATTATATTAAGAGAAAAGCTGGAAAAAAATGAGTAGAATAAAATCAAGTCATATAATGATTTAGTGGCCGAGTTGCAAAACCTTCAAGTTTACAAAAGGAATTAGAACATTATTTGAGTAGTTCCAACAATGTTTAGTGTGTTTCACAAGACAAAGAACAAATTTGGATGGAGATCATGTCATCTGTGTCTGAAATTTGGGCTTCTATTGAGATTATTGTAGAGCAGAAGGAGTTTCTAGAATGGGTGAAAGCAACCATTAATGAAATCAAAATAAATTTGGGAAAGAAACCTAGAGAGATAAGTCAAAATATTATATCTCTAAACACAAAGTCAGAGAAGAGCTTGAAGAATTGGGAATTCAAGACAAAACAATACCAATCATTTAGGCCAGAAAAGTTCTCATGAAGAAAACTTTGATGCTAAAGGCCAAGGAAAAATGTGAAAATGTACAAGTAAAAATTAATAAATTCTATAGTAAATTATCTATTTTGCAGCAGAGATGTCTTCCATCCTTCAATAATTCAGAAGGCCAAATGATTATAGAAGAACATTATTAAATATTGTTGAACAAGGAAGCAAGGGGCAAAAAAAAAATGGTTGGAATGAAGGGAGAGATTAGATTTCATAATTTACTTCAGATGTTAGCAGATGATCTTTTCAATTTCTACAAAGTCAAAGATTTATTCATTGTAAAACCTTCATTTGATAAGTATATTGATGTAGATGAATCATATAGACAAATTATTGATCTTAATTACCCAATAGATGAAGAATGGGAGCAATTGGTCAAAGTAGCTGAATAAATTTAGCTTATCAATGGAACATATCAACAATTTATTAGAACTATTGAGGATTTTGAGCAATAAGAACATACCAGCTTCAAATGCATTGAACCTAGATGCAACAATCAAGAACAATTGGAGACATTTTTGGAGAAATTTTTCTATTTTTGGTCAAATCTATTTGAATATTATCCAAATTTTTGGATAAAGAATTTCTTTTAATGTAAATCCTTTAGAAGATGGGATATTTTGCAAGGTACTCTATATATACTTTGTTTTTGAATAATAAAGGGTTGATACATGGAGAAAAGTTTTGCAATACTGTTGTGATACTTTCAACTTGAGAATAATCAAAGGGTTATGGTTTCTACCTATGACAACATAACTGCACTTGTGGGTTCTAGTGATTTTCATAAGTTGTTTTTGCATATCTTTGAGGTAGTGTAGGACATTGGGAAGGGCTGGGCTTAATATGAACCTCCTCGACATCCCTAGCAAAGTTATTTTTTATACTGAGTAAAGATTGAACAATTTGTTTAATTGGTCACCCAAAAATGAATAGATTGTTTCTTCTATGCTATACTTAAATGTATTTTTCTTCACTATAGAGGTTCATCTATATGTTTATTCTCATCTTAGATTATTACATACTCAAATAGGATGTTTAATATTGTAAGTTCTTCTTAATTATCATTTCAAAGAACTTATAAAGATTATGGAACACCAACACTTTATTGATCTTAAGGAATAAGGATTATAAGCATAAATAAGTATTTGTATCTTTATATCATCCATTCCATACATACCCCTCACACTTGATGCTTTGGAAACATTTATTTAGCTAAGGATTATCTACAAAGATATTCACATTAGATAGGCATCGTTGTTGGGGAATGAGTTTTGAAGCTATCTTTCCCTAGGAAAACAATTGAAATTTCCTCAATGGTGAATAAAAGGTTTCTAGGCTAAATTTTTTCACCTGACATAATCCATTGGTTACAAAAATGGCTTTCAAGAGGCTTACCTGGCTTCTAAGCAGCATACCAAATCTCATTCTGATCCTGAATTATTTGCACCACTATCATATCTAGAGATACTTGTTCGAATTTCTTCTCTTAGATGCATACTTGAAGCACATTCTTCTACTATTCCACCAGATCCAGTTCCACATTCTGATCAACCAGAACATATCCCAGTACCACCTAATTTGTCTGATTTACCTCCTAAAGTTTTAGAGGTTCTTTCCAAGGAAATAGATTTACGAACTCCTATATTGGTTAACCAACTTGAATTATTTGAACTCTGTGTGTCATTTACATAATCATTTGATACATAAGCTAAAATTTATTTACAACTACTTGGACTTAAACCAGGAGACTTTATATCCTTTGTTATTCATACTTTTCCTTCTACTTCTGATAAGCCCGAAGAGGAAATTAAAGTTTATACTAATCCCCTTGTATCTAGAGATCAAAAAATACACATTCTTGAGGTTAAAAAGTTAATTATCCATCCTCAATCTCCAAAGAAGACCATAACCCAAAAGAAACAATCTCCAAAAAATCCTTCATCTCCTAAGAAACCAATTTCTTCTACTTCACAACAAACAATGGTTGGAATTAGAACAATTTCTAATGCAACTTATATTATCTGTTGAGGTTACTAGGTGTTCTAAATTATTTTCTTGATGGATATCTGAAACACTTACCGAAATTCAAGGGAGAAATTGGAACAACTACAAAGGATCATTTGTCATCCTTCTTAGATTTTGCAAATAATCCGAAGATAGAACATGAAGACGTATACATGAGGTTATTTGTTCAATATTTAGAAGGGGATGTTAGGATATGGTTTATAAAGTTGTAACTAGATTCAAAATAATTGTAGGGAATTAATAGACATCTTCATTAATTGATGGGGAATTAGAAAGGACATTATCTACTATTAAACTAAATTTGAAACTATAAATAAAAATCTTGGTGAGCCATTCTCTGATTTTATTAAAAGGTTTAACAAAATCTACAATAAAATTCCACTAGATTTTAAGCCATCAACCACTTCCGCCAAAGTGAGATTTGTTAAAACTTCAATGTTAAGAGAAAGAAAGCTAGTCACCTTAGCAAATATTCAGATAGATGCAATTGAGCTTGAGGCCAACAGAGTAACATCAGGGAAGTAGAGAGAAAAAGTAGAGAAGGCAGAGAGAAATTTAAAGGTGAAAGAAGATGCTGGTTCCTCATCAGAGATTAATGAAGAGGATCATAAAATTGATGATATCAATAGAATGTTGAGAAAATTGTGTAACAAAATCTCTAGAATGGAAGCTAAACCTAGAAACACACAAAAAAATGTGAAAAAACATTCAGTACCTTTCAAAATAACTTTTCAACCCCATATTTTACAAAGAGAAAGACAAAATACTAATAAAAAAATTCGTCCTCCATTAATGATTGATGATTAAGACAGTGAGAAAATAACACAAGTATGTAAGGCATGAAACATAACAATCTGAAATGTTGGGTGGTAACCATACTCACCCAAGAGAAACCAACACATTCATGCTTCATGCTGCCCCATGTCGTAGATCTGCAAGTATGTTTTCATCCACTTGCTCATCATCTCCATCCATCCATCCAACTGTGGGTGATGACTCATATCATCCACCAACTCGGTCTCCATCCAATGGAGAAGTTCCCACCAAAAAATGTTCATACAATTATTTTTCCCATCACTATCTATGGCCTTAGGAAGACCATGAAGCATGAAGACATCCTGGAAATATATTCCAGTCATTGGTGAAGAGATGTACTATGTGAAAATTTCGAAGCAATGTGCATACCTCGACTATAGATCAATGTTGAAAATACCATCCTCCACAATATAATGACAATATTTGCACTCCATTATATTTTTAAGTGCATCCTCCTTGAGGTCTCTCCATGAGAACCTATTTCTGATGGTCTGGTAGAACCTATGAGGTTCTGAATATGCTGCATGCAGAAAATTCTCTTTGAGCTGTGGGTGCTCATTAAGAAGGCTCTGTCCTAAAAATGGAAGATGTTATCCATTACATGATGTCTACATCTACCATATACCCATCCAATTATTCATAAGTGAAGCGGTCATTTGAATTCTCAAATAATAACTGGGCCCTCAAATCATCACTGCTCCTCAGTGACAACACTACTAATCTCCATGATAGTGAATCTGCTACCACATGGACCTCTCCATACACAATGTTGAACTCATAGTCCTGCATTATAATTATCAACCGTTGTTGCCTCTTCTGCAACTATTTATCCTCGTCAAAAAGATGTCGGAGACTATGGTGGTTTGTCTTCACCCAAAATCTACTGCCAATAAAAAACTGTCAGACTTTGACCAATTCATGCATAATGGCCAATATCTCTTTGTCGTAAATAGAATATGACATCTCATGCGACAGTAACTTCTGGTTCTCGAAACTTATTGTATAGATTCCCTACATTAGGATTATGCTAATCCCATCCTCAGAAACTCCACACTCCAACACATGGTGTTGTGTGATGCTCAAAAATTTCAAACTGGGATAGTTATACATCTTATCCTTGAACCAATAAAGATTTCTCTGCGCAGTGATAGTCTGCTGCTCCAAATTAGCAATGTGATCTAAGACTTGGTCATGCAATTTCTCTGATGGCTTGATCCCACAAATCTCAAGATGAGGTGCTGAAACAATCCGGGGTGGAAATATTTTCATACCTTGGATCAGATGATGCTTGGGAACATCTTGAAAAGCTACAAGAGTTCCTCCAACTGGTGAAATTTCTTCTCCAACCGTTGGTGATGGTGATGGCTGCTCCTCTACTACTGCACCAGCGGTGGTATCTTCTTCCTCTTCCTCATGCACCTCCGAAATCATGACTAGGAATCTCAATGTCAAATGCTCAAGACCATCTTGCAAAGATGCAAGTGATCCTGCCACTGATGCAAGTACCTCTACTGCAGTTGGTGGTGGTGGTAGTTGTGCTTCTCCTGGAGTATCAGTGCTGACATCTTATTTTTTCTCCTCATATAATTCCTAATCAAGTTTGGAAAATGTCTCAATGGAAAGTGACTCTATTTTTCTTCTGTCAAACCTCTTTACCAATATTTGAGTGAGATATGTATATGCAGTCACTCTTGCATGTTTCAATCCACCGAACCACCAATCATTTGCTTCACCCTCAAGGTGCAGCACTGCAATCTCAATGGCTTCCTTTTCCACTACTAGGTGCAGCTAGAAGAAATCATCTAACTTCTCCATCCAAGCCTTTGTCGTGATTTTGGATGACCCATTGAATGTAGGAAGAAATAATATATTCTGCATATGCCCTCTTCTTCTATTGCTGCTGCGGGGTCTCCCATTCTCTTTAATCTGGAAAAACTATTGGAACGTCAGATTCTCTTTGAATGCTCTAGATTGAGATTTGTACTCTGCAAGATAATCACTCAGAGTCTCATGCTCCAAATATCCTCCATCTCCATTCCATTCATTTCTTTCTGCAAGGAAAGTGGGCATAGTAGGGCATTATGGAACTTTCTACACCATCGGTTTCTTATACAGCTAATAGGAAGTGCCTGGAATTTCTCCATTCTGAAACCCTCTTGAGGTTTCCTTTTGCGTTTCCCTTCTCATTTCTTTGATCTCCATGGTGAGATCCTACATAGATCTGAGGAGAAGTGTTGCAAAACTCAATCCTTCTGCCATTGTAGACTTTTTTTTTCTTTTCTTCTTCTTCTTATTCCTCTGATGTCATGAAATTCCCACGGGGTGAGCCAAATATCATGCTCTCATACCACTGTAATATCCTAAAATTAGAAAGACAGTAGTATAGAACATATGCATAATTCCAAATAAGAATAAAACTTATAAAACTGGAAAAATGTCAAAATTCATTATAACGTCATACATATGAGCATAAAAAAATGATCCATGTCATTATGTATCAATAGAAAATAAATATACACAATTCTCCAAAAAGGGATGCACTCAAGCCATCCAAAGATGGTTGAAACAACTCTACTGAAAACTAACACTAGAAAGTAAAAACTCCTGCTCCTGCTGGAAACAACTGCTGGTGGGAAGAAGATCTATGTGTGAGAGGCTGTTGGTGTGTGTTACACATTATTTTGTCACCGTCCCTGCAATCCCTCGTCCCGTATATTGGAGGACTATGCCCGTGACCTGTGAGCAATAAAATGTCCTGAAAACACCTTAATGGCATCCTTCTGCATAAGGACAAGAATTCTCCTGAAGAAAAATTCCTTTGGAAAACCCTAAAAATCCATGTTTGGGCATTGGCATGGGTAGCCAGTTCATCACTCGTGCTAATGGGGAAAATGCACCATAGTGGGCACACCATTTGGTGCTCTGTCCCTGTGTCATGCCTGCGCTAAGCCTTTTAAGGAATGTTTTTTTTAATAAAGAAGGCAGAAGTTTGGTTTTAACAAACTCAGAATGGATCACCAAAATGAGTTTGGCTTGTTTGCCTCCGGATCTCCCTGATTAGGAAGTTGTTTTCCACCTCTCATGGAACCTTCCTAAGGGATAGGGCTCTTCCCCATGATTATAGGGATCCTAACCTCTCCTCCTCCCTCTATAAAAGCCTGCCCTCTCTATTTACTAGCTAGCTGAACTTGTGGGAAGGAAACTGTAGCTGGGAAACTATTGAGAGCATAGCCTAGGAGAACCCCGTAAGAGAGAGAGCTTCGTCCAGATTCCTGACAAGCTTCGTTGAGACGCGCTTTGTTGCAAGCCCCATCGAAGGAAGATCATAGCATTAGAGCATTTGGTTGTAATCTCCCTTTTTGTCATCTTTAATATAAGAGACTCTGATTTTGGTTCCATTTGTGTGTCTACTCTTTTATGTAATGCAACAAATTATATCTTCTCTGACTGGTATATAGTTACATGCTTTAAGTATTACATTGTATGTCGTCGTTTCTCTACATGTGTACAGGTGTCTGGATGTGGTGAACATAAGGATTGTGATCTGTCAAGCTAGGGACGAGGAGCACCACTTCCTCTTCGACAACAGCAGCGTGGGATTTGAGGTAGGCTACTTATCACAATCTTTGTCTTTCTTGTAACTAGGAACCAACGTCAATGTGTGATTCGATTGTTGCTAGAACCAATCTAGGGCTAGTGGGATTGCCTCTGTCCACAGAGGGGATTTACCGCCTCAACAATTTGGCGACTCCACTGGGGATCAATGGGGGTTAGTCCTTCCTCCTTTGGGTTGTTTTTTGGGTTTTGATTGATTTATTTTCTTTTCTAGTTCACCTTCCTTGGTGTTAAAACCTTGTTCAGCCCCCAAAAGACCAAATCCAGTCTTATTTTGTCCTTTTTTATCATTTTTCTAGGGTAAACCAGCTTGGCATGGTTTTTCTCCTGACAGTTGCGCCAACTGGTGCTTGTTGCTAGTTAGGCACCCACGCCAACCCCTGTTTGGTGCAGATTATAGCCAAACAGGCGTGCCAACCCTACTTGGTATTAGGGTTTTCCTATTCTTGGGCTTTCTAAGCTTGAATTTTGGTCCTGGTTCATTTTTTATGTTTGCTCGAGTGCTTTGAAGTCATTTTTGACTGTGTTTAGCCCCTGTCCTTCGGTTGTTCGATTTTTTATATCAGTTTTGCATTCTAGCCCTAGGGCTTCTAGGTGCTTCAGTCTGCTGAGCCTCCCGTGGGAGTTTCGGGTCTTTGCTTTCCCGATCAACTTTTTTTTCTCTTCTTTTCATTCATCTTGCTTGATTCCATTAAATCATTGTGTTAGTTGAGCGATTGTCCTCTCTTTCGTTCAGTTTCTTTTTGTGTTACTCCAAGCCTAGATTACACGGTTTGTTTGAGTCTCTTTCAAGATTCTTCTTCGCTTTGAGGGATTTCGTCACTAGTTTGAGTCTTGATTGTGTGTGTTTGAATTGAGTGAACTTTTTTGTTTCAGCTATCTCTTTTTCATTTCTCGAATTGGTGTTTTCATTAGTTTTTCATTAATTTAGTGCATTTTCTCTAATATATTGAAAAATACAAAAAACAAGATCTTTGCATTTGGATTGGCATAGTGAAAATTGAAAGCTCTTTCGCATTACTAGTGTTATATAAATCTAGAGAGAATTTTTCTATTTTCATTAGCTTGCATTGGAAACAGTAGTGGATGTTTTTGTGTGTTCATTTTGTTGTCATTTGAAAGCTCTCAACTCTCCCGTAGATAGCTCTTCGTTGAACTAAATGACATTTTGTGGCATGTAGTTTGCATATAGAGGTTTTGTGAGATCCAAAATTCGATATGTAGGTTTTAACCCTGAACAGAAATTATCTACACATGAATCTTATAATAGAAAATAAACAATAGCGAGAGCATAAAACATAAAACAAATAAACAAAGAGATTTTCCCATGGATCCCAAATTGGGACGACCAGCTTGATTTTTCATTATATTCATTTTAGTGTTACAACAAATATATATATGCTGAAGCATACATAAACCCCAATCCATTAACCCTGGATTAGAACATAACCGTAGTTCCCTTGACCGGATCTACAAAATACCAGGGGCTGAAAACCATCGTACCCCAAAAACATGTGTAAACTCATGCACAAAACATGGGTGGGTTCGCATTTGAGTGGGATCGCATACCAAATTTTTTTTCGCCGGGCGCCGCTCAATCTGTATACCGTCGCTCCGTGACCCCCCCCCCCGTCGCGTCGCGCGCAACGTACGTCACAGGCTAGTTGTGGAAAGAATATAACACATACCCAACATTCTCCCACTTGTTGTTTTCTTTCCACAGGGGGCCACAGGAGAGCTTAGTCATTTGGCCAATTCTTCAACATCCATTGTTTCTCTACACCAAGAGAACTTCTGAGTGCTCACAGACTTCATCAATGCATCTACAACATTCTTCAAAGTTTCCACCTTTACCAGCAACACCCTTTTAGCCTCAACCATATCTATAACAAAGTGATATTGAACATCAATGTGCTTTGTCTTTGAATGATAAGCAGGGTTCTTAGCCAAGTAAATTGCACTTTGGCTATCACAGTCTATCCTTATAGCTTGTTGTACCAACCCAATACTTGAACACAATCTTTGCAACCAAAATTCTTCCTTTCTTGCATGAGTGGCTACTATGTGTTGTGTCTCAATCTAGTCTCCTAAACTGAGTTCATTTAATTGTCAACCAGGATTTGTAAACTGCTGAAGTGAAATGTACCATATGTACCTAGGTGCTTGTTTCCTAGTGCGTTGTGTGTAGTGTTTTGTGACGTTTTGATCTTTTATGTTGATTTATGATGTTTTTGGTCTTTTGAAGTTTTGTGTTTTTGATCTTTTATGTTGATTTATGATGTTTTTGGTCTTTTGAAGTTTTGTGTTTACAATGAAAGTGCCTAGGAAACTAATGAAAAGAAATTGGTGGTCAAAAACACAGTTGAGCCTAATGTATGGAATGGAAAATGTAATCAAAAATACTGAAGCAACATCTGAACTATGACTGAATAGAAACAAGAGCTTGATGATAACTTCTTAGACAAATGACACAAACTAGACTTGAGAAATAATCACTAAATATGCAAGTTTTCTAACTAGACAGTTAGACACTAATCATGATGCAACATTATATTCTAAGCTCATCTATTCCATGACTAATTCCTAGTTCTATTCTGCAATTTCAATTGAATGTCACAGAGCCTATACTCAAAGAGTTATTGGTTTCTTTTCAAGGTAGTTCTTTTGAGGAAGAGCTCTGTTTATGGTGAGGAATTTGCAGATATATTTCAGACCTTGTAATGATGTTATCTTCTGTTCCTAAGGTTATGGATCACTGGTGGTTTTCAGAACAAAAAGATATTTGTAGATAATGAGGGCTGTCTTATGAGTCCTATCAACTAAATTGATTTACTGTGCAAAGGGTGACAATGTGACTATGAGATATAAGTGCAATGAATTGATTTAAACATGAGCTTAAGATGCTTCTAAACTAGAACAATGTTAAACCATAAGCCATCATCAAACTTTGAAACGAAGTAGCTGGACATGAATTAAATGCAAAATGAAACTCCGGAGCGTTCTAACTAACATGCATTATTCTATGAAGTTACACAATCTGTTTGTTCATCATTAGTGTTATTTTGGAAAAGTTCCTTCTTGTGGAAGAGGTAGAACAATTCTGACTGTGGACTTGTATGCAATTGAAAGCAAATGAACTGAAAGCAAATGAAAAACTTAGTTATCACATCACGGTCATATCTTGAACTTCTTAAGGATGTCTTGGAAGAATTTATTCTTGTGGAAGAGTGATTAGGACAAGTGCAACTGTGATAGTGAAGACTAAAAACTACAACTAATTCCTATGATACTATAGCTATTCATCATTCATTGTTATGATATGTTGGAAGAATGTCTTCTTGTGAAAGAACTGGAATGAATATAACTACAGTATCTAGTTAAAAACAAATACAACTCCTATCCTACAGTACCATAGTCATTAAACATTCATCATTTTAACTTATTGGCAAAGTGTCTTCTTGTGGAAGAACTGGAACGAATATGACTACAGTAGCTAGTTAAGAACAAATGCAAATTTAACTCCTATCCTACAATACCATAGTCATTTAAACATTCATCATTTATTTATTGGCAAAGTGTCTTCTTGTGGAAGAACTGGAATGAATATGACTACAATAGCTAGTTAAAAACAAATACAAATTTAACTCCTATCCTACAATACCATAGTCATTAAACATTCATCATTTTAATCCGTTGGAAGAGTGTCTTCTTATGGAAGAACTAGAATGAGTACGACTACAGTATATAAAACAAAACAACTACTAATTCAATATGCAGAACGTAAAGACAGCTAGGAAAAACTTATCTAGTTTACGCAAAAGAAATCCGTTCAAGGGGCAGGGGCCCTCTACCACTTGACGGCATTCAACTTCAAAATTAAATCACGCCTTCAAGATAATTTTGTCTGCTCCATTAATGATGCAATAGTTTGAACACAATGCTCTGTGTCTTCAAAGACGTAACACAGAGTTTTCACAAAATCTAGCAGCAAATCTAATACAAAATTTCTAACTAAGCTCTCGGCCTACTCAAGAGTTTATAAAGTAAATGCAAGTAACAATAATTAAAATAATTTAGGAATGATGTATTTCCTTATCCAAATCATTTTAGGAGTCCTTGAGGTGGCTGCGTGAAGGAGAAAAGACACCTGGACTGAGACAGTCCTAGTAGGAGTCTTCCTTCACAAATGTGTTCCCACGTGCATAACCGTACCCAGAATTCATTTCCTCTTCCATGATGAGCAACAAACCATGTAGGCACGACGTGAATCATTCCCATATGCATTTTTCCTCAAGAGGCCACCTGGAACATACTCAAACATAAAGGTAGTCGCTTTGCATCGTTCTGCTAGTTGCATGCCTCAGATTCTGCAGCTAGTTCCGGTCAAAATGCTTAACAATGGCAACAATCACAAAATTCAACAAGTCAGTTATGTAAACCATTCTAGAAGTAATTTTAACTATTTTTATTGATCAATTGGGTTTAAAATAGAAATGGACAAGGGAAAATGAGGTAAAATGAGGTGAAGGAAAGTACAAATTTGAGGCTCAACATACCCCCACTGCTGTCTCTTTGCATGTCCTCATGCAAATTATCCTATGAATTCTGAGGCTTCTGCAAGGACATCTAATCCCCTTCTTCTCCTTTGTCTGAAAGCTAGATGCCTTCTGGGTTTCCTGATCACAAGTTTGAACCTGAGGTTTGTGAGTGCCCTGATCAACTTTTTGTTCCTTGTCTTCATCTTCTCATTGGTCCTCTCCACTTTTTCTATATGCAGGGATAGGGTTGAGTTCATGTCAGTCTTGAGCTTGATTTGATCTTTGAGAATTTCATTCTCATTTTTGATGTGTCTATTCAACAATTCCAACTCATACCTATCCCTCCTCAATATATCAATTTCAGTTAGTGGAGGACTGGGGGTTCTCTCTTCTCTTTCTGAAGCTGTTCTCCCTAAAGTTTCCACATAATCATAGATTTCCTGTTGAGCAGGATCAATCTCAGGGGTGCCTTCATAAAAATCTTCATCATCATACTCTTCCATGGATGTTTCTTCATCTTCAATATTGATTACCCCTGTTTGTTTGATTGATGTTTTCTTCAGTTTTCCTTTTAATCTGTGGCTTCTCCTAAGTCGAGAGGACCCCTTTCCTTTCTCTATAACAGATTCCTTGACTATCTTCTTTTCCTTTAGTTGGCTCTTGATTCGAGTCAACTTCTCCAAAATGACTTCCTCACTGCTTTCTTGAACCGGTTTGTCACTTTTACCTTCTGGAGTCCTCCATTTCCTACTTCTTTTTGTGGGTTGTGGTTCAGGTGATAGTTCTTTTGCTTCTTCAAAATGATTTCTTATTAAGAAATCATCCCATGTATCATTTGATTTAGATAGATGATGCTCAATTAAAATTTTGACTAACCCATGATGATACGGGGTTGTCTCCAAAAACTGAACTCTTCTCTGAACACAGGAAGCCATTTTCTTCAGACTTTGATACAAGAAATATGGTAGATTCAAATCTTCTCCTAGAAAATGAAACATTAGTCTAATATGGTAGACATAAAATGTCCCATATCTACCCTCACATGTAACAAACTTTTGTAAAAGAAGTAGTATGTTTCTCCATTTGCTTTTCAAGGCGGTACTGGGAATTCCTTTCTTGAACACACTAACATCCATATTTGGTGATTTTAAAATTTGTTTCCATGAGTCATTGTGGAATTCCCTATTTTTAAACCATCTTTCCCCAGTTCTGGACAATCCTGTAGCCTCTGCTATAAAAACTTCAGTAGTAGCAAACTTGACATCCCCTATCTCAACTTCAGTACCTTGGAATGATCTGGCAAATGTTTTGGTTACTTCCTTATGGAAGCCATTAAATTTTTCCAAGAATTGAAGCCATCCTATTTGTTGTAACATCTCCTTGCATTGTGGGTAACCTTCTAAATATTTTGGTCCCACAGGCTCAGTCCTTACGATGAAACCCATGATGTTTTTCAATATCAAATTAACACTCTACCCACAAAACAATGTCTTTTACTTTCAGATTAAAATGGCTTCAAGCTCTAAATGAAAATGGCTTGAATTTTGGAAGGACATACCTTTGATTTATAATAGCAACAATCTTCAAAATCTCTGGTTTGTATGCCTCTGTTTGATAATGAAGAATGCCTTCGAAACCTCAGACTGATGTACTTCTGTTGAACTTTGGAGTGATATGAAAGCAATTTCAATTTTCGAGCTAATATGTCTCTGATAGACAATGGTAGATGGTTTCAAGTTTCTTTTTGTGCAATACCTCCGTCTTTGGTAACAGAAGACTTCAAACTCAATCACTGAAAAACACTTATGTTTCTAGTAACAACAGACTTCAAACTCAACCTCTGTCTCTGATAGCAAATGGTATGCTTCAAATTCAACACTACAGCCTCTCTGTCTCGGGTAACAACAGACTTCAAAACCAATCACTACCACACCTCTGTCTTTGGTAATAACAGACTTTAAACTCAATCACTACCACATCTCTGTCTTTGGTAGCAAAAAGTCTTCAATTTTAGCACCTCTGTCTTCTGGTAGCAACAGGCTTTAAACTCTACACGGCCACAACTCTGTGTTGACAGTGAAAATGCTCCAAACTTCGTTCATAGTGATATGCTCTCTGTTCATGGGATCAAGTGGTTTGAGTTCTCACACTGTTATACTTCCAAACTTACCTCTTCTGTTCTGCTCCTGATGATAATAGTGCTTCTGCCTTCGGAATGGAATACTGGCTACGGAATGACGTTATGGCAAATGGTCACGGCATAAAGTGGTGGAGTGAGGTGGAGGATTGCATTAATGATTTGAGGAGACGGCGGAGGATTTACGACGGCAGGAAAAATCTTCATCATTAAAGAACTTGGTTAAGAGTCGTGGGAATTTCAAATGCTTTGGCCGTTTCACCGCTCAAATGCTATCGGATGGAAAATTTGAATCGAAAGATTTTAATACAAAGTCTATAGAGGGTTTGTTTGGTGTTTGATCAATAAAACAATTAAAACAACCTTTCGAATAATTCCACAACTAAACTATGCTAAATTTTTATGAATTGCCATCGTAATTTAAATTTGTTACCTCTGCCCTTTATTTGATGTTTGTGTAGCCTTTGTCTTCTCTGCTCATCTTTGGAGGAATCTTTCACAATTTTCTTGATATTTTTTTGATTCATGAATTCACTGGATCACTTTGTTGTAATTCTGATGTCTGCTGGTTGATGCCTTCAGGGTTTATAGCTGCGAAAAGACTGTCGGGCTGCAGAAAAGGTGATCAGCTGCAGAATGTCCACTGAGCTGCAGAATGTTCCTGTAGAATACTTTAATCATGAAAATGAAATGTTTCTGGGAGATGGGTGAAATGTTTATGGAAATGGATGAAATGGATGATGGATTATGAAGTGGATAATGGAATAAGAATGGATTCAGTTCATGGAATGAAGGAACATAAGGGCTGTACTGCAATTCATGGCATATTTTTATTCACTTGCAGCAAGATATCAAATTCTATGTTTTGACATGAAAATGAAGTAAATGGAAGATGGAGTGAAATGAATGGAATGGAATGGAGTGAAATGTGAATGATGGATGAGATGAAGTATGGATGGAGTGAGATGAAATGAATCATAAGTACTATGGCACTGAACTTATGATTTTTATAACAGCTGCTTAGAAACAAAAATGGGAAAAGTTAGAGTGTCAGAGAGACTCTGATTTTCACCCTATCTTTTCTGTATAAACATGCCAATCAGTGATTGGTTTTCATGTTTATACCTTTATTTTATTTTTATTTTTATTTTTTTTTATTTTTTATTTTTTTTAAAAGAGAAATGCTTCAGAAAATTTAATCAAGTTGATGAAGAAGAGAGACTCTTCTTCATTAACTTCACATCATTGTCTCCTTGGAACTTCTTGACAAACTCTTCTCTTGAAAGTGGCTTGTGGTATAGCTTCAGTCTATGGCCATTCACAAGAAAATTGACCTCCTCTTCATCTATAGTTCTGATTTTTACTGCCCCATTATCAAAAATTCGAACAATTTCATATGGCCCAAGCCAATGTGTCTGAAATTTCCCTTGAAAATCCTTGAATTTTGAATCAAACAAGAGAGCCCAATCACCCTCTTTAAATTTATTCTCTTTGATGTACTTGTCATGCCATCTAGCCCTTTGCTGTTGGACTAGACTTGTTTTCTGAACTGCATCTTGTCTGATCTCATCCAATTCATTAATTTGCTCCAGTCTATGTTTTTGTGCCTCCGTTAGATCAAGTCCTAGCTGAACTGCCATCTTGAATGTTTGAATTTGGAACTCTATGGGAAACAAAACTTGCTTTCCATAAACAAGCTCATAAGGAGTATGGCCTGTTGTGTTTCTCCATGTAGTTCTATAGGCCCACAAGGCTTCGTGAAGCCTATCTACCCAATCTCTTCTATGTAGATGAACATTCTTTGTTAGGATTCCTTCAATGACTTTATTAGTGGATTCCACTTGACCATTTGCTTGTGGATGATAAGGAGTAGATGTTCTATATCTGATTTTGTACTTCTCCATCATTTGCTCCACTAGCCTTGATGTAAATTGAGCTCCTTGATCTGTAAAAATATCCTCAAAAAGAAAAGTAACTGCAGATGATTCATTAGCAACAAGTAATGGTTTAGCTTCTACACACTTAGTAACATAATCAGTGAAAACTAATATGTATTTCTTTTGTCTTGATGGAGGACTAATAGGTCCTACAAAATCCAAGGCCCATTTTTCAAAAGGTTCAATGTGTACCCGAGGTTGTAATGGCATCTCACCTGAAGGAGAAGGTTTCCCTACCCTTTGGCAACTGTCACACCTTTTGACATACTCCCTTGCATCTTTAAACAAAGATGGCCAATAATATCCTAAATTAAGGATCTTATAGGTTGTCCTCTTGTCTGCAAAGTGTCCGCCACAAGGTTCATCATGACATGCCTTGAGAATTTCAGGCATCTCATCTTCACGAACACACCTTCTAATGATCAAATCTGAACCTGTCTCGTACAACTCATTAGCGACCCATGAATATCTTGCACTATCATTAATGATTTTTCTTTTATCCCTTGCATTCATAATTGAAGGAAACTTTCCTGAAACTAAATAATTAGCAATATCAGCAAACCATGGAGTTTGAGTAGAAACTGCAAAAAGATATTCATCAGGAAATTGATCTTCAACCGGAGTGTCATCTTTGATATTTTGAATTCTATACAGGAAGTCAGCCACAGTGTTTTGTTTTCCAGGCCTATCTAGAATAGTAATGTTGAATTCTTGCAATAATAACAACCATCTTATAACTCTACCATTAGTGATTGATTTATTCATTAAATATATAATGGCAGAATGATCAGTGTGAATAAAAGTTTCATAGCCTGTTATATAGTGTCTAAATTTGTTAATGGCATGAACAAAAGCTAAAAACTCTTTTTCAGTTACAGTATAGTTTAACTCTGCAGGAGTCAAATTTTTACTGATATAATAGATGGCATAGGGAATTAAATCTTTCTGTCCCAATACTGCTCCTAGAGCTGTATCGGAAGCATCTGTCGAGATATGAAAAGGTAACTTCCAGCTAGGTCCCCTTAATATAGGTGCTTCAGAAATTTTGGTTTTCAGGGTTTCAAAAGCTAACTGGCAATCAGAAGTCCACTTAAATTCACAATCTTTGGTGAGTAATTTGAAGAGAGGAGATGCTATTTTGGTGAAGTTTTCTATAAATCTCCGACAGTACCCCGTAAATCCTAGAAAACTTCTTACATCTCTTTGACAACTTGGAATGGATAGGTTAGAAATAACTTCAACTTTCGCTTCATCAACTCTAATCCCATCCCTTGAAATGTGGTGCCCTAAAACAATACCTTCAGTGAACATCATAAAACATTTTTCATGACTAAGAGAAAGGTTTGCTTCTTGACATCTTTTTAAGACCTTTTCCAAATTTTCTAAAGCCTCTTCAAATGTATCCCCATAAACTGTAAAATCATCCATGTACACCTCTACACAGTTATGTATTAGATCAGAAAAAATTCCTAATACTGCCCTTTGGAATGTTGCAGGTGCATTGCACAATCCAAATGGCAATACTCGGTAGGCATAGGTACCCCAAGGACAAGTAAATGTGGTTTTATCTTGGTCTTCAAGTGCTACTTGGATTTGATTGTAACCACTAAATCCATCCAGGAATGAAAAGTACTTTTTACCTGCTAATGTATCTAATACTTGATCTATAAAAGGTAAGGGAAAATGGTCTTTAAGAGTAGCTTTATTCAGTTCTCGATAGTCAACACACACCCTCCATTTTCCATTTTTCTTAGGTACAATTACTAAAGGGGAAACCCACTGACTATCTGAAATAGGATAGATGAAGGTAACATTTAACAATTTTTGTAATTCTTCCTTGACAATTTCCCTAAGATTTGGATTCATCCGTCTTTGAGGCTGTCTGATTGGTTTGCAATTTGCCTCTATATAGATGTGATGAGTACAAGTCTTGGGACTTATCCCTTCCATGTCAGTGTATTCCCATGCATATGCAGAAGAATGTCTCTGTAATACTTTGACTAGCTCTTCTTGTTGAGATTTTTCCAGGTTTTTGTTTATATTCAAGGTCTTGCCTGGAAAAATTTCACTTGTAGAACTGCCAAATTTGTCCATAGAATGAATAGACATCTGTCTAGATGACAAGAACTCAATATTGGATTTCTCTTGAAATGATTCTTGTTTGTGCTCTGGAGAAGATTCAAAATTTTCTAGAGTATTCAGAATTTGATTATCTTCACCAATTTCTGAAATTGTGAAGAGTGGTTGCAAATATTCTTCATCCTCTATCCATTGAGTGTCATCTAGATCTGTAATTGTCCTAGCTGGAGGATATAAAGTGAATTTATTTGTTGAACTTCCATCAGAAATATACATATCACCGGACCTACAACTAATAAAAGCATCAGCTGTATCCAACCAAGGTCTTCCTAGTATAACAGGATGGCCTCCTAGATTATTCTTGGGTGTCAGGATCATGAAATCCACAGGGTACTCCCAAGAGTCTAGGGACACCGGAATGTCTTCTATTACCCCATCTGGTCTGATCACAGATCTATCTGCTAATTGTAATAGTGTGGGTGTAAAGAGAAGATTAGGAAGTTTCAGTTTGTCCATGATTTGTCTACTCATGATATTTATTGCTGCTCCTAAGTCAATGAGTGTGTTTTGAATTTCAATTCCATTGATGTGAATTTTGACAACTGGATTTCTTGGGTCAAGGTACTTTGGAATAGTAGTCTTACCCATCATAATATCTGCTATTTGTCCTACCAGTTGAATTTTCTTGGTTTCTCTTATTCTTTTCTTTGTTGTCTTCATACTCAACTCCTTTATTGTTTTGGCTAAAATTGGGATTTCCTTGATGGCTTGCAATAATGGAATTTTAATGCAAACATTACTCAATTCATCCAAGAAATCATAATTAGGCACCATTATTTGTTTTTCTACACCTTTGTCAATTTGTAATCTTTCCGGAAAGGGAGGTATAGAAGTAGATGTGGATGGTCGCTCTAATACTGGAGTTGGGCTTATTGGATCTTTTTGTTTCAGTTTTTCAATGTTTTGGCCTTGAAAGGATGTTTCTTCCTCAAGACTTTTATTAACCCGCAGGGAGTCTTCCTCAGAATTATCTTGTTCTTGTATGATCACAGAAGGTTTCCTCTTCTCAAGTATCCTTCCAGACCTAAGTTGAACATCACTAAGGTCTAGAGGAGTAATTAAATAAGTTGGAAATTGTTGTCCTTCTATCATGTATGTACTCTGGGGGTTCTTATTATTGGGGTTTGGTATAGGCTGAGCTGGTAATTGATTGGATTTTTGAGGGAATGGTAATGGAAGTGGTTGATTTTGATGAGGTTGGTTCAGATGATGTTGTTGAGAATTTTGTTGAAAATTTTGTTGAAGATTTTGAGGAAACTTTTGTTGAGGATTTTGAGGATAAAAATGTGGATATGGTGGATAGGATGGTGGATACTGATAATATGGAGAGTATCTTCCATAGGGACCTTGTGATCCTCGTGCCCAAGCTTGAGATTGATTTTGAAATTGGGGCCAAGGTTGCTGCCAAGAATTCCAAGGTGGAGGTTGATTATACATTTGATCATGAAATCCCTGTGTTTGAGGTCCCTGCCAAGGTCTTCTAGATACAAAGTTAAGAGATTCTGTGGAATATGTAGGAGTTTCTTCTTGAAAAACAGCCTTGAGACCAGGAAGAGAAGGACAATTCTTGGTCTCATGTTTCTCAGAACAAATAACACAGGTTTCTACAACTTTTACATCCAAAGGGCACTCTCTCAAGGCATGTTTCTTCCTACATTTGGGACAAAAGATTGCCAAGGAATCAGATTCAGCCTTTTGCTTGTTTTGTATCTTGAGGGTGTCTATTTTTTCACTAAGACTCCCTAAGATGTCAGATTTAAAATCATCAAGCATGTGTCCTATTTCTGATCTACTTACTGTCCCAGAAGCAGATTTACTTGCTCTTGCAAGAGCAGGATCTCTTGGACCTTTGACAGTTTTGGATTTCCCTCCGGAAAGGTTGATACATAACTCAGATATTTCAGGTAATGTGAGTTGTGATATATCCCCTTTTCCCATCATGTTAAGGATATCCAACCATTCATCCCTAATGGTTTTCAACAAAAGAGATTTTAAAGTGTCTTGATCTAGGTTTTCTATTTGTGCCCTTTTTATGTTGTATTTAAATCTTTCCAACAAATCTTCTAAGTTTTCATCTTCTTTTTGTAACATCTTGAACACTTCTTCCTTATGATTAACCGGCATACAATAATCCAAGCATCTCTCTAGAAATGCTTGTTTCATGTCTTCCCATGTCCTAATGGAACTACTGTTTAAGCTCATAAACCACTTCAATGCTGCTCCTTTCAGAGTTGAAGGAAATAATTTCAATTTTTGGGCATCTTGAAGGTAGTCATAAGTCCTACACAGTACTTCAAATTCGAATAAGAAAGTTTCAGAATCCTCAGTTTTAAGTCCATAGAAGTTCGGAAGGACAGAAGGTGAAATGTTTTTCATGGTTGTATTGGTTTCTCCATCAAGTATAGGGAACCCAAAAGAGCTTCCTATTCTACCTCTTCCTCCATCTGCACCTCCACCTCCTCTTCCTCCTTCTCCTCTACCTCTACCTCTACCTCCTCCAAATAATGTGTGTTCTCCATTAACAACTCCTCCTCCTCCTTCTTCTGCCATGGTTGACTCTCCTGTGGAAGTAGAAAGGTTTGTATCCTCAACAAAATTTTTTGGATTCTCTTCTATGGCAGGTTCAATGGATGAAGTGGAAGGTTTCTCTAATGGAATAGGTGACCTTAGATCTTCTAGAAGTCCAGAATCAGTAAAGGATGGAAGATGGGTTTGAGTTGAAGGTGTACTAGTTCTGGATCTAGATGAAACAAGTGGTGCTCTAGATGTCAAACTTCTGCCTCTGCTGCTTATAAATCTTCCCCTTGAATCTCTCTCCCTACGCATAAAATTGTTTTTGGATGCTAAGAAACAAAGATTACCTAGTTTTCACTTCCCCGGCAACGGCGCCAAAATGTTGTGTCTCAATCTAGTCTCCTAAACTGAGTTCATTTAATTGTCAATCAGGATTTGTAAACTGCTGAAGTGAAATGTACCATATGTACCTAGGTGCTTGTTTCCTAGTGCGTTGTGTGTAGTGTTTTGTGATGTTTTGATCTTTTATGTTGATTTATGATGTTTTTGGTCTTTTGAAGTTTTGTGTTTACAATGAAAGTGCCTAGGAAACTAATGAAAAGAAATTGGTGGTCAAAAACATAGTTGAGCCTAATGTATGGAATGGCAAATGTAATCAAAAATACTGAAGCAACATCTAAACTATGACTGAATAGAAACAAAAGCTTAATGATGACTTCTTAAACAAATGACACAAACTAGACTTTGAGAAATGATCACTTAAATATGCAAGTTTTCTAACTAAATAGTTAGACACTAATCATGATGCAACATTCTATTCTAAGCTCATCTATTCCATGACTAATTCCTAGTTCTATTCTGCAATTTCAATTGAATATCACAGAGCCTATACTCAAAGAGTTATTGGTTTCTTTTCAAGGTAGTTCTGTTGAGGAAGAGCTCTGTTTATGGTGAGGAATTTGCAGATATATTTCAGACCTTGTAATGATGTTATCTTCTGTTCCTAAGGTTATGGATCACTGGTGGTTTTTAGAACAAAAAGATATTTGTAGATAATGAGGGCTGTCTTATGAGTCCTATCAACTAAAGTGATTTACTGTGCAAAGGGTGACAATGTGACTATGAGATATAAGTGCAATGAATTGATTTAAACATGAGCTTAAGGTGCTTCTAAACTAGAACAATGTTAAACCATAAGCCATCATCAAACTTTGAAACGAAGTAGCTGGACATGAATTAAATGCAAAATGAAACTCCGGAGTATTCTAACTAACATGCATTATTCTATGAAGTTACACAATCGGTTTGTTCATCATGAGTGATATTTTGGAAGAGTTCCTTCTTGTGGAAGAGGTAGAACAATTTTGACTGTGGACTTGTATGCAATTGAAAGCAAATGAAACTAAGTTGTCACATCATAGTCATATCTTGAACTTCTTAAGGATGTCTTGGAAGAATTTCTTCTTGTGGAAGAGTGATTAGGACAAGTGCAACTGTGATAGTGAAGACTAAAAACTACAACTAATTCCTATGATACTATAGCTATTCATCATTCATTGTTATGATCTGTTGGAAGGATGTCTTCTTGTGAAAGAAATGGAATGAATATAACTACAGTATCTAGTTAAAAACAAATACAACTCCTATCCTACAGTACCATAGTCATTAAACATTCATCATTTTAATTTATTGGCAAAGTGTCTTCTTGTGGAAGAACTGGAACGAATATGACTACAGTAGCTAGTTAAAAACAAATACAAATTTAACTCCTATCCTACAATACCATAGTCATTAAACATTCATCATTTTAATTTATTGGCAAAGTGTGTTCTTGTGGAAGAACTGGAACGAATATGACTACAGTAGCTAGTTAAAAACAAATACAAATTTAACTCCTATCCTACAATACCATAGTCATTAAACATTCATCATTTTAATCTGTTGGAAGAGTGTCTTCTTATGGAAGAACTAGAATGAGTACGACTACAGTAGATAAAACAAAACAACTACTAATTCAAATGCAGAACGTAAAGACAGCTAGGAAAACTTATCTAGTTTACGCAAAAGAAATCCGTGCAAGGGGCAGGGGCCCTCTACCACTTGACGGCATTCAACTCCAAATTAAATCACGCCTTCAAGATAATTTTGTCTGCTCCATTAACGATGCAATAGTTTGAACATAATGCTCTGTGTCTTCAAAGACGTAACACAGAGTTTTCACAAAATCTAGCAGCAAATCTAATACAAAATTTCTAACTAAGCTCTCGGCCTACTCAAGAGTTTATAAAGTAAATGCAAGTAACAATAATTACAATAATTTAGGAATGGTGTCTTTCCTTATCCAAATCATTCTAGGAGTCCTTGAGGTGGCTGCGTGAAAGAGAAAAGACACCTGGACTGAGACAGTCCTAGTAGGAGTCTTCCTTCACAAATGTGTTCCCACGTGCATAACCGTACCCAGAATTCATTTCCTCTTCCATGACGAGCAACACACCATTTAGGCACGACGTGGATCATGCCCATATGCGTTTTTCCTCAAGAGGCCACCTGGAACATGCTCAAACATAAAGGTAGCTGCAGAATCGCCGGTTAGCTACAGAATGCCTGCATTCTGCAGCTAGTTCCGGTCAAAATGCTTAACAATGGAAACAATCACAAAATTCAACAAGTTAGTCATGTAAACCATTCTAGAAGTAATTTTAACTATTTTTATTGATCAATTGGGTTTAAAATAGAAAAGGACAAGGGAAAATGAGGTAAAATGAGGTGAAGGAAAGTACAAATTTGAGGCTCAACACTATGTATTCTGTCTCTGTAGTTGAAAGCGCCACTACAGACTGTCTTTTACTCATCCAACTGACTGTAACTCCAAATAGGCTAAACACATACCCACTTGTAGATCTTCCTTGGTCCAGATCTCTAGCCCAGTCTGCATCAACAAAACCACGAATGTCCAACATTATTTCTAATCCTGGTCTTCCTTGGTAGCACAAGCCATAATCACTAGTGCCACGTAAATATCTGAAAACCCGCTTCACTGCTGTCCAATGCTCCTTCCCTGGGTTTGACATAAACATGCTCAATAATCCCACTGCATGTGTAATTTCTGGTCTAGTACAGACCATTGCATACATCAGGCTACCCACTGCACTTGCATATGGAACACGGGACATATCCTCCTCTTCTTCTTGTGTCTTGGGACACTGTTCAGCAGACAAATTTGCACCTATAGGAATAGGAACACTCACCGGTTTACTATCCTGCATATTGAACCTCTGCAATATAGTCTCAACATACTTCCTCTGGTTTAACCAGAGTGTTAAGTCCCTATATTAATAGTGTAGCCCCCCTTATTGTTATTATTGTACCCCTGTAACCCCCATATTGTTATTATTGTGCCCTTACATTATTATTGTTAGGTCGGCTAGGATTACATTGTGGCCCACTAGGATTACATTATGGCCCCATGGACTTCTATATATAGAAAGGAGGTTTTGTAAATTGTATCATCCAAGAATTGTTCATTCATGTAATGTATTGGAGGTTGCCCCCTCGAAGTGGCTCATTTCTAAGGCGTGAATATCTCTTTTCTTCTCTCTCTGGAGCTGGTTACACAACATTTGGTATCAGAGCTTTGGGATTCTAGGGTTTCGCTGCTCCAAACAGGTCATCGTGGCATTTTCGCTATAACTTTTTTTCTACGAAGCTTCAGAAGCTGAAATTTCTAGGGTGCGAAGCTGAAATCTTGAGGAAGGTTGTCTAAAAATTTCAGATCTTGGTTCGCAATATTCGAGGAGATATCATCTGTGTAAGTTAGGTATTTTTTCAGGCTCATAAACAGGTCATCGTGGCAATTGCGCTATAAATTTTTTTGTACGAAGTTTCAGAGTCTGAAATTCATATGGTGCGAAGCTGAAATCCTGAGGAAATTCGTCAAAAATTTTCAGAGCTTGGTTCGCAATATTTTTGGAGATATGATCTGTGGAAGGTAGTGCTTTTTCAGGCTCCTGAATTTCATCTCAAAGAGGTGATCGTGGGAAAACTTCAATAACTCTCTCTCGGGGCATTGGATTGAAGTGCCGTAAAAAGTGGTCGCAAGTACACAGACTGAAGTTTCTTCGCTATCAATTTCAGAGACAAAGGACAAAACAGTGACACGTGGAAATTCGTACAAGTTCGCTCTACTGAACCAGTCCAGAATTAGGTCATTGTGGGAGATTGGACACAAATTTGTCTTGAAGAATCCAAATCAGGTCAGACCTGTGGCATTTGAAAGAAGCTTCAGAGATCTACTACAGAGCTGAATTTCAGATATTGAAGATTTTCAAATACAGAGATAATTCAATTTCAATATCGAGCTCCTAAAAGCTAGTAAAAGGTGTGTATTTTTTTCCCAAATTGCATAAGTCTTGTTTGAAGAATCAAGTTGAATTGATTCCAAGGGCATATTGTAGAATAGATATCAATATTGAATTCTAAAATGGCCCCTAAAAAGAATTCAACACCCATAAAGCCTTCAGAAGGCTCTACCATGACTCATGAAGATGAAGAATTGCAACATGATCTATCAAAATTACAAGAACAAGTGCAACAAATTTCACTCTCGCAAAGAGCAGCAAAAAATGAAATGGAAGTTTTGAAGAAAGGTGTGGAAGTGAAGATGGATGGTTTGAAGAAAGGCATGGAAGCTAAGATGGATTGTGTGCAAGCTAAGATGGAAGCTAAGATGGATGGCATGGAAGTGGGCATGGAAGCTAAGATGGATGACATGAAAGACAACATGGAAAACATGAAGAATGATCTAAAAGCATACATGGAAGGCTTGATGACAAGCTTAAAACCAGAAATGATTCCTAATGGCGGAAATATAGTAGAAGAACCTCATGATGAGAACAAAATAAATGTTAATCATGATTTAATATACTCTAATGTTGGCGGGAAGAACCACCATATTCCAAAAATGGATATGAGGAAGTTTGATGGAAAGGATCCTGTAACATGGATACTACAGATGGAGCAATATTTTCATCTCCATAACGTGCAAAACACACAAAAGGTACGCATTGCAACTTTACATTTAGAACAAAATACATTTGTATGGTATCGATGGCTTTGTTCCCATAAAAAAATTGTCACTTGGTCAATTTTTACGGAGGAAATGATAGCACATTATGAGGATACAAAGAGCAACACCTTCTTTACCCAATTGATAAATCTCAAACAAAAGGGTTTAGTGGGGCAGCACATTGAGGACTTCCAAAAATTGGATATAAGGGTAACTGATCTTACAGAGGAACACAAGATTGATCTCTTCCTAGGCACTTTAAAGGATAACATCCAACATGAAGTTCGCGTTTTGGAACCTGATTCATTGGAGAAGGCATTCAGGTTGGCAAGAAAAGTTAAATGTAAAATTATGGCGACAAGGAAGCCTACCACTCAATTCTATAAAGAAGGAAGTGTTGCTACGCCTAGATTTCCACAACCTACAAGGTTGACACCACAACAATTTGAAGAAAAAAGAGCAAAAGGGCTTTGCTACAGTTGTGATAGCAAATACACTAAAGGTCATAAGTGTGCTGAGAAGAAATTATTTTACATAGATTGTGAAGAGGAAGAAGAAAATGAACAAGAAGAGGATATACACCAGGAACCAACCCCAGAAGAGGAAGAAATGAATCCAACCATATCGTTTAATGCACTGGCAGGAATTACCACTCCTCAAACTCTCAAGATAAAAGGACAAATCAAGAAGAGAAAGGTAATAGTGTTGATTGATTCAGGTAGCACCCATAATTTTATTCATTGTAAGGTAGCCAAGGAATTAAATTGTTTCCTATACCCAGCACCTGAATGTCAAGTGATGGTTGCAAAGGGAGGAACTATAAATTGCTCTGGAAAATGCAATAACATCAAGCTAACCATGGGGGAATATGTGTTGACTAGTCCAATGCTTTCCATTCCTATGGGAGGTGGTGATGTTGTACTAGGAGTACAATGGTTACAATCTTTGGGGACGGTAGCTTTTAATTTTCAAGAACTTTTCTTGAAATTCTTTTCAGAAGGAAAGGAAGTCGAATTACGGGGTATTGAAGGGAAGCCAGGAAGGATAATAAGCTCTAATGGCATAACAAAGCTTCTAAAGAAAGAACAACGAGGCGTAATTGCACAATTATTCTCACTAGAAGTTCAAACATCAAAATCATCTATTTCTGCAGATCTCCAACAAGTCTTGGACAATCATTCCAAGGTGTTTGAAACTCCCAAAGGACTCCCACCTATTCGTGATCATGATCATGCTATTCATTTGATTCCAGGAAGTGTCCCTCCAAACATCCGGCCTTATAGATATCCTTACTTCCAAAAGAGCGAAATTGAACGTATGATTGCAGAAATGTTAGAGGCGGGTATAATTCAACCTAGTCAAAGTTCTTTCTCTGCTCCCGTAGTATTGGTACACAAGAAGGATGGATCATGGCGAATGTGTCCGGATTATAGGGAGCTCAATAAGCTCACCATTAAAGACAAATTTCCCATTCCTGTGATTGATGAATTATTGGATGAATTACATGGAGCAATTTATTTTACCAAGTTGATCTTCGTTCAGGATATCATCAAATTAGAATGAAGACTGAAGATATTCCAAAAAAATCATTTCGAACTCATGAGGGTCATTATGAATTTTTGGTCATGCCTTTTGGCCTTACCAATGCACCTTCTACATTTCAAGGGTTGATGAATTCCATTTTCAAACCCTTCCTTAAAAAATTTGTGCTAGTATTTTTTGATGATATACTAATCTATAGCAAGTCTTGGAAGGATCATGTTGAGCATGTTGACAGGGTGCTCAAACTATTGCAAGAGAAACAATTATATGCAAAAGCATCCAAATGTTTCTTTGGAGTACAAGAGGTGGAATATCCGGGTCATATTATATCCCACGAGGGTGTTAAAGTAGACCCTAACAAAATTAAAGCCATTAAGGAATGGAAAGTCCCTAAGACAATAAAGCAGTTGCGAGGATTTCTCGGGTTAACAGGCTATTATCGTAAGTTTGTTAAGAATTATGGAAGAATAGCAGCACCTCTAACAACATTATTGAAGAAAGATGCATTTTCATGGACTCCCGAAGCAACTAAGGCCTTTGAACATCTTAAAGAGGCAATGTGCCTAGCACCGGTCTTAGCTACGCCAGACTTCACAAAAACATTTATTGTGGAATGTGATGCCTCAGGAAATGGAATTGGTGTGGTTTTAATGTAGGAAGGAAGACCCATTTCTTTCGAAATTCGTCCAATCAAAGGAAAGTATTTACGTAAACCTATTTATGAGAAGGAAATGTTAGCAATACTGCATGCACTAAAGAAATGGTGAACTTACCTAATGGGAAGACACTTCAAGGTAAAAACTGATCATGATAGTCTTCAACACTTTTTGGAACAAAGACTATCTTCAGAAGAGCAGCAAAAATGGGTCACAAAGATGTTGGGTTATGACTTTGAAATAATCTACAAAAAAGGGAAGCTAAATGTTGTTGCAGATGCACTCTCAAGAAAGAATGAAGAGGTGGAAGCATTGCTTTGTGCCATTTCTATTATCCAAACAGATTGGATAACCGAAGCAAGAGATGAATGGAAGAAGGACAAAGATGTATGGACACTCATTCAAAAGTTGCAGCAAGATCCTAGTACATCCGATACATTTAGTTGTTTGTAAGAATTCCAAACTAAAACAAAGTATTATTTTGGAATTGCACACTTCTCCTTTAGGAAGACACTCAGGATTTTTAAAAACTTACCACAGGTTGAAGAAATAAATTTTTTGGGATGACCTTAAATATTATATTCAAAAGGTTGTGGAAGAATGTTTGGTTTTCCAGAAAAATAAAGTTGAGACAATTAAGACTCTGAGACATCTACATCCTTTATCCATTCCAAGTCAATGTTGGGAGGAGAATTCAATGGATTTTATCACAGGTTTACATAAGTCCGAAGGAAAGAGTGTCATCATGGTGGTAGCTGATAGACGTAAAAAGTATGCACACTTGTGTGCATTATCTCATCCATTTAAATAAATTACAGTTGCTACTGCATTTATGGAAACAATTCAAAAGCGACATGTAAGTACTAAATTAACTCATAGATCATCTTATCATCCTCAACTGGTCAAAATGAGATAGTAAATAAATGTTTGGAAGGATATATTCGTTGTTTTGTATCTAATAAACAAACACAATGGGTCAAGTGGTTACCTCTTGCTGAATGGTGGTATAATGCTTCCTTCCATACCGCAGTAAAAATGACCCCATTTATGGCACTTCATGGATATCATCCACCATCCATCACATCATCTTTAAGAGAAAGTTCGAAGGTTCAAGTAGTGGAAGATCACATCGAGCATCAACAAGTTCTTCTCCAACTCTTAAAGGATAACCTAAATTTGGCACAAAATAGAATGAAGCAACAAGTAGATCAACATCGCAGCGAGAGAATTTTTGATGTAGGAGACTGGGTATTTTTACAACTACAACCATAGAAAAAAATGTTCCTCAAGCAAGCTAAGAAGGATAATAAATTATTTCCAAAGTACTATGGTCCTTACAAGGTGTTGCAAAATATTGGTACTATGGCATACAAATTGGAGCTTCCTGCTTCTTCACGAGTGCATCCAGTTTTTCATGTTTCATGCTTAAAGAAGGTAATGGGTAAAAATATTACAGTTCAAACAATATTTCCAAAACTTGATGAAGAAGGAAAAATCATATTGGAACCTAAAGCGGTCACGTAAACAAGAACTCGAAAGATACAAAATCGATCAATTTCAGAGTATCTCATCGAGTGGAAGAACTTACCCACTGAAGATTCTACATGGGAGAATGAAAATTTTATACAAAAGCACCTAGAGCTACTCAATCGTTGAGGACAACACCTTTTTGAAGGAGAGGGGCATGTTAGGTCCCTATATCACTAGTATAGTCCCTTATTATTGTTAGTGTAAACCCCTTATTGTTATTATTGTACCCTTGGAACCCCCATTTTGTTATTATTGTGCCCTTAAATTATTATTGTTAGGTCGGCTAGGATTACATTATGGCCCCATGGACTCCTATATATAGAAAGGAGGTTTTGTAAATTGTATCATCCAAGAATTGTTCATTCATGTAATGTATTGGAGGTTGCCCCTTCGAAGTGGCTTATTTCTAAGGCGTTGATATCTCTTTTATTTTATTTTTGGAGCTGGTTACACAACAAACTGCTAACTGGCAGAACCAATAATGCCATCAGCGGTATGAGATTCTTTACCAGGTGGAAGAAGAACAATGTTTGAAGGTCTCAGAGCATTTGGTATCTTATCATAGAGAATGCCCTATTGGGTATAAACCAAATCTAAATATTGAGCATGAGCAATGAATTACACTTCAGTAACGATTCCACCTTTGGTCATATCTTCTGTTATGGGAGCTAACATAGATTTGATGAACCATTCCACTAAAAACTGATCGGGAACAAAGGTATTGACTAACCAGCGATGACACCTCCACTCATGAATGTGATTTGAAATATGAGTGGAATCTGATTGTTTGAATTTATTCAATAGTTTCGTTCTGGTTTTGTATCGGATGGGTAACTGGAAATGTGTGAGGAAGGTGGTGGCTAAAGTGTTGAAATCATGAAAGAATTCTCTAGGTAATTCAATATACCATGTAGTTGTGTTACCTATAAGCATTCGTTGGAAAATAGGAAGTCGAATGGAATCATTATTGAGGGAGTTGGATGAACACAATAGATGAAACATCATAACATGCGTCGATAGGTCTTCTCTAGGATTCCCATTATTTTGGGATATCATAAGGCAATTTGGCGAGAATAATTGGCCACCATGGCGAATGAGCAATGGGGTCATTAGTAATCCAAATTAGGTCAGGCAATTCAAGAGTAGCCACAAAAGGAAATTGTTCATTAAATTTCGAAGGAGGATGACTTGGATAAGAAGGAATAACCTAGGAAATGGGCACTTGCATCCCTATATATGGAGGGTTATGATAATAGTGAACTTGGTTACCAAGATGTGGAGGATTCTGATAACTAGCATACAAGTGATTTTGTTTCCCAGCCCTAGGCTGACGATAAAGCTACTAAAATGGTTGGATCTAGATTTGCTGGACTTGAAAAATCATGTGATGAGGTCCATACTATTTCCCGATAGGGGTTTCTATTTCCCCTATAATGGTGGGTTTAGTTGAGACTGCACCAAATTTTGAATAATTTTACCTAGCAAAACTTGAGGAGTACCTTGCGCAAGCGATTGAGAAGATGAAGCACCTTGTACAGTTTGACTAAGAGGTACCTATGGAGAACTAGATACCATAATTTGTGATGAGGATGACACAGTTTAAGGATTCTGCAATCGATCCCAAAATTAACCAGGTTGAATGTATGAAGTAGGTTTCCAAACACTGGAAGCCATTCCAGGATAAGGTGAACTATAACTAGGAATATTACCATATTGAGGCATACAAACAACATGTTTCTCCTTGCCAAAGGAGGAGAGGATGATGGAGGAAACTGCGATCCATATGGAAGGTACCCAACATAAGGAGAGTTAGGTTGTTGAGAGTAGCTTTGTCCACTGTTATAAGGACCAGCCTATTGCTCTATTATAGGTGTAGTCAGAGGAAGAGGGAAAAACTATTTGGTATTCATAAGAGAAGTAAAATAAATTATTATTGAATTAGATCACATGGGAAAGGTCCAAGGAATGGAAGCCACACCAGAAAAGGTACCAGATAATGACTGATAACCAGGTGGGACAAAAGATCCACCATACAAATGATTTTATGGTGATGTCACGAACATAGTTGAGGAAACGACACTTGATGTATAAACCATAGTAGTAGACATGGCTAGGTGTTCCAATAAGTTCCAATCATGGTTGAAAATCCCAATGAATATTTCCACAAGAGATCCACAGATAGGCCCAAAGAATTTGGTAAAGGAGATTGTGTCGAAGGTTGAAGAGGTGGAAGAGGATCGTTTTGATAAAAATGAAGTCCTTCCCTATGAACATTTGTAGAATGACGAGGCTCTTCTTGAGGGATCTATTCAACACTTAGAACTCTGTATGGAAGAGGTTCTCCACCAATTCCAAGATATATTGGTTTTGTCTGAGAAAAAGGAACATAAGAGGAAGATCTCAAAGAATCAGGTGAAGGTGGCTGAGGCTCCTCAGGTTCAATAACCTCAAGAAACAAAGTGTCTAACTGAGGAAGTTTAGTTGCAATGACCTCAGGTAAAAAATTTTCAGGGACTTTTGCTTCAATTGTATTAGTGTCACCAACAGGAGTAGATGTAATCTCAGGTTTAGAACTCAAATGGATAGATGATTCTAGCAGATCAGTATCAAGAAGAGGGCTAGAAGTAGTGCTTTAAGTTCCTTATTCAGTATTTTGTGTTTTCTTATGTTTTTTTACATCGTTTAGGAGTAGTTTCTGGCGAAAGAGGAGGCCTGTTTTACATTATACGCAAATGACGGGGAGGGGGATTTCGTTCTTCCACATTGGATAATAAATTTTATTAACACAAAAAGAAATAAATAAAAAATAGGGTAATCTAGGCATAAATGATTACCAAGCAACTGTGAACTGCAATATACACCTTGGTTAACCAAGGAATTAATGTATGGTAGCCCATCTCCCTGAATGATGTGTTCATTGTATCATTGTATATAAGGCAGTTGACTCGGTTACCTATGGATAGATAGAAACCTATAGGGGAATCCAAAAATATACTCAACAACATGTGCGAGTGCAGTCTGTAGTAGTGTTGTCTAATGCATAATTGTTCGATGAGAGTGTTCCCATATACTTTTCATGAGTGGAGCGCCATCCGATATACCTGAAGGTACATTGAGAATGATCCTATACACTTATGTACGTGGAACGATATTTCACCGCCAAGATGCAACGCTGGAAAACAACGACAACTCCTATGCTTAACGACGTTAAAACACGTCTCTAGCTTAGACCTCTAAATGTTTGCATCAATGTTACAAATTCTCCTTAGGTTGATTCAATAAATTTAACAGTTTATCTTTGATTAATTTACAGTTTTCACCATGAATTTCAGCTGAATATTCTAAAATTAAAATCTAGCATGAGAAAATAGGAATATTTTCTCTTGCAATGAAAATATAGCTAAGGAAGGGAAGAAACAATCAAGATGCAACAAAAAATATGCATCAAACAATATGAAAGATGCAATTTCCCTTTCGATTCAACTTCTCCTATACCAATACACATGCAAATCCTAAATTCCAATGCATAATTTTTCTTTTAACCACACTTAATTTTTGAGAGTCAATAAAACTAATATGAGAATGTTAAATTACTGATTCAATTACACTTTTTAGAATGAGAACTCAAACAAAAATTCATCTAATAAATAAGCAATAAAACAAAATCAATTTGCAAGCGACCAAATGGTAAGAACAAATAAAAAAAAAAAAAATCTTACCAAATGTAAAAAAACACAAATGAAAACCAAATGAAGGTTTTAGAGAGTCCACAAGACACTAAAGACTCGGGGAAGTTTAGCTGGAAGCTGGATGATGAAATATAGGCTCAAAAACCACAGAAAAATTTGTGCAAAAATAATGGCGAACGCTGGTGAAAAGGAGGCACCATTGATTTGCAACGCTAGTATAGAGTGGGCCCGAGTGAGGTGCAATGCTCTGTCAGAGGCACTAAGGGAGTCCTGGGCCTAGGAAAGAGGATTCTAACATAAGAATTGAAAAAAAAATTGAATGAAACCACTTCCTGGGAATTTTCTTGGTTGGATTATACAACAAAGTTTTGTCAATGAGGTAATAAAACACAATGGACAAGGAAAAACACCAAGGGAATACTCCATTCCCTTGTGGAGTCACCAATTTTTTATACATGATTTACGATTACGGACAAAAGTATTTCCCCTAGGTTTGGTGGTCAACCTAGAACAACAGAGAGGCAATGAACCCAATTATTTTCCTTATAGTAAATAGATGATAGAGTGAGATCTACCTGGAACCTATCACATGCTTCCTTCATAAGCTTGGAAGATCTAATTTGATCCTTGATTCCCAAAATTAGAACCTACACAGTCAAATAACACAAGGCAAGAATCTACTATATTTATGCAGTATCATCTAAATACTCTATTCAATAGATCAACATAGTATCTAAATAAATGAATAACCATCACATATAGGAAAGTAGAGAATTATTTGCATTAATATAAATAGAAGGATATTACAACCATATGTATAATTTGATCTTGTAGAAGAGCTCCTCCAAGTTGTTAACTTGTCCTTTCTTTGTCACAATGTGCACCTCCAATCACCCTAATGCATGAAATAATAACCACTCACTATAGCATCATAAGGGAAGAGTTTCTCCAAAGCATTAGGGGAATTTTGAGGTCTAAAATGGGCCTCCTAATAAAAATGTACAAACAAAATAAACTTTATAAGAACCAATAGGATTCAAGATGATGATGTGAATCATGGGGGATCATTCACCATTTTTTAAGTAAAAAGGTAAAAAGATTAAAAAATAATAAAATAATAAAACTACTTTTTCAACTCGTATTTTCAACTTATCTCTCAAATTTTTTACTCAAATTTCGAGTGGGGGTACTCATTGGATGCAAAATTTAATTCCTCATCCAAGGAGTACCCATGTTGCATACTTTCCATAGACCCTGCTACATGAGAAATTATAAATACATGAAAAAACGTGATTGAAATCACGTTTTTCATGTACTTCTCATTTTTCATGTAGCAGGGTCCATGAAAAGTATGAAACATGGGTACTCCTTGGATTAGGAATTAAATTTTGCATCCAACAAGTACTCCTGCTCGAAATTTGTGTAAAAAAATTGGGAGATATGTTAAAAATATGAGTTGAAAAAGTAGTTTTTTCTTTTTTCCCTATAAAATTTAATGATGTAATCTAATATTATTTTATCATTTCTGCTATTATTTTATAATTTCCTTACGAGGCCCATTTTAGACCTCAAAATTCCCCTAATGGAGAACTATTCATGCATTCTTCATTCTAACCTTTGCATAGGCAAGATGGTAAATATATAGGAGAGTAGGGTAAGTTGGGAGTTCTTATCCAATTACCATTCTAAGGTTTTAGATCCACCTTTAATGGTCAGATAGGATAAAAAGATAAGTGGTGAAAACTCCAAAGTAGGGTAGGATAGGATCCGAATGTTTAATCCAAGGTAAGAAGTTGAAACAACTTCTAGAAAATCCTAGAAAGTGAAGCTTTCAGAATCTCGATCATTCTCCCGGATTTCTATAACCAACACAAGGGCAATGGGGAGCACCCTGCTGGTGACCAACACTGGCTACAATGGAACAACCTGTAGGTGGTCACACCCCAGTAGGAATATAGGGAGTGTTGATCCTAAAACTAGCTCAGATGATGCAGTTTAGGGTTGGAACCCTGGGGGATGAAAGGTACATGCTTAGGGCTTTGTGCAAGATGATGACAAGGGGGAATAATATGTTGATTGCTATAATTAGGAGGCTCACTGATCGGATGTAACAAAATTCCCTATAACACCAACCTCCATATCTTGTGGATTTTGTAGCCATTTATGAACAACATGAGTAAGTTACAACCACAAGAATGGGGGGTTAGTCATACAAGTCAAGCTAGTTGCAAGCGAAAAATGACGGGTGCCAAATTTTGAACCATGCAATATGGGTGCACTATTTAAAAAGAATTCATGGTTTTTTACAAAGGAAGCACATTGTAATTCATGCAAAATTTGAATTATAGGATGAAAATGGTAAGGAAATTACATGTTCAAGTGAATGAGGAGGTTGTAGTTGAGGTTACAGAGCTAGCAACATAAGGAGAAAAGTGGTATGAACTGCATACTTCAATATAATACATAGTTCAATTATTTTTAGATGATGGAGAAGAACTAGTAAAGAAGAGGAAGGGGTACAACCTCAATTCACTCTTGGAAGCATGGAAAGAGTTGGCAGAGATAGTTCAGAGATATATTACATGTGACAGGATATTTGATGTGGTCGGAGTTCACCACCTTCAGATAATGGCGCATTTGAGACAGAAGGTATCTTTGAACATTCCCTTTCTCTTGAAATCTATTTTGCATGAGACTATAAATAAAATTAGAAAATCTAAAGAACATTTTTAGTCCTAAGCCACCACGGATTAATCAAGTTGTTAGTTATAAGAAGCTTATGACAAACCCAATATAGTTGGAAGAATTTCATTTAGGTGAATTAATAACCCATATATGAAAATAACAATAATGAGGAGGCTCTTCTAGAATATGCCCTAGAAAACACTAAAGTGGCTCTAGGTGGTGAAAATACTAAAATTTTAACTGGAAGTGAAAACCCTGAAGCTATATAATCAGTAGTAGAACCCTGAAACCATAATTAGCAGTGAAAAATTTGAAGTTGTAATTGGGAGTGGGAATTCGGAAGTGATTATTGAAAATTAAAATTGTGAGGGTGTAGATGAGGAAGATAATTTTGAGATTGATATCGAATGAGGTGTTGGGGACAATTCGGCTAATCGACTATCCTCTGAGAAAATAAATTCTCCCCTAAACAAGGAAGAGGTGGGACAAGAATGTTTTGTGGCAATAAGGGAGAAAATTTCAGTTGCATAAGAACCTCCCTAACTTGAAATCCCTCATTCTAAAACTATCCATTCTACAACTCTTCAGACTGAAGTTATTCACTCAGAAATTCTTTACTCCGAGACTATTTGTCTCGAAACTTTCCATGTAGGAATTATTCAAACTGAAGTTGCTGAGTTGGAATGTGTAATTCTCAAATGTACTCCACAAAAAAATTTACAAACTAAATATTTTCTATCAGAAATCCTAGTCATTAAAAAACCTAGTAAGGTAGAGAAGAAAATTGTAGATTTTATGGTCACCTTACCTAGGGGAAGGAGAAATTTAGCTTGATTGTCTAAATTTCTAGGAGAATAAATGTTGTACTCTCTTATGTCTCCAGGAATTTTGATCACTTCTATGAGTGGAATAGATTTAACTACAGAGACTTCTAATGAAAAAGGGAAAACAATGTATGGATTAGGTTACACATGAAAAACTAGAAACAATATTAGCCTTGGATAAATTAAGTAAGGAAGAAATAACATTGGGATTACAGTATAAAGGAGAAGAGGTGCGCGTGGAATTTTAAGAACTCAAAAAAGTCCAAAAATCACAAGGAATGGACTAGGACCAGGTTTCCCAAAACGTTGAAGATGCACATGGTACAAAGAATATGGATTTATAACAAGAAGTGCCTAATGTAGAAGTGGTGTAGGAATGAGATAAGGTCAAATATTTATTAGAATCTATGGATATGGAAGAAGGAACAAATATGGTGACTCTATAACATCCTATTGATTCCTTAGTCAATATGGACCAAGAAATTCCTACTTATTTTTAACAACTGTAGCTGAGGTTACCTCCATTAAATAATTAAGTACCACAGTTCATGAACCATCCACTGAATTTGCCACCAATATAGTCTATGAACTCATTACTGATTCTACAACTACTACAACCCAAGAGCCTTCCGTTGAATTCCCAATTGACCTTTCATTTGATATAGTTCAAGAAACCTTTGTTGACTTCCCAGCCACTATCATTTAGGAACATCTCATTGATTCCTCCAAAGTCATAGTATAAGAATCTTTGGTTGATATTTATATTTCTATAATTCTAAAACATTTTTTTGATTCTTTAGCCACTATTTCTTGTGGCTTTTTTATTGATTCTGCAACTGCTATAACTCAAGAATCTTTGACTGATTTTGTAGCTACCAAAAATCAAGAGCCCCCTGTTGATTCTCCAACAACAAAAGCCTACATTCCTCCCATTTTTCCTTTAGTAGTCCCCTCTATAACGAGTAAATGAAAATATAGAAGTCTAGTGGTCATGAAGAACAAAAGGAGAAATAGGCATTTTAGAAGGGTTATTGCCTTGAGAAAGGAAAATGCTACCCTAAAAATTAAGCTACAGGAGTTGGAAAGAAAATTAGTAGCTAGGAGACAACCTCAAACTAGTTGGAAGAGGAATGTTGCGAGACAACCTAGTGTTGAAATGGCACCAAGAAATAGCACCCCAAGGGGGCTTCTGATTTAATTTTCCCTTAATTAAATTGGAAGAGAAATTGTAATTTCATCTCATGACAGCTTGTATTAGTTAACTAAGTCAGAATGACTGATTTATCTTAGGAAATTCGAGTTGACGGTCAGAGAGTATGCATGTAGAGTTATCCAATGATTTAAGGGGGTCCAGTTACAATTATTTGTGAGTTGTAATTAGTTAACTCAAGAAATTGAGTTAAAATCAATTTAACTAGTTCTAATTGAGATATGAGCTAGTGAGAGGTCAAGTGAATTAAATTTTATTTAATTCACAAGTAGTGATCAATGAGTTAATAATAATTTTATATAAATATTTGTTGCATGTTAGTTCTAAGGAAGGCCCAATTGAGACAGAGGTTAAAGGGATGATAATGATCAGTTGTATAATTAGAAAATTGTACAGGTCAGTTATAGAGTCATGTGGAGGCCCTTGATGCATTGTGAAATCAATTAGAATAATTTTCCTATTTAATAGGGATTTAATTCCTCCAAGAATGTGTGAGCAAGGAAGGCTGAGCAGAGGCTGAGAATTGGAACTAATTGGTTGATTTTTCCTAGATCATAGTGAGATAGTTACGAGAGTGTAGGAGTTTCTCGGTGAGAGAAAAGAATTGTATTGTTTCATGGTATTGACTTTATACAGTATAAAAATAACAAGATTTTAGGTTGTCTAATTTCCCTAGATGCATCTTGCCTTGTGTTCTTCATTAACTCTTTATATTACTTGTTATGTGATTGTGTGATCGTGTTTTTTTTCCGCAAATTGTAGAAGTATTTAGTATCTTGTTTTAGTACATTACAAGATCAGTTTGAATCCCATTTTTTGATTTTCTAAACCTAGGTCCAGTAAGAACAGGAAATTTTTTTAATATAAAAGCATAGAACACAAACTGAAGAAATAATTTTGATAGAGAATAGAGTACAAAAATAAACTATGCCTCCACACTATCCACTAATCTTAGAAGCCAAAATGTAGACATTGAGGTAAATTGTAGCTAAGCACTAGGGAGAGATATTCCCTCAAGATTAATATTATAAATTTCTAAAGTAGTTCCTACATTGATAAACGTGGAGATAGAAATGACTACATAATTGGATATTTCCTCGGAAAAGATTCAAAATCTACAAGAACAAGTTCATAAGTTAACTCAGGAGAAAAATGAAACTTGTTACATGATTCTAGATCTTATGGCTTGCAGGGCTCCATCCTATGATTATGCATTAGTTTTGGTGGAAAAATACCTGATGCTTAAGATCCAAGTTGTAAAACATGGTTTCTCTTTTGATTTTGCTAATGTTTTGGGTTTTAATGGTTTCCCATAAGGAGAATGAATGCACACAATATATTTTATGCGAGCTATATATATGCATAATTTCTTGTTGGTGGAGAAAAGGGATGAAAATATTGTGTTAAATGTTGGAGACGTTCAACTCCAAGCCTTTATATCCTTCGCTCAAACCGAGATTAAATTGTGAAAGGATTTTGAGCAAAATGAGAAAAATTATGAGCTATGGGTTAGAGGAGAACCTGAAAATGCATTCAACACATTTCAAAAGCATAAATTTTTTTCTAGATGGTTTAATGTTCCCTCTACACTCAAGGATACTCGTGTAAGAGGATTGATCTCTAGCCTCGAGCACTTGAATGATATTAGAGAAATGCAATCATGGCGGATAAATTGAGATGGATGAAATATTCATGAGAAATTAAGAATAGGGAACCCTTTGGGCTGCATAAATTTCAGCAAGCTCTTTCCAAAATCCATTATTATACTGCAATTGTGATGGAGGTAGGTGTCAATTGGATGGGATGCAGATATCATTGCTCCATGATATGGTGTCCTTTGTCATATTACCAGTTAATTATGAGCTTTCTCAACAAGATGAGTATTTGGCTTTCCAACAAATCAAAACTAGGGCTAGATTTAGACATAGAGGGAAGGACATTTATGGGGCTTATTCCTTGATTTCCTTACATGTCAAATTTTTTTTTTTCTCAATAGGGAAAAGTTGCACGAGGACATGAATTCAAGTTATTCAAAGTCTTGTAATTGTTTCACTTCTCTCATTTACTACATTAGCTTTTTATATCAATTTGTTATCCTTTTCTACTCATATTAATATTCTTTTTCTCAATATGGTATAAACCTTGGTAAATTATATTTTTCATTTAATTATGCTTTAATAATATGAACGAGGTTATTTTATTTAAAATTGATCGAATGATCAGATCTTGTTATAAACAAGGATTATGAACATGAGTGCGGGGTGATTGCATCCAAGTAAATTCGTGGCTAATTCAAGAAGAGTTCTTCCCAAGATGATAATTTATTTACGTAGACATAACTTTTAGTCTCTACGTTGAGGACAAAAGATTCATCTTAAGAATAAGGTTCCGAGAATCTGAATGTTCCTTATCTTGCAAATCTTCTATTGTAACTCTCTTTTTGTAATATAAAAATAGAGGAAGTTGGTTTGGACGAATAGTGAGAAATTGTAAACTTAAGACAAAATTGTCAATTAAGTTCTAGTTGTATTTACTCTTTGAAGGATCGTAATGCAAAGACTTATCAATTAATTTCAATTTTCACCCATTATATCTTGATCTGAGTTTTAAGGAACTCTAACTCTTGGTTAGTTTGGGCCCCCATCCTAGATGAACTATTGTCTTACATATGTAAATTAAATTAGTTTAATTATGTGATATTCATTCTCCGATTGGTTTTTGTTTCTTTATCATAATATTGCATAGTTATTTAACAAGTTTGATTTATATTTTTTATAACAATAAGATTTATTGTATTGTTCCTGATTGTTGTTTCTTGAATAGGTGTTTTTTGTTTTTTGGTTTCTTATTGTTGTTCCTTGAAACATTGTTGCTTTATTTTGTGAACAATTAAATAGTTGAAAGCCTAGAATTGGGATCTCGTATATCGTTCCTTGATTGAGATTTTATTTAAAATAATACTATTGATTAGTTTTGCACTTGAATTATATTCTTACAAGTGAGGTTTGATTTAGTTTAGAAATAGAATCTATTTTCTTAGTTCAATTGTTGTCCTTTGTTGCTAGATAGGATCGATTTATTTTCACAAGAAATATTTAGATCTGGGATTATTTCATGTAACATTAGCATTATTTTTTGTCAGTTCCTTGCATAGATTTTTCTAACTACCTTGAAATAAAAATAAAATACTTAGGTTGGCAAGTTAATGTTAGATGACTAGTTGTTCATTTTCAACATTTAATAGTCTCAAAAACTACCTTCTAGGGAGAAAGTTTTGTGTTTATGTCAAAAAATGGAGGGATAAGATACTTGTTTGACTAAACCAAGCTAAATTCTAGACAAACAATAGAGCTGGCATTGCTCTGTGAATTCAATCTTGATATAAATTGATTTAAAGGCATGAAAAACAAGGTAGCAGATGCACTTAGTAGAAGTTTGAAAGTGGGCCAGTTCGTGGCCTTTAGAACTTGTGAAGTTGATGTCAAAGAAAGGATTAAAGAGGCATTAATACATGGAGAAAATTAAAAACATGTGAAGAAATTTTTGTAGTAATAGATAGATGTATTAGTGAGTAAGAGAAAAACACTCACTCATGATGGTAACCTACTATTCAAAGACATATGGTATGTGCCTTGTATAGATGATGTAACGAAGATAATCATGGATGAGTTTAAAAATATACCTTACATACGTCATCTTGGTTATTAGAAAATGGTAACAATGATAAAGAAAATGTATTATTTTCCAATATTGAAGAAGGAAGTTTCTAAAGACATTTCCAAGTGCTTATAACACCAACAAGTCAAAGGACAATGTAGGAACCCAACAAGATTTCTACAAACAATCTCAATTCCTAAGTGGAGTTGGGAAGTCATATTCATGGACTTCATTACCAGATTATTAAAAACAATCAAACAACATGATTCCATTATGGTGGTAGTGGACATGTTGAGTAAGGAAACCCACTTCATAGTTGTCAAGACCACCCACAAATCCATTGAAATAGCTCATATTCATGAAGGAAATACTCACGTTACATGGTGTACCTGAGAAATCATTTTAGATCATGATTCCAAGTTTACTTCCAATTTCTAGAAGGCATTGTTTGATGGTTTTGGAACCCTACAAGATTTTAGTATGAGATATCATCCTTTGAATAATAGAAAAAAAAAGAGTGAAAAAATTTCTAGAGGACATGTTAAGGATGTTTGTTATGCATTAGCCAAAGAGCTAGGAGGAATGCTTGATATTAGTTGAATTTTCCTACAACAATGAATACCAAGAGTTTTTAAAGATGAGCCCTTTTGAGGATTTGTGTGGTAGAAATGAAACACTGCTATTAGTTGAGTGACCTATTGTACATGATGTACCTTGGGTTGAACATGCTAAAGAAGATGGAGCAGTAGGTGCTTCATATCAAGAAGAAATTGAATGTCACCTAGAATACGAAAAATAGTTGTATGGACCAACAAAAAATGCATAAGGAATTTCAAGTGGGAGAGCACATATATATTCGAATAAGACCAAGGAATATCTAATTGAAAGTGGGGTCTTGTGCTAAGTTGGCACCCAAATTTTGTGGACAATTTCATATTTTCGTAACAGTGGGGTCAATGGCTTATAGATTTCCCTTACCACCTACAGTGAAAGCACATGATGTTTCTTACATTCCATTGCTTAATAATTGTGTACATGACACTAATCATATTGTTGGTTGGTTTATGATACAAGTGGGACCTGAGGGAGAGTTGCAACTAGAACCACTATGCATCTGAGACTAGAGGTAGACTATGCTAAAAAATAGAGTAATAAAGTAGGTCAAGTTGCAATGGAAGCACTTTGGACCCAGTGAAGGAACCAAAGAGATGGAAATACAAATAAGGTTATTATGCCCATTTTTTCAATGATTAAGAATAGGTAAAATCTATGATTATAAAGCTCAATTTTTATTCTTTGTCGTTTGTGCTATAAAAGCATTGAAGATGGTGTTCCTTCAAGGGTGTGGGATTTGTAATAGTCCTACCTTTCTACCCATTTTTTTTATAGATGTGGTCATAACTATAAATTTCAATGTGGAAACCACAATGGGTGAGACGAATCCTTTAAAATACTCAAGTATTAAATTGTTTTATTAGAAATATGAAATGTTGGCCTAAAGGGAGGGACACATGGATCCAAGTCTGCGAGACAATAGAGAAGTGGGAGAGTGGTATTTTGTGGCATAACATATCAAGCCACCACTTAATAGTTGGAAAGGATGTGATTGAATGAAGGAAAATTACCACGTTTCGTGATTACACAATGTGAGGGAAGGAAAGATAAGGGTGTCTCGTAGGATATGAAGGAACTTAAGGAAAAAAAAAAAAAAGATTTAGCAAAAACGGAGAGCAGAAAGAGACAATGGAGAATGAGTGTAGAAGCAATTTTGGAGTGCCATTGAGTTTTGTGTTTTGAAATTGGAGTGTTTTCTCTTGTATTGATGTGTTAGGGCTGCTTGACTTTGACGTCCAAGCCTAAATGGCCAGTGAGAGGCTCAACAAAGTGGTGTCAGCCCATTTTCAAGTATATTAATCTCCCCTATTAACTGGAGTGAAAAATTAATTGAATTTGAATGTCTGTGAGACACATAATTATGAGTCCCAACTATTTTTAGATAACTAGTATTTTTAGAATTAGTTAATTTTTGTTATCTCTAAAATCTCACAATACTAGATAATTCTAGAAATGTCTCCCTGCATTGTAAAATATATTTAATGATGAGAATAGCAATCCATACCCTATGGTTTTTTACATTTTCTTAATTGGTGTGTATGGATTTTCTTTCTATCATGATATCATAACAATATCTCAATCCCACCGTCTACAGATTAAAAGGGTCGTAGTGTAACAATCAATTGTCAAGCCACCCACATTATATTAAGGATTAGCCGTCACAGTGATTTTCTGGTAAACTTCGAAAGCTATCACTAAATAATCCCTCCATCATTGTTATCTACAACCACAGTATGTAAAGTTTTCGGCCAAAGAGTAGAGTAGTTGTCGGGAAACCATGAATAAATATAATAAATGTTAAATATTAGTAAATATCAATAGAAAATCCACCATGAGCCATCACTATGAGTTTGTGAACATGTTTTTAGTTCAAGACAATTCATTTGGAATTTTTTTTTTTCGGAAGGTCAAAGTCGTTCACTAAAATAAAATAAAAAGGAATTTTTTTTTACTTTTGGATTCGTTAAAAAGTGGTAGTTTTTTCTAGTTTTTTTAAAGTTGTGAGATATATTTTAAAAATAAAGAAAATTATATTTTATATTGGAGATTGGATATTTTTTTTTTAAGGAGAGTTTTATATTTTGGTTGATATTTGGCTATTTTAAAAAGGTCAAAAGTGGTTTGGGTATTAGGTGGTTGAGTACTATTAGTGCAATATTGAGATTTTTATTAGGTTTTCAATTAAATTGAAAATAGGGAGATATTACAAAAGTTAGTTATGGCTTCCACGGGACCATATTGAATGGCACAAACTATATGATGTAAGAAATAAAGATGAGGATTTGTTTGAGTAATTTAGACTACTGGGAAGAAATAGTCGTAAAATATGAAGTACTAGAAGCTACAGACTTAACAAAAATGACAAATTCTCAAATAAATGCTTCACCAAATAAAAAATAAGGGATTCAAGAGAATTATAAAATCTGCCTAGTGGATTCTAAGATTCCTTATTTCCTAATATTTCCATAACAACTAGTGCCCATCAAGCTCGAGAGATTTTGGAAAAGGAATACTAGGGCATAGACAAGGTAAAAAATGCCAAGATTCAAATTCTTAGGAAGAAGTTTGAAACTATGCAAATAAGAGATGCTAAATAAATAGATAAATTTACGACTTAGGTCATGGAAGTGGTAAATCACCTTAAAACTATTGAGAGGATGTTCCAAATCAAAAGGTCGTTGAGAAAATTTTCATAAACATAATGCCTTCATTTGATATTGTTGTGACAAGCATAGAAGAAATTAAATATTTTTCCCAGTTTTCAATTGAATAACTAATTGGTTAAATGTTGAATCATGAGTCAAGAATTAAAGGTAGAAATGACTCATTAGAAAATGCATTTCATCTCAATCCACAATCAATAGAGGAAGAGGTAGAGGTGGCAGAAGTAGAGGCATAAGAGGAAGAGGATGTTCTAGAAACATAGATAATGCATCAATTCAACATAAACAACCATGGGATCACCCACAAAGTCAAAGAGGAATTAGTTGAAACAAAAAAGAAAGAGGAAGGATGGATAGGTCAAATATAAAATGTTATTACTGCAAGAAGCATGGTTATTTTGAAAGGGAATGTAGGAAGAAGCATACAAATTTGAACAAAGGAAATGTCAATGTTTCAAGAACTGATGAAGGTAGAACATCATCTATGTTTCTTTCTTGTTCAGTAGCACAAGAAAATAACAATGAATTTCTATGGTTAATGGACAATGGATACAATAACCATAAGCTAGGTAACACATATATTTTTTCAAGTTCTGATGAAACAATTAAAAAACATATTATGTTCGGTGATGATCATCTTGTTAGTTCCTTAGGTAAAGGAACAATTATAGTTGTAACCAAGAAGAATGAATAAAATGACACTCTTGGTGTCTATTATATACAAAATTGAAAGTAGAACCTATTAAGTGTACGATGAATGAGTTAAAATGGTTTTGAAGTCAAGTGTAAAGATCCTACTTTCATAGTTGTTGATAGACCGCCTAATCAAAAATTCATAACAAGGATCCAAACGACCAAAAAAAGGATGTTTCCTATACTCATGAGAAATTTTAAGAATTCATTATCATATGCTCAATTTGTAACAAGTTTTCATAAAACTTGGCTATGGAATCTTAGATATGGCCATTTAACTTTTAATAGTCTTGATATTTTTCAAAAGAAGTTTATGGTTCTAGGCCTACATGTGATAGATCTCCATCATAATCCATCTAAAATTTGCATCCTTTCTAAACATAAAAGAATTTCTTTTCCAAATGTCGCCAAATATAGAGCCAAAAGTCCACTTGAATTAATACAAAGACCTTTGTGGTCCAATGCAAACGTAGTCAATAGGAGGAATTTTTTATTTTACAACATTTATTGATGATTTCAGTAGAATAACATGGGTTTTTTCATCACAAAAAATGTGATACAATTGGAAAATTCAAACAATCCAAATCGATAGTATAGAAGCAAAGAAAAAATTAAATTAAATTATTAAGATCAGATGGAGGAAGTGAGTATGATTCCAAAGAGTTTGCAACATATTGCAAGGATCAAGGTATCAAGAGGGAATTTACAACAAGGTACACTCCACAGTAAAGTGGAGTAGGATAAAGATAAAATCATACCATCATAAATATGGCCAAAGCATGTTAAAGGAAAATCATTTTCCAACGAGGTATTGGGTAGAAGCAATAGCATGTTCAATTTATATTTTGAATATATTTCCAGCCAAAAATTTCAAAAATAGTTGTGTTACAAGCTTTAAGTGATATGAAAAAAAGTGTATCACACTTGAGTATCTTTAATTGTATATCCTATGGAAATGTTCCAAAATAATTGAGGAGGATATTGGATGATAGGAGTGAAAAGTACAGATATTTTGGATATAATGAGAATCCAAGGCTTAATAATTGTATAATCCTTGCACCAATAAAAATATTATTTCAAGAGATCTTAAATTTCTTGAAGATCAAGAATGAAATGATCAAGATAAAGGGACAAACATGAATCAAATTTCTCCACGTGGATTTGAACCAGGTAATGCAACAAAAGTAGAAAAGCCACCACAAGGATTTCCATGCCTACAAGAGTCTAGTTGAAGATGAAAACCAAGGAATACAGAGTGTGCACAATTCATCCTCAAGAAACAAATTTTAATCCATCGTTCTGTAGAAAAAAACAAGTTTGAGAGATATTTATGAATAACTAAGTAATGAACAAGTACATCTCCTTTACTATCTTTCCAACCAACACATTTTAAAGAAGCAGTAAAAGGGAAAGAATGTGTTGAATTTATGAATGAAGAAGTTGCATCCATAGAGAGGAATGATACATTGAGTCTTGTATATCTAAAACAGGGGGAAAAAGTTATTGGATTCAAATGGGTCTATAAGGTCAAGGTTAATGAAATGGGGAAATTGAAAAACATAAATCTAGATTGGTAGAAAAGGGCTTTGCACAAAATCCTGGAGTGGATTATGAAGAAACCTTCACCCCAGTAGAAATATTGGATATTGTCATAACAATATTAGTAATATCAGCAAAGAATAATTGTCTAGCTTATCAAATGGATTTCAATTTTACATTTTTAAATGATATCTTGAAGGAATAATTTTATATAGATCAACCTCCAGGGTAGGAAAGGAATTGTCTATTGAGATTTGTAGCTTGGGAGATACTCCAAATCCTTGGCTAGATGGTTTTTGAGGAATGGACTCCAGAAAAGTGGTTTGTGGGCTTAGAACCCAAGGTGGAGGTTTTGTACCCAAAGGTGTGGGGCCAAAACCATGAGGATATTTGATGACTTAGCACATGGAGATGGAAGAGAACCCTTAAAGGAGAAAGCGGAATCTTCAAGCACCATGAGATCCTTTGTCAAAGTGGAGATATTATTTTGTATTTTTTATGTGGGTGAAAACATCTTAGAAATCAATTTGGCCTTAGCATAAGGGATCCCTCTTTATGAGTTATATGACACCCTAAGGAAAAGGTATAAAAATGAGTGAGGAGATGACTCATTCCACAAAACCCTAGTGAAAAACATTATATTGGAGGATATTTTAAGGAGCCATGGCTTAAGAAGACTAGGTTGAGAGTGAAAAAGGGATTGGTTTGGGTCCGATTATTTGTCTTTGCATGAACGAGTAGGAGTAGAGGCTAGTTTCAGGGTTAAAGGGAAAACAATGGATGGTTTGGGGTTTATCTTCCTTAGAGATAAGGCTAAGATTTATCTAATTTGTAACATGTAGGGGAGAGCCTTAATTGGATAGAAAAAAATGGTTTGAAGGAGCTGGATGGATAGTCGATGCCTAGAAATACAGTGAGTCGGAACATACCTTGGGGAAGGAAGAGCGAAGGGAGTCGAGGGCTGGTATGTTTACCTAAGCCGGCCAAAAAATGATAGACCTAAAGTGTGCTTAGAACCTTGATCAACAATATGAAGGAGTTTTCTTCAAGTAACAGGTATGTTCTCCTAATTCGATGGTTTTTCTAAGTGTTTGGGAGTCCTAGCTGAGGATAGTTTGAAGGTCATCCTAAGGCTATAAGGAGGGAAACAAGTGGATAGTCTTAGTAGCCATAGATAATTTGGCAAGTAGGACTTTCGCAGTTGCAAGAAGGGTGAATATTTGTATGGCTCAGTGGATAATATTTGAAGGAATAAATAAGTAGGTCAAAGGGAGTTATTTGACTATCCCTATAATGTTGGTTAGAGACAGACATCTACAACAGAAGTGGGAAGCCCTCCATGCCTTATGTGTGTCTTCATTGGGCATCACAGGAAGGTACTAGCAGGAAGAAAGTACCTAAGAGTTTCTTTCCTTGAAGGAGTAAGGATAATTTGGTGGGAAGGAAGTCCTAAAGGAGATGAGGAGCAACACTGGGTAGGCTAGAGTTGGTCACAAACGAAGTTGTTAACAACTTGCAAGAAGACCCTAAGTGTTGATGCATTGATGGAAGAATGGTTAGCTAGAGTGAATATTGGATACATGTTCAATGACCTAAAGGACCTAATAAATTTATATAAGTAGATATTTTTGGCTGCATATCGAGACCCAAAGGACCGGGCATGTTTGTTTAGGATATGACCAAGAGGACTTGAGAGAGCCTGCTAGATCAACTAGACAGACGATGTATCTTGTTTGAGCAATTTGGTAGTCATAGTTATTGATACCAAGTCCTACTTGTATTCTTGTATAAATGGATGTATGAGGGTGATTATCCCTAGTATAGGATCCCTATAGAATTGTATTATGGTTTGTTAATATAACAACGTTTTTTTATTGAAAATTGTAAAAAGTTGTCTATATTGTGCACTAGTTGATTTACTATTGTTTATATTGTACTGTGCAAAGTAGTTTTTTGTGGTATTTGGATTGGTGGTGTCATATATTCTAATACTCTAACCTAGGTTTCAGTGTCGTGGAAAAACAACAGGGTCAATAACAAAAAATTTATAGGTTACAAAAGGCTTTGTATGGTTTCAAATAATCCCTTAGAGAATGGTACAATAGAATTGATTCATATATGCTCAACAAATGATTCAAATGAAATAAAAATAAATCCATTCTCTATATTGAAACATATATGCAAGGTAATATTTTAATCTTTTTCATTTATGTTGATGATATGATTTACATAGGAAAATTTGAAACTTGGAATTTTTCAAACAACCATGGAGAAGGAATTTGAGATGAACAAACTTGGCCCACATGGAATATTTTCTTGGAATAGAATTTGAATAGTTTGAAAAAAGAGTCTTCATTTTTAAAATAAATTATATGAAAATGATATTTTGAAAGTATTCATGATGAGTGTATGCAAGCTAATAGAAACACCAATTGTCCCAGGAACCAAGCTAAGAAAAGATGAAAACAATCTAGTAGCTAATTATGATTTATAAAAGCAACTAGTAGGAAACCTAATGTATCTCATAGAAGAAAGGCCTTACATAATTTATTTAGCCAATATTATATCTAGGTTCATGGAGTCACTAAAAAAAACTCATTATAAATCCCAACTCGAAGATAGTTTATTTCAGTTTTTGCACTACAAGTGGATTAGGCATACCCAGAGCCAACTATTTGCTGACAACACTTCTTGGCCTCTACCCCAGTGTTAAGAGATTCATGGTGTACCATAAATGATGCTTCATCAGAGGCACCAATATCTGCATGGAGCTCATTTTTGGTCATTAATAATGAAATCATGATTCTTGCATTTTGTAGCCCCTCTGGCACTCACCTCAATAGTATGGTTAGCTAATCTCTCTTTAACAATGGCGCAACTACCCTCACTATGTGCGTCGATATTGTCCCTCAAGTGGAGAAGAATTATTTCAAGCTGATATGGACACCTTATGTGGATATTTAACTTGATTCTTTTGTAAACTTACTTAAGTGTGAATGAGAAATTAACTTAATCAATTATTAGGAAAATAATAAAGCTGCAAATGAAGCAATAATAGTACAATATAAAGAAGCAAAGAAAACCAAGAATTCCAAAATGATAACAGAGTCCAGCCAATGTTCGAGCTACGTCTCTAGATCCAGCTTCCACCTAGGGACCATTTCGATTACCCTAAAAAATTTGATGTCACATCAAGCATCAAGCCACCAACCAACATAAAAAAAATTCCCCCCTCTACTAGAAGGTGAGTGGTTTTCCAATAACCGTTAAAACCTCCAAAATGTGTGGTGAGCCCTCGTATTGCATGAAGAATGTTGAGACTCCCAGATTCTTCTCTACTTTAATTTATTAACCTGGGGTTCATACAAACTTGGAGGTGATTGTGCTTTATACACAGTAGATGCATTCTACTCATGTCATCCTCTTCTGAGCTCTATGAAAGGGTGTTATTTCTAGGGTTTCTGGATGAAGTAAGTCACACTTATAAATTTATACCTAGGGCTACAAATGATTCAAAGCCATTAATCTATCAGCAATCCAAGAAATATTCTACAACAAGAAAGTAAATCTAACTACTCTTCAATTAAAGAAATCTACACATTAAGCTATCATAAGAAATGGAAGCAAACTAGGCATCTTGCATGAATTAAATTGCTGAATTGAAATTGCATAAAGGAAACTAACCTAATCACACTTTTCTAGGACAAATGGCTAAACACACTCTGTCTACTTCATGTTCTAATTATCATGCTTTTACTCATGCAGCTAATCATGACCTAAATAATCTTTTAAATGCATTATTTTTCAGCTAGGAGGAGAAAGTGCTAAGGTGGCTTATGAAGGGCTTGAACTCATGGGTGCAAGGCTGAAGGTATCTGGGTGCTTTTTGCAGGTCTATATGAGGTGGATGGTGGTTTCTGGGCTTAAAAAGGGGCCCACTGGTGCTGCTGCAAGTTCTGCTACAGTTTTCTTGAAGTGTTACAGGAAAGTCCTGAATTGCTATAGGAAATAGTCCGAGGGAAATCCGAGGCCAAAAATGGGTGAAAAAAACCTAGGGAAGGTGGCGTGAAGGTGTGCTTGGATGAGTGGAAGGTGGCCAACCCCTTGGCCAAAATCAGAAACTCTTGAGAAGCCTGTCTTTCACCTCTAGGGTTTTCTCACGGTATGAAGATGAAAAATATGAAAATAGGGACGATGGAGATTTGATGAATGGAAGGCTGATGAAAGGTGAGAAATGAATTTGAAGATGATGGTGAAGTCCTCCTTTGCTATGCTAATTGAACCTACAAGAAAACTACCTGTTCATGCAACAAATACTGACAAATTCATGATGAAGGAAATGGAAAAGATGAGTTGAAATTGGAAATAAAACCTACTTTAGCCTACAAACACAAATCTAACTCAACATTCTAAACATGTTCATGGCACTACAACAACCTAATTATTCATTCCAGGAAATCATAAATGAAAAAGAAAATTTGGCTTGTGCAAAAGGTCTACCCTCCTCAAGCTCCAATGAAAGAGATGAGAGAGGGAGGCTTAACATAGAAATGAGTTTAGAAAATATTCTACCAACATGTAAGAAAGCTTAATCTACAACAAAGTAAAATGGAAGAAAACTAAGAATAGTGAATTGGAAAGTAAGCAAACTAGCTAAATACTCATAAGAAACCTAGCTACAATGACATAAAAGTAAAGAATGAATACACAAGATAGACTAAGGCCAATGGATTGGGCCTGTTAGTACAGTTCTTTGCTAAGTCATGAGTTCATTCCATAGTTTTGTTTTTAGGATTAAAGTTCAAAATTTTCAAAATTTTAAAATTTTCTTTGGGCATTACCAGAATCTCGAGAAGCACCATTTTTTTTAGCCTTTCGGATAGTCTATTATTTCCTTTTTCTAACTTTTTATTTTTATTTCCGATGGTACCGATATTTTTGGAAGAATACTCTGTTTTTTAAATAAATAGAAATAGCGCATCCGCTTTAGTTAGACCACGTGTCATAGGGTTAATACACATCAAATTTTTTCTAAATTATTTAATATCTAATGAGAGTTTTCATATTTCAGTCAATTAGTTTGAGTCAAGTCATTGTATACATTATTCAACATGTGTCAACCCGCATTTAATGATTGAACCATTTCAATCATGCCTGTCGATGACAATTTAGTCATCCATAAGTTAAGGCATGTGTTTTTCCGAGTCAGGAGGATGGTGGTGATCACACCGCACACCGTAACCATTCTATTGGCCGCACAGGACTACTGCCGAAAATTTCGGCCAATTAACAATGTAGTTTGCGGAGGTGACTTTGTGTCATCAAAGAAACTTTCCATAAGCTATCTGGAGATCCCATATAGAAAATGTAGCCAACTGAAGGTGCTGATGTTGTTTCACATGGTGCACATCATGATCATGAAGATTTTTTAATTATGGAGAGTGATTTGCATGGGGTGGTGAATCAAATTTAGTTTTAAAACCATCTAAAAACAGGAAGTTTTCATTTGAATTCTAAGATGCTGGATTCGAATTTGCTGCGAGTTATAGTTGGAGAAGAATTCTGGATTTCATACTAGATTACATAGAAGAATACATGCCACACCTGTAAGGTGAAATCTTCCTTTTCTTCCCCCTATCATTTGCAGGAGACATAGTCATTTATTTTTCTGAAGATGACTAAAAAAGATGGTAAGATAAATCGAATAGAGCCACATGGTGCAATTTTGGTTGATGCTAATTCGAGGGTGAGAACAATATTTATTCAGTTAGGATGGTATCCTCGTTGTACTGGGTTTGGAATATCACATTCAGGAGTTTTTCTAGAGTTTTCTAATTTATTTAATGGACATGAGGCTACAGTTTATGGCCTCACTTTGTAGGTTTCTAAAGACTCCATTGATGAATCCTTTAACCTTCCTCGAGAAGGTTAAAGGTGGTTCAAGGGACAAGTTATCACAAGAGGTGATATCAACAACTTCCTCAAGGATGCTCATAGAGATCCAAACTGGTCAAAAGTCATCCCAAGAAGCTACCTTAGGAATGACTGGGTAGAGGCAATCAAACTTATCAAAATATACCTTACATGTGAAAGAAGATATACAATGGTATTCCTCTATCACATGAGGTTCCGTTTTCATATTGCAGAGATGAAGACATTGAATCTGCCATTTTTCTTGTTGAAAATCCTGACCAAGATGTTAGCAAGTGTTCAGACCCATAATGATGTTTTTGAGTACAACTTATACCATCAAGCTTTGATAAAATTTATGGTTGAAGAAGAGTTGTGGAAGAAAAACCAGACTTGGGACCACTTTCTATTCTATAGGGTAGGCCAACCTGCACCTACACCTCTAGTTCCACAGTCAACCCTCAGCCCGCAAAAAGAAGAACAAAAATAAAGGCCCACAAAGAAAAAATTTATAAGAAGGCAAAAGGTAAGAAAGAGAAAGTTTCCATAGGAAAAACTGAAAGAAAGGTTGAAAAAGGAGAGAGCTCCTCAACAAGCACGCCCAAGTCCATGAAGATAATGCCCCCTATTCCTCCATTTTCAAATATTTACACTATAGCCAGAAGAGGGAGGTCTGCAACATCAGATAAATCAAAAGCGCAGGTGCTACCAAAATTTATGGAAGCACCTATTTCGAAAAATTTGCAGAAGGAATATCAACCTACCCAATGTGACGAAGAACTACTTAAGGATGCTGGATATGAAATCATCAAAAAAAAGAAGAAAGAAGAAGCTAAACCTCTTGCTAGCACCAGTTTAGGCATATATCCAAGGCTCTTCTGAAGCCAAGCCTATTGACATAAGCCATTGATGTTGAAGGGAAACCTGAAGGTTCAAAGACAACGAAAACAAAAAAATCAATGAATAAAAGCAAGAACCCAACCCCTTCAGAACAACACTCAAAGCCCTTAAAAAGAAGAAAAACACAGAAGGGTGCTAAGGAGGACAAAGACCCTGTCGAGGATGCAACTACAAGAGCTACGTGATCCAGAACATCAGCTACTGACAGCAAAATGATTTAGTTAAACTGGATGAAACTGCAACACACTTAGAGGAATGGTAAAAAGGTTTTTGGTACTAATCCCTTTTTTCTAATGAGTTATAAATTTTTAACAACAACCCAGGTGACATGGAATATAGGTTAGCACAAAATTTTCCGTATTTATACGTATTTTTAAAAAAGAAATAGGGGGCTACTGGAATTTTTGGTAGCATTCTAGATTTTGTGTAGTTATGGGTTTTTACCGAAATTTCCGGCAACCCCTGTTATAACTGAATTTTGACACCTTTTAACACGTTTTTCCAAGCCATTTAAGGATGGTTAAGAACCCATAATTAAATGGATAATATAAGTGATGGTGAGAGGTAGTTATGAGGTTGTTGGAGGGCTTATTATATGAAGCTACATGGTTATTAAAGACCCAATACACAAGGAGAAAATTCAACAGAAAAAGGGTGCAACATGACAGCACACTCGACATTCCAACCCATAATTCTTCTCTTCTTCTTTCTCCATATGTCCTTTCTGTTGGAGTTCGAAGAGATAAGGATGTAGTTTATTTTTACACATATGTTATGTTAGAATTAATGTTTCCCTCTTTTTATAAGATATGGAGTTGGTTCCTCTCTTGCTATATATAGTACTTGTAAATACTATAACCTGGTTGGATGTTAGTATACTAGAAGATTGAATATAATAAGAAAAACCCTTTTGCTTCATGCTGGAGGATTTTATGATTCAAGGAACATCTAATGTGTGGTGTGTATATTTTATTTGTTAATTTATTCTAAAATATGAATCACAACAACTAGTAAGGTGTGAGTGATAAGTTGTTAAATGATTTAGCAGTAAACGATCTACTTTCAGTTTTCTGCAAGTTATATGTGTGTTATGGAACATGTTAGTGAAGATTTCATAAATGATTTTTGGGATACTTTATACATGCAATATATTTTATAAAGGCCATAAATATAGTTTGTGTTAAAGGCCATAATCATAACTGTGTGACTGATTTAGGATAGGAATATTTCCTGAAATAGGTACTAGTTATTCATCTTCTTCCACTTGTGTACTCTGCTCCCTATACTACATTTTACCTACACAATTTATAATTGCCACAACTTTCCAAATGCTTGAAAGTATTAAAGAACATTAAATCATTTCAAAATATTTGATAAATCCATCCCACCACTCAAACAATCCCTTTAAAATTTTAAATGAACTATGATGTGTAAGGCTTACTCCTTAAGCATTCAAGGAGTGACTTATTATGCTAACAGGGACCTAACCCACAAGCCTAGCCCTCTGAAACTAGATCAGTGAAGCACAATCTCAATATTCATTTTATTGCAGAAAATTGTCTCATTACATCAACATGAAAGTCTCAAAAACCTATTACAAGAGCTAAGAGTCTATTAAATTCCTTCAAAGTTTCAATCCTAATGAGCTCTTTCTCAACCCTATTTAACCTAGAGGGTATCTACCAAAATATCCCTAGAAAGTACGTGATGTGTCCACTTTAACTGCAAGTTAAGTGTAGCTTTGGTGCACTTGATCTTGAGTTTTCTTAGCTGCCTTTGATTTCGAGTTGTTGGAGGGAATCTCGAGGATCCCTTGGCTGCTTTTGGGAGTTAAGGAGGTGGAAAATCCACCTATAATCTCTCCTTGCTGTCTAATTCAAGCTTTAATGGAAAAATATTCATAAAAAGTGCAATATCTTCGTGATTTTCCTACATTTACCTCATGTTAGGAATTCGAAGTATGTTGGGTTGTTTACTGGGTAAACTAACACAAGCATTTTATTATCAATCCGAGCTTGTGGAACTTAGAATCATCTCCAAGATATATGGATTTCAGCTATAGTCAATTTTAGAAGATGAATGATTAATAATAAAGAAAATGCATATTACAAATATAAATCTTAACTAAATAATTTCCAATTAAATTATGTAATAAGCAGCAGAAGAAGCTCCTAACTTAGACGAACTTGTTTGTCGTTCTCTACAAAAATACTTCATGAATTAGAAACCAAAAACCATTAATGAAAAATAGATCAATATGCATGAAAGAATAACTAAAGAGGCTCCTAACTATGGAGATCATGGTTTTCCTTCATTACATATTCATTCATCATTAATGCCATTGTTAGAAAACATAAACTTCAGAAAATCACTTAAAAGTAGGAAAGATGAATTCTAGTTCTAGTTCTAGTTCTTGATCAGATAGTATGCATGCTTAACTTAAATATTGGGTTGCCCCTTCATATGCATAATGTAAATTAGAATTAGATTCATAAAAAATCATAACACATCATCATACATATAATTAACAGATTAAGCATAAAAAAAACTAGCTCACGAAATTGCAACTAAATTAACAAGAAAGTGCACTTAGCTTGGTGTGGGGGCCCTCCACCCTTGCCTTGCACACTGTTATACCTTAAGAGAAAATCCCTTAGCTGTGATAAGGAATCAGTGCTTAAGACATTTATATGATTATGTCACAAAATTATTTGTCTTTGTTTAATTACCCTCAAGAATTTATCATTAAACCCTCAAATATCAAATATAATGAATATCTCACAATGATGTTGTCTGTTGATGTTGAATTAAATAATCAGAAGAAAATGAAAGAAAGAAGCCCAAACTGATATCTTGTTATACAGAATATATCATCTCAAACTCCAGAAGAAATTATATGAAATAAGCAGTTAAAACAAAGGAGGGCCAATTAAGGGTTTTAACTCTTGCTTACATTAGTAAAAAGAGATCTGTTGCTCGTAACTTTGTTTCATTCAAGGATTGAAAACACAGAACGAAAACTTGAACACATATCAACATAAACATATTCTAGAAACTTGTTGCTCATTCATTAATCTTTGAAATCTCTGAGTACAAAATTATAGTCTGAAGGTCCAAAACTCAGAACCTTCCTTCCCCTTAATTATTACATTAAATACAATAAAAAGCAGTTCGAAACTGCTATAATTGATCCTAACTACCTCAACTTATGAGCAATTTGAAAAATATCTATTACATACTCTCAAAATGTCTTATTACATTTACATAATCTTTGAAAGATTATAATAACATAAAAATTGACACCTAATCTATATGCTAAATGTGAATAGTTGATGATGCTGTTACATTTCCTAGATCAGCTTCTGGTTTGTCTTTCTTCGAAGTTGAAGGATATTTTGGCAATTCTATCATCCAGGCTCTACACTTCTTCCATATCTCTACTCTTGTCTTGGGTGAATGTATCATATTGTGATACTCTAACCTGAAAGTAGTAATTCGGTTGTAAGATGGTATTTTTGTAAATAGAGTTTTTACTAGCCACAACAGCTGAAAATGTCTCTGAAGAAAGTTGATCATTGTTGCCCCCTTGAGTACCTGAGTCTTTTCATGTGTATTATCAACTTTACTTTTTGTTAATACCATTAATTTTTCATAAGAATCCCATGACAAAAGATCTCCTCCTAGTGCCCAGCATGAAGGTTAACCTGCTCTTGTTAATTTGTCCAATGATTTATCAAACTGATTTACTACTTCTTTGATTTCTATCAACTTCTTTTATGTGGCTTTCCAGTAATCATTCTTGACAATCATCTTATTAATCTCTACTGCATATAAGATTCTATCTTTAATCTCATTTTCCTCTAATTCTTGATCTCTTTTGGAATTAATAAAGTCGATGAATCTTTTTTCCAAAATAGCCCTATTGATTGTCTTCTGTATATCTCCCATTACTTGTTCTTCAAATTCTCCGATAAGACTTCTCTCTTCTGTAACCACCATCAAAAAGTCCCAAATTGACTTTATTTCAGAAATAATATCATTCCAAATGATATCTTTTGCCTGTATTAAGGATATGTTCCCTTTCAATTTTTCTTTAAGGCTTTTGATCTAGGCATTAGCATTCTGACTGTCCATTTTGTATTTACTGGCTTCATTTTCTACAGCTTGAATAATCTTCGATGCAGTCTCTAGATCTGCTTGAGCCTTTTTCTGGTCTCTTTCTGCCATCTATAATTCACTATTCAACTGAGCAATCTGTGCTTATGGATCTTTGTTACCTGAAGGAAAAAAAAAATGCAAGTATGGCTATCAATATGATTTTACTGTGATATTGCAGTTTGTTTCATTTTGGAGATTTCCTCCTCCTTTTGCATAAGTTTTTATAGCATCTTTTCTTTCTCGTTCTCTACCTTTGCAACCTCTGCATCCATTGAATGCTCTCCAGTAGGTAAATTTATCTTTTTCTTCAATGTACATATCTCTACCTTAGCACTCTGTAGAAGTTTATTCACAACAATCCTATCATTAGGGTCCACCCCAATCTTTACTATAATTTTCTTCAGTTCCTCATTTTGAATGGTTAAAGCCCTAGAGTTGGCTTTTTATAAATTTAACTGTTTAATGACTTTTCCAAGCATATTCTCTGCTTTCATTGCCATTGCATTAGTATTTGTTAGGTCATTTACAATCAATTGACCTGTCTGCATATTTAGGTTCACCTTATCCAACAATGGGATTTTATTCACATCTAAAATTACATTTACAGTATTGAAATTACTAGAGGAACCAATTGACATGTCAGTAGGATGTGACAGGGAAATTCTGAATTGATATTTCTCAAGATCCATGGCAGTAAAAATTTTTGTTTGATCTGGAGCAATCTGATATTCAGCTTGGGCTTCCATGCTAGCTTTCATCTTTTGGTTCCTCCCTGCAATTTGGGAAAACATCTATTTGATCAGAGGTACTTGTTCATGAGAAGTCTCATGTCTCCTAGGTGAGGCAGGAACATTTTTTTCCTCTCCTAGTTGTAAAGAGAAACCATGTTTATTATATGCATGCTCTTCATTAAACTTTTTCCTTTTCTCAACTCCTTGCTCCTCATGTTCTAAGTCAACTACTGTTTATTTACTTCTTTTATTAGACTTTTCTGAAATTATAGGAGTTTGAATATTTGAACCTATTGAACTCACTACGCCTTTTCTTGCTATCTTTTCTAAATCTGGCCTACTTTCATGAATGAAAGCTGAATACTCATTCTCAATTCTTCTATTGGAAATTACACTGTGTGGGTCATAACCCCAACTTTCCCCTAGCAGAAAATGCATCTCATCTAGCATTTTAGTAACCTCTTCAAATGCTTGTCTCATATTAACGATGAAAGGACCTACAGTCATGGGTATTTTGAACATATGTCCCTTTTTCATGGGCACAAAGTGAACTTGATCAACATTCAGACTTTGTTGAATAAACTCCAAGGCAAATATCCTCATGGGAACAAATACTGGAATTCTATGAGGCTCAACATCTGCTCCATATAACCTAATTTCTGAAAAATCCTCAAACAGTAACCAATCTCCAAAATTACAGTTTTCTCCTAAATGCACAAATTCTTGAGCTTTGGGTTAAAAATAGGGGGGAGAAACTCCATTCAAAACTTTATATGCTCTTGACATGAAATAACTAGAAAAATCAAACAATCCAGTTTCATTTTTTTCTCTCCTTACTATATCTGTCCAGAAAACTACAGATTGCCTCTTCTTATTCATGTCCATGATATTCAGAACTAGATGCATAAATTCCTCCACATTTTGATATAAGAAAAAGTAAATTATTAAGGAAGGAAATCTGAAAGAAATTGTTAATGATAGACTCATCAATTGAATTCTATCGCTTCTCGCTAACAGATGGAATATCCAGCACCATTCCTAGCTTCATCATCATGGATAACATCCCTAACATCGATTTATCCACCATACTATCATATTATTTGCCTATAATTTTGGCAATTTTGCTTAGTACTAGATGAATCTCAGTTTCAAAAACCTCCATAGGAAAATCCTTGTTGTCAGGCTGAAATTGCTGTGTGTTGAGCTTTAGAAAATGAATAATTTGATTGAATTCTTGAGCTACAAAGTTATCATAACATGCTACCAAAGAATCATCGGAGAGGTGAACACATGACTCTAACTCAGGGTAGCAAAGGGCTTGGCAGATTAACTAGGTGGAAACTTGCATAATATTCTCTCCCTGACAATTCAGCACAAAATATTTGCCAGGATACATAACATAAACCATCCAGGATATCAATTCAGGAAAAAGATGGGTTCTAGGGATACATGTAGACAACAAACCAGGCTTGGCCATGGCGGCATACACTAGAGAAGCTTTGTCGTTCAAGAGGTCTTGTTGGTAAAACAAAAGATGAACTAGGGAACAATTCATGTCTTGGATATCCCTCTCCGTATCCATGAGAGGGATATGACTAGCAGAACCAGACAGAGATGAACGCTTGGCCATAATTCAGAACCATGAAAAACAACGAATTACAAGGTGACTAAATTTTAACAGGGTGACAGAAAACTAAACAGGATGCAGCATAAATCAATTACAAATATCAACTTAATCTGAAATGACTTCGAGAAAATGTGAATTTCGTTTAAATAGGTGGCGTGGCCTTTAAAATTAAATACTGACATGACGTGCCAATGAACCATTGAGTTCACCTGATGTGGAAGACAATTTTGAACAACTCAACGCCTTACGTCACTGCGGGGGGTCTCGGGGTACAGAGAAATATTTTTGCTTGTGCCCCTGCATTCAATCTCCACCGCTCATCTGTGTTACTCCCACAATAAACTCGGTCAATTGCGGAGGCACCCTTCATTTTAACTCTCGCACTTGTTGTGCCCTTGGGTTGAGTCTTTCGATTGAGGTTGAAGAAATCATCGCATCCCGCTCAAGAAAATAAACGAGCTTTCATCTTCAAGACAGAACCCGCTTGCATAAAGTATAAAGTATTTAAAATTTCAATTCTAATGCGGTGAACCAAAATATTTTTATGCTAAAGTATAAGACCTTAATACTTTAACATGTTTTATCAATTTTCTATATATATATATATATATATATATATATATATTTTTGTATTTTCAAGATTGAAAATAAAAGGATATTGCAAATGATCCACAACACACACTATGAGTAATTTCAGCTACCGAAACTTATTCAACAATTCATCATATATAGAACAACAGAAAAGGAAATAGAACAAGTCCTTCAGTTAGCTCCTAAAGTTTCATAAATATCAAAGTTAAGTTATACAAATTCTACGCATGAATGCCTTTAATGTGTTAGGCTTAAACAGAGAAAATATGAAACAAACTCATATAAAATGTCTCCTATAGCCATGGCTATCCTTATCTTATCTATTCAATTTGAGATCATCCATCTAATCTCTCAAAATCTGGAAAATCCCATAAAATGCTAAATTTGACCTATTTCATACAGATTTTCATAAAAAGAGGTCCCGTTTGACCGTCTTTGACTGGGCCTGTTTAGGATGGGTTTGACCAAACCAATATGTGTGCATCCAATATTAGTTCCCAAGCTTTCTATAAATGTATCTAGCTCAAGCCCAGGTGTCCTGCAAATATGACATCATTTAAGCCATTACGAGAATTTCTCGTCTCGTCCAAAAATGCACTTAAAATTCATTTTTTATAAAAACTTCTAAAAAATGAAAAACTTAATTTTTATACTTGGATATGCATTAAATGGAAAAAATATAGTGAATATGATGGTATATGTATGGATAGCATGGTAATAAAGTGTATTTACTTAAAAAAAATTGGATAAAAAATGAGGGCCAACATCTCCCCCATGCTGATGTACAAGCATGTCCTCATGCTTGCTTCTTTCTTTTGGAACTCCTCAGTTTTGATGTTGATATTGTACCTGATGCACATGCTTCCTGCTGTGCTGCTTGCAAAAGAGAATTTAAACCTTTATATTGTTCCTCTTTGTAGATTGAAGCCTTGACTTTCTGTTTTTAACACTTGATCTTCCATGAGTTTTTCTCTTTGAGCCATGTGAATGCTTGCATGGAAAGAAGATTGTTATTTTTTTTTCAATTTTCCCACTTCCTCATTCAGTTTCTCATTCTCCTTTATCAAATTTTCATTGTTTTTCTTCTATGTACTATTTTCTCTATTCAAATGCCTCTCCAATATCCTTCTTACCTCCAAATTATCAATCAATTATTTTATTTTCCTAAGGTTTTGCTCCTTATTCATTGGCGTCTTTAGAAAATGAAGTGCCTTCAATCTCATCATTATCAAAATATGATTCTTTTTCTAATGTTTTTTCATAGACCTCCTTCTGCAATATTTCAAGAATTTCATCAGCTTGTTTTGTTATGGGAGATGTTTCAACAATTTTCACCTCAGGTTCTTTTTCCTTACTACTTATGTTGTTGGAAATGTTGTCTCATTGATGGAAAAGGAATTGGAAAAGAGAAGCCAGAGCAACACCTAAAACTATCCATACAGGCAAAGAATAATGAGGTTGCGAGACGGCGGATGAGAGCAAAGGAATTAGAGACGAGGCGGTAGAGTTGAATTAGGGGCTTAATATAGTTTGCAAGGAGATGAAGAACTATGGAGATTGTGTTAGGCATGGTTGAGTAAATCAAAGATATATGACCTGTGTGATCAATTTCATAATGAGCAGAGGATACCTTCGGTGCCCAGAGAGGAATGAAATCATTGTTGTAGAGTTAGGGATATGTGTATTATATGTGTATTGACTGATGTAATTCTTGTGTGGAATCCCCTGAACCTCTGTATGAGTCTCTGCGTATGGAGTTAAAAGTGAAACCCTATTGAGGAATCATGGTGGTAGGATTCGAATTCCAGGATGAGACCTTCTTGTAATGAAGAACTGGCTTAGTTTGATATTTGCAGTCATGGAACTACTTGGTTGAATATATGAGGGGCTCTCGAGGCATTCAGTGTATCCATTGAAGAACTTAATGGTGGCAGAGATATGATGTTTTTGAATGTACAGGTAGAAGCGGAACTGTGACAGGATAGAACTCTGAAATGGAAGGTTGATATGTTATATATATCATAGCATAATTGAAGAATGACATTGAATTGTCACGAGTTAATGTTTGTAAGGAAATCCCGTTGGAAGAGAACTACAATTGTTCGTTGATTATTAGAAATCCTGCCAAAGATAGACCAGAGTTATAGCGCAAACCAAAACTAACCCTTTGGAATCTTGAACGGAACCTGGAAGCGAAAGGGCGGAACCACAAAGGAGATATAATGAGGCGGTTGGTTTTCAATCTTGTTTCAATGGGCGACGATGTTCGAGGGTGGGAGGCGATTCCATAGAGCAGGCAACACATGTCACTGTACGATTTCGAAACCACTTTTCACTGTACGCCATCGCGCGTTATAGTTCGACCAGGATGACCAGCGAATATCGTTGAGCGTGTTGATTTGGAAGGATCATCGAATGGTGCGTCATTTGTTGAAGATGCGCGAAGATTAACACAGGTACGGCAGACCATCGCACGTGAACGTTCAGCATCGGAGGTTGAGCGATATGTATATACACCGTTGATCTAGAAGCTTGCTAATCTAACGGTGATCAGACGCTGGACTTGCGCAAAGTTTACTGTGGTATGATGGGCATATTGGATTGGCTATTGACTACGTATGTGGGCCCGGGGTCAAAGGTTTATCGTAAGATTAATTTATTTGGAAGTGTTGGATATTTCTATAAAGTCCGAAGGGTTAAACTTTAGACTTAAGGCTTGGGAATTCAAAAATTGTAAATATATTTATTTTTCAATTTCTTTAAAATTGATAAATAAAAATTAAAAAGAGATCAAAAAGCCCCGTGGGATAAACTAAAAAGAATACTAATAGAGGAATACCATTAGCGGTTTGTGGTTTTGACTTATGGTTTTAATAAAGGAAAAACTATATAAGGAGAAGAAAAAATAGAGAACGGGTGCGTATTGTAAGGTTTGTGAATAAAAATTTCTCAAAATAATATATGTATGGGCGAGCTCTGTTCTTAACTGATAAATCTACGATGCACCCATGAATATACTGATCGGATGATAATGAATCTCTGGTTTGAATGACGGACGAAATCATGAAGAATTGGTGTGAGTATACTAAAAATAAATAATCTGGTGACCGGCAAGGTATGTCGTATGGAAATTGGTGGATCCAGTATGAAAATTGATGAAACGTGGTCTGCAGTGGTGCTGAGGGTCGAAGCCTTTAGAGAGGGGGTTGTAGCTCCCTTCTAGTGGTAGTTGGTAAACGAGAGCAGGGGGTAGTAGCTCCCTTCCAGGAGAGGCTGGTAAACGAAAGCAGGGGGTAGTAGCTCCCTTCCAGGAAAGGATGGTAAACGAGAGAAGGTTGTAGCCTTCTACATGTGGGTGCCTGCGTGTTGGTATAAGTATGCACCAGCATAAAATTGTAAGAAGTTTTCTCTATAATAAATATTGAAGACTGAGATTACAGCAACGGTGGTTTTCGCTCGAATTGGGTTTCCACCTTAAATCCTGGTGTTGATATGTGTTGTTTATGTTTGATGGTTTGTTCTGTTATTTTTGTTCATATGCTCTAAGTAAATACATAATAAGATATCTGGACATACATGTTGGATGCAGTACTGTAACATATGGTTTAAAGAGAAAGAAAAGAAAATTTGTTCAGCCCTAAAAACTGATTCACCCCCCCTCTCAGTATTTTTCCCAACAATTGGAATCAGAGCCAGGTCCTTCTGAAAAAGCTTAGCCGCTAGAAGGAAGATCAAGCAAGATGAACAATCAAGATGGAGTAGCATCTATCAGGCCTCTGCTCTTTAACAGAAACAATTTAATCTTCTAGAAAACAAGGATGAGATCCTATATTTAGTCTCTGGGAGAAGAGGTATGGGAAATTGTTGAAGGAGGATATCAATATCCAACTGCTGTACCAACAGATCCGACGGAAAGAAATAATTATGAAACAAATGCAAAGGCGTTCAATGCTCTATTGGGAAGTCTAACTGAATCAGAATTTGTCAAAGTCATGCAGCTGAATACAGCAAAGGCAATATGGGACAAAATCATTCTAAGTTATGAAGGTGATGCAAAGGCAAAAAGTGCTAAACTCCAAACTCTCAGAATTCAATATGAGAATCTAAAAATGCATAATGAGGAGAGCATTGCCAATTTCTTTTTACGTCTTGATGATATTGTAAATCGTATGAGAAATCTGGGAGAAACAATAACCGAATCTACTTTGGTTGAGAAAGTTTTAAGATCACTAACAACAAAATTTGAGTCAAAAGTTTCTGCTCTTGAAGAAAAGCAGGATCTTCAAAATCTTACTGTGGTGCAACTTCATGGCATACTAACTGCATATGAAATGAGAAGAGGAGGACCATCCGAAGTCAAAGAAGCAGTCTTTAGAACTTCTACAAAAGGGAAGGAAGTACAAAAAATAGAAGGATCAGGATATATCTCAGAAGAAGATGAGATAAAATTTGTAAAGAAACTTCAACTTGGCACATGACGGTTCAGAGGTAAGCTTCCTTTCAAATTTTTTGATTGTGGAAGAGTTGGTCATTATGCTGCTAAGTGTCCTCATAAAGAAACACATAAAAAGGGGAAGGAAGTAGTAAGAAGGAATAAGAATCGTTATAGCACTAGAAAAAGTTACTATACTCATGAAGACAATGATGGGTTATCTGATAGTGAGGAAGAATGTGAACAAGATCTTAGACTTCTCATGGCATTTGAAAAAGAATCTAGAGAAGAAAAGGATACTTTTTTGGATGCTCTAGAAGACAATGATTTTCTTGATGAAAACAATCAACTCAAAATTTGCTTAGAAGAGAGTAAAATAATCATAGAAACTCTGAAAAATCAGCTTGAAGAAAAAGAGAAACACAATGAGAAATTAGAGTGTGAAGTAGTAAGTTTAAGAAAATAACTTGAGAAAGTAAAGACTCTGAATCTTAGATTTGCTAAAGGATCTGAAACATTAGATGAGATTATCAAGGTACAACGTTCTCCTCTTATAAAGACAAGTCTTGGATATATTGGAGAATCTTCTCAGGCTTCAGCACCAAATTATCTAAAAGCAGTTACAGCTGGTTTACAACATGCTGCCACTCAGCAAGGGAATAAAGAATCTTTACAGATAAAGCATGATCATCTCAATTCAAAAAACACTAACAAGAATGTCTTTCAAAGAAACACCAATCAACAAGTAAATTCATATAGAAGATTTTATGATCGCAGAAATTTCTTCTTCAATGGACAATGTTTCTCATGTCACAATTTTGGTCATAAAGTTGTTCAATGTGTAGCATATAAAACCATCATGACAAGAGAAGCAAGAAAGAAAAGGATTGATATTGAAATAAAGAAGAATACTTATAACAACTTTTCTCCTCTTCAAAATGAAGTTGAATGTGCTTATTGCAATAACTTTGGCCATGAAGAATCTGAATGCAGGAGCAAAGTTCAGCCAAAAGAACATGTTCCTTCAAGCTCCAAAGTATGGAAAAAGAAGGAATTACATGTTGAAAATTGTGGCATAGTGTTATTTGCAGAAGATGAAGAAAACCAATGGTACATTGATAGTGGATGCTCAAGACACATGACAGGTGATAAAAACAAACTTCTTGCATATAGTGCTCTAGAAAAGGAAAAGAATGTTACATTTGGAAATGATACTCCTGCGGTCATTAAGGGAAAAGGGTATGTTTTTCTAAAAGAAAAGGTGAAAGATAATGAAGTCATGTATGTGGATGGATTAAAGCATAACTTGTTAAGTGTAAGTCAAATGTGTGATAAAGGAACTGAAGTTGTCTTTAGTTCAAAAGAATGTGTGGTACGTGATCTTGATACAGGTAAAACAATTATAAAAGGAAAAAGAACTCCAAGCAACCTGTATGTATTAAAGAACTACAAAGAACAATGTTATTTGAGTAAATCTTCAGAAAATTGGCTATGGCATAGAAGGTTGGGGCATCTGAGCTTCTCTCAAATCAACAAATCAAGCAGACTTAAAGCTGTTCATGATCTTCCCAATATTACTCTACCTGAAAATATCATATTAAAATCTTGCCAATTCGGTAAGCAAGCCAGAGTACAATTTAATGCTAAGGAAGGATCATCAAGTAAGCCTCTTGAACTCATTCATACTGACATATGTGGACCTATGAGGAAAAATTCACCACGTGGTGAAGAATACTATATCTTATTCATTGATGATTTCTCTAGAATGTGTTGGATTGGGTTGATTAAACACAAAGATGAAGCATTTGAGAAATTTTAGATCTTCAAAGCACTAGTTGAGAATGAATTAGATCTAAAATCAAGTGCCTTAGATCTGATCGAGGAGGAGAATATGCATCGAATGAATTCCTTGAATTTTTTGAACAACATGGCATAAAAAGACAGTTTTATGTAGCTGGCACTCCACAACAGAATGGCATTGCAGAAAGAATGAACAGAACAGTTCAACAAATGGCTAGAGCTATGCTTGATGATTCCGGAACACCTGACACATTTTGGGGAGAAGCAGCTCATACAGTAGTAAACATTCTAAACAAGTCACATGTTCATGTAAATAGTGATAAAACTCCATATGAACTCTGGTATGGTAATCGTCCCACTATAAAGCATTTTAGAATTTTTGGAAGCAAATGATTTATCAAGAATAATGATGAAAAACTTGGCAAGTTTGAACCCAGAGCAGATGAAGGAATATTTCTTGGTTACTCCTTTAGGAGTAGGGCATATAAATGTTACAATAAAAGACTTCGGAAGATTGTTGAATGTATAGATGTTGTTATTGATGAGTCTCCAGCAACTCCAAAAGAAGAAAAACAAACAACAAATGAAGACGATGATGATGACATATATCCTTCTACATCAAATAGTAATGATACAAATAGTGAACCCAGTGAAGAACCCGAAGATGATTTGTCTGAAAAGGCTCCATCCAGATATGTTCAAAAGAATCATCCAAAATCTCAAATTTTGGGAGAAAAGGGATCAGGTGTACAAACAAGAAGGACTCTTGTGGGATCTTCTAGCAATCTGGCATTTATGTCCACTATTGAACCTCACAGTGTTAGTCAAGCTAGCAAAGATGAATGTTGGATTCAAGCCATGAATGAAGAGCTTGATCAAATTGAAAAGAATCACACTTGGGAATTAGTACCAAGACCTCATGACAAAAATGTCATTGGAACTAAATGGATATTCGAAAACAAGTTAAATGAGAATGGGGATGTTATAAGAAATAAAGCTAGACTTGTTTGCAAGGGGTATGCTCAACAAGAAGGTATAGACTTTGAAGAAACTTTTGCTCCTGTAGCTAGACTTGAAACCATAAGAATGTTTCTTGCTTTTTCAAGCTTCCAACAAATCAAAGTTTATCAAATGGATGTTAAATCTGCTTTTCTCAATGGTGATCTAGAAGAAGAAGTTTATATAGAACAACCAGAAGGATTCATTTTGGGAAATGATGAAAAACTTGTTTATAGACTTAAAAAGGCTCTATATGGTCTCAAGCAAGCTCCAAGGGCATGGTATTATCGTCTTGACAAATATCTTCATCAACAAGGATTTTCAAAAGGGTCTGCTGATAGCAACTTATACACAAAAACTGAAAATGATAAACTATTGATTGTGGTTGTATATGTTGATGATATCATTTTTGGAAGTAATGAAGAGTCTATGAGTCAGAGATTTGCTTCTAATATGCAGCAAGAATTTGAAATGTCTTTACTTGGGGAAATAACATTTTTTGTTGGCTTGCAAGTGCAACAAGCAACATATGGCATATTCTTATCACAAGAAAAATACCTCAAGCAAATATTAAAGAAGTATGGCATGGAAGATTGCAAACCTGTAAGTACACCAATGATAATCAGATGTAATCTCAGTTCTAATGATGATTCCCCCATGGTGAATAAACCAGAGTACAGATCTATGATAGGAAGTCTACTTTATCTCACTGGGACAAGACCAGAAATCATGCATGCAGTTGGGATTGTTGGAAGATTCCAAGCTAATCCAAAGGATTCTCATCTTCAAGCTGTGAAAATAATATTCAAATATCTACAAGGAACTCAAGACTTTGGACTATGGTATCCAAAGAATGACGATCTTACTCTCCATGCATACACTAAAGCAGATTGGGCTGGAAGTGTTGATGATAGGAAAAGCACTAGTGGTGGTGCATTCTATATGGGGCCCCAGTTAGTATCTTGGTTTAGCAAGAAGCAAATCTCTATTGCCTTATCTATAGTAGAAGCAGAATATGTGGTTGCAGCATCTTGTTTCACTCAACTTCTCTGGATGATGCAAACCCTACAAGACTTTCAAATAAAATGTTCACCTCCTATCTCCATTATGTGTGATAATACAAGTGCTTCAGTATCTCAAAGAACCTTGTTATGCATTCCAAAACCAAGCACATTCCCATCAAATATCACTTCTTATGTGAACAAGTGCTTGAATAAAAGGTGAAGTTGGAGTATGTTTCCTCCAAAGAAAAAGTTGCTGATATATTTACCAAACCTCTACCCAGGGAAGTGTTCAAATATCTCAAAAAGAAACTGGGAGTAGTCTCTACCATGCAAAGGATCAGGTCTACTTAAATACATAAGATTAAATTGGTTGTGAGGTGTTGTTAGGCATCTCTGAATGCACTAGCTTAGGGGGAGCATTGGTCATATGAAAAAGATGAATTATTGGTCATATTATGTTTGAAGATGCAGCATGATCTCAGGGGGAGCATGCCATTGTCGGTGCAAAGGATCTTGATCACACTCTTTTCCATTGATGTCAAAGGGGGACGAAAAGAAAAAAAGGGCTTCTATAAGGCCATCAGAGGAAGAGTATTGCCATCAATGCCAAAGGGGGAGATTGTTGGAAATGTTGTCATTGATGGAAAAGGAATTGGTAAAGAGACAGGAGCATCACCTAAACTACCCATAAGGCAAAAGAGACAGAGAGGGTAGCAGATCCAATAGATGAAACAGAGGAATTAGAGACAGAGCAGTAGAGTTGAATTAGGGGCTTAATACAGTTTGCAAAGGAGATGAAGAACTATGGAATTGTGTTAAGTATGGTTGAGTAAATCTAGAATATATATGACCTATGTGATCAATTTCATAATGGGAAGAGGATACATTCGGTATGAAATAATTGTTGCAGAGTTAGGGATATGTGTATTATATGTGTATTGAGTGTTGTAATTTGTGTGTGGAATCCTTGTCGCAGAGTTTGGGATATGTGTCTTATATGTGTATTGACTATTGTAATTCGTGTGTGGAATCCCCTAAGCCTCTGTATGAGTCTCTGTGTATGGAGTTAAAATTGAAACCCTGTTGAGGAATCATGGTGGTAGGATTTGAATTCCAGGATGAGACCTTCTTGTAATAAAGAACTGGCTTAGTTTGATATTTGTAGTCGTGAAACTACTTGGTTGAAAATATGAGGGGTTCTCGAGGCATTCACTATATCCATTGAAGAACTTAATGGTGGCAGAGATATGATGCTTTTGAATGTACAGGTAGAAGCGAAACTGTGATAGAATAGAACTCTGAAATGGAAGGTTGATATGTTATATATATCATAGCAGAATTGAAGAATGACATTGAATTGTCACGAGTTAATGTTTTTAAGGAAATCCTGTCCGAAGACAACTACATTTGTTCGTTGATTATTGGAAATCCTGCCAAAGATAGACCAGAGTTATAGTGAAAACCCAGACTAACCCTTTGGAATCATGAACGGAACCTTGAGCAAAGGGCGAAACTATGAAGGAGGAACAGTGAAGGCGGTTTATGGTTTTCATCGCACCGCTTTCAATGGGCAAGTGGTATTCAAGAGGTGGGGAGCGATTCCATAGAACGGGTGACACGCGTCCTTGTACGTTTTTACAAAACCAATTTTCACTATGTGCCATCGCACGTTATAGTTCGACCCAGGATGCCCAGCGATATCGTTGAGCATCGTTGATCTGGGAAGGGGTCATCGGACGGTCGTCATTTGTTAAAGATGTGCAAAGATTAACACAGGTACGACAGACCATCGCATGTTAGCGTTCAACATCGGAGGTCGAGCGATATGTATATACGCCATTGATCTAGAAGCTTTCTAATCTAACGGTGATTGGACGCTAGACTTGCGCAAAGTTTACTATGGTACGATGGGCATATTGGATTGGCTATTGAATATGTATGTGGGCCCGGGGTCAAAGGTTTATCGTAAGATTAATTTGGAAGCGTTGGATATTTCTATAAATTCCAAAGGGTTAAACTTTAGACATAAGGCTTGGGAATTCAAAAGTTGTAAATATATTTATTTGTCAATTTCTTTAAAATTGATAAATAATAATTAAAAAGAGATCAAAAAGCCCCGTGGGATAAAAGTAAAAGGAATACTGTCAGAGGAATACCATTAGCGGTTCGTGGTTTTGACTCATGGTTTTAATAAAGGGAAAACTATATAAGGAGAAGAAAAAAATAAAGAACGGGGTGTGCATTGTAAGGGTTGTGAATAAAAATTTCTCAAAAGAATATCTGTATGGGCGAGCTCTGTTCTTAACTAAAAAATCTGAAACTACGATGCACCCATGAATATAATGATGAATCTCTAGTGTGAATGACGGACGAAATCATGAGGAACTGGTGTGAGCATACATAAAATAAATAAATCTGGTGACCCACAAGGTATGTCGTATGGAAACCGGTGGATCCAATATGAAAATTGATGAAACGTGGTCTGCAGTGGTGCTGAGGGTCCAAGCCTTCAGAGAGGGGGTTGCAGCTCCCTTCCATTGGTAGCTGGTAAATGAGAGTAGGGGGTAGTAGCTCCCTTCCAGGAGAGGCTGGTAAACGAGGAAAGGTTGTAGCATTATGCAGGTGGGTGCCTGCGTGCTGATATAAGTCTGCACCAACATATATTGTAAGAAGTTTTCTCTATAATAAATATTGAAGACTGAGATTACAGTAGCGGTGGTTTTCTCCCGAATTGGGTTTCCACCTTAATTCCCGGTGTTCATATGTGTTGATTATGTTTGATGGTTTGTTTTGTTATTTTTGTTCATGCTTAATGCTTATCTGATGCAATGCTATAAGTAAAGACATAATAAGATATCTGGACATACATATTGGATGCAGTACTGTAACATATGGTTTTAAGAGATAGAAAAGAAAGAATTTTCAGCTCTAAATACTGATTCACCCCCCGTCTCAGTATTTTTTTCCAACAACAAACCACCCCGGTGTGCCTATAAAATGACGCACACCGGAACAAGGTTATTATGTAAAGTGTAGTATTCGAGCAGCAGAGGGTTCAAATTGTGGGCAAGAATTTTTCTGAGGAGATGAGGGTTTGAAAAGATGAGAGTTTGAATTTCGGCTGAGAATTTAATAGAAGAGAAAATGAGTGATTCAAATAGAAATATGGACAAAGACGCTTACAAGGATGCAAATGGCTACAGAGCTCAACATAGTACAAAAGGAGTACAAGTTGAGACCGAGAGAGAGCATTCAATTGAGGCCGACGATAGGGTTAAGAGGTCCCATGATGGATAAATGGAGAGTGGAGTTGATGGCAGAGAAAGATCAATCGAGGCAGTTGATAAAGCCAAGAGGCACCATGAAGCGAAGGATTCTCATTCCCTTAAGGACAACAGAGAAAGATCAATTAACATTGTTGATCAGGCTGGTAGGTCCCATGAAGGGAAAGATTCTCTAGAATGTGTTTAAAAGTAGCTGGGAGTATTGTCCGAGCTTCGGTTGGCCTACATAAACTTTTACCGTCAAAGATGAAGTCGCATAAAATCACATCTTCGGCTTTCAATTGAGCTTGAATGCCATCTCTAACTTGTTTGAGCTGTGGTCCTATGGAGGAAACTAGTAAAAAAAATTCTTGTATTATAAATGGAAATCTAGTGACCATTTCTGTGGGAAGAAAAGCATAGATACCTACAACTACCATATTTCCACCTGCAAATAGGTTTCCCATTGGAAAAACTACTGTAATAGCCTATTTTGCAATGTCTTTCCTCTGCTCACCCCTATACTCATTTTCTACGGGAAACAATTTCCTCCGCATGTAATAACTGCATCGTCTACTCAGAAATTGGTCTTCTTATTCTAACAAATTCAGAATGAAGGACCTGTTGTCATTGCTCCCAGAAAATTACCCTTCTGCAGATTATATGTACTAATTTTTGGCAGGTCATCCATCTATCTACAAATTATATTCTAAAACATATTGGTTGCTAATATTTAAGTGCCAATTATAGCAGGTTCACATGCTACAACTGCCCACTTGGGCCCTCTAGTATTGCATCTTCACATGCCCCATATTTCATTCTCCCCACATAATCAGTGGGAACCTCCTGCAATAAATAAAATGCATTGGAAGAATAGTTATTTCCATCAAGAATTTATCCAATTCCAATTCTAAATTTTAATTCTAATTCTAACTCTCAAGAATAAACAAAATTCTAATTCTCAATTTCTATGGTTGGAGTTCACTAAATTTTGGTGTACACACCTAAAATTAATTTCGGTGCATTAACCACAAATTAATGCTACTATACATATAACTGCATCGGTGCTGGTGTTACAAAAAGACGCACTAGTGCGGTGATATTAAGTGATGCACCGGTGACAAATAAGCGTAAATAAAAAAAGCGCAACTCTGTTTTCACTAAGTGAAAAAAAACGGCAAATTGAAAAATGGGCGGAAAAATATTTTCGAAAAATCTAATTTCATAAAATAATTCTTTAAATATTAAACACTTTTCATTATTTCACTATTTTTTCTAAAATTTTCAGCCAGATATTTGCAGGAGACATGCTTGGAGAAAGAGAGCACGAGGGAATTTTGGAGCAATGAAATATGTTCGAACAGAAGTATTTAGAAAATGAGAAACCAAACCTCTAGTGATTCAAACCATGTATCATAGAATTTCAGACCATCTCATGATTAAATTTGATTTTTTTTTTTTACTTTTTCTACAGGTTTTTTACTTTTCTGCAGTTTTATCCATTTTTACCCTAAACCCTTCATTTTTTTGTTTTTTCCCTTTCTTCTCCATGTTTATGTGATTTTAAAAGTAGGGATTTTCATTTCAGATTGACATCCAACCCACAGGATGACTTGCATAGTCAGATCCCAATCCATTCAGCCATTGCATGATTTTTGGAAAAAATGGTTTTTATTTTATTTTATTGATGCACCCTGCATAACCTAGCGCACCAGTGCACTGTATTATAAAGTGCACTGCGCAAGTACTGTGTAATAAAATATTTGATTTTTTTTTTTTAAATCAGTGTGCCATATCTAAAATAGGGCACCGATGCTCCATGTTAAGAGGATAGCACCGTACGGTCTATTAAACTGTTTGTGCGGTGTGTTTATAATACCCAATGCACTGTACAATCTATTATACTATTTTGTGGTGTGTTGGTTATACCCCCACGCATCGGCGATAGTGCGTACATCAAAAAAGGCGCACCGGTGTCTTGAGATTTATTTTTTACCTAAAAAGTTGATGATTTATTTATAAATATATTAATGAATGATATGGTACAGGTTTCATATTCATAAATAAATGATTGAAAAGAGATCAAGTAGCAAAAATACTGATAACACATCAAGAAAAAGCAAAAAATGCAAGTTCTTTGTAAATTATTTATAAAAAATATTATTTTTGAACTATATGTAAGTTTAAATAATATGTATTGTTTACTGTGTATCATGCAGAGCCACAAAACGACGAAGCTTGATAAGTGCTACATTAAAAAATTTCACCATGACGTTGAGCTGTCTATATGGGTTCATCATTAGCTATTTATTGCTTACTTAGAAGTCTAAAAACATAAAGTTCCTGAACCAAGTCTTGGAACTGGAGAAAAGCTCTAAAAAATCCTAAAAATCCTAACTCCCAACTTTTCCTAGTCATTCCCTATGATACCGTAGCTAATTGCTATAAAAACTGCGGTACATCCCACACGTAAAGCTCATTAAAACTACGGACCCCCGTAAAAGGTAAAATAAAGAGAAAAGTAAGTTCTAGAAGCCCAGTTGGTCGAATATTCTCCTACCTAGGGCCTTCTAGAAGCACTATCTGGTCAAGCTTCGCCCCTTCCATTCATGAACCTTTATCCCTTCATAAATGGGGTAATCCCTTGGTTTTTGGAGCTGAAATCCCATGGCCAGAGGGCTTTATTCCTTCTTTTTTGGAGCTAAAACTACCTCTCTTTTGCTATAAATTGAGACCAAGTTTCAGTATCAAGGGTAATTAGTACTTAGCACATAGAGAGTTCAAAAAAATACTTGCTTCTTGCTTTAGAGAGAGTAATTAGAACTCGATAGTTTTGAAGGGAATTTCTCAATAAATCTACTTTCCATGTTCTGCATCGTTGGTATGAGAAATATTACATACTCATAGCCATAGCCTTATGCTGATAAAGAGAGTTGGAGTCTTGTCAAATTGAGGAAAATGACTGTTCAGGACCCCGGAAGAACCTGTACGAACATCAAGGCATCACGGTTGTAAGGTTTCTTCTTTTATTCAAAGATAATACAAATGGATTCTATTTTATCACTGAGTTGTTCATTTATCTTTTGAATGATTTAATTCTTAGACTCCTTGATCACTGAGATAGATTATTGCTTTCGAATTATCATATTTTGCAGATGCTTTTGATCTGTTTTTCCTGTCTTTGATTGCAGATCTTATATGTTGGATCGATAACTTCTGGAGCGACTAGATTGAAGACCGAGCAAGCGTTGGACTTCAGGTAGGAGTATCTATCTGTAGTTAATGAGTAATTATTAAGCAAAATAGTCTAGAGAAAATGGTCTACATCTATCTGTTTGTTTGTAGATATCCTTAGGATACTAGGGAGATCACTCTTGTCCACAAGAGGGATTTTTCCATATTACAACTTGGCAACTCCACTGGGGATCAAACTGAGAATCTCTGGTGTCACAAACTCTGCTGTGGAAATAAAATCTGAACTTATTTTTCTTATCTATTTTCAGTTTGATTTTTGAGATTTCTTTGACTTAGATTAGCTTAAAACTTGATTGGGTAGAAAACCTAATAGGATCCCTAACTCTAAATCTGTATTTTTATTTTTTCTCTATTTTTCCTACCTTCGGCACTTTTTTCTTTAAAACCGAGTGGTAGACTCTGCAATATTTAGTAGAATACAATGCG